>JASTWQ010000015.1:1200000-1688325 GCA_035220615.1 Leptothorax acervorum
TATCAGGAATTTGAATATAGTAATATGCTTACGTGTCGGAGGAAGCATTGTCCCACCAGCATGGGCGATTGCTCGCACTGCTCTAGTTCGCGTAGAAAGTGTTGACTGTGAAACTCGTATATCTTCTCGACATTCCCGAAGATCACGTTTCTCTGGCCTCTGAGAGCCTGCGGGATGTCCTCCCGAACGAGTTCCGGAATATAGTTCTTCGCAAGAAAGTTTACAGATATTACGCTCAGCACGCGCGATAAATAAATGAAATTACACGAGAGAATAAACTTTAACGATGCACACATAATAATTACCTCTATTATATACTCGAGGGACTTCACGTAGTCTCGTTCAGTCTGTATCATCTCCCTCATTATGAGCAGTATTGTTCTGCAAGGTGAAATTCTTCGTTAACGACGTTACGATCGTATAACAATCGGTACGATGGCATAACGGAAATTACGGGGGAACAATGGATTGCTATTAAAATAGCAATGACGCAGCAATAAAATGTCACACCTAGAGCACTAATGTGACTTTACCGTTCCATTTTAAAATATAATTTTCTTTTATTTTAATTGGTTTTATCAAATTAAAAAATGATGAGAAGTCAAACACTCGAGCCAAGAAAAACTTAAGAGGAAAGGCAAACGGCCAATAACGAGCAGAAAAAGATGTTAGATAAAGAAAAAAAATGCAGATTTATTAGTTTTATCAATATCAATTCTTAACTTTCTTGGAAACTTTGACTGTAAATCGAACGGCAAAAGAATAAAAAAGATTGATATTAAAGATGTACAAGCATCGTACTTTTTCGCCTTCATTCCTGGTGCGATACTGGCTGATCTGTGAAGGTGCGAGTTCACTGGCGGCTTAACCAGCCTTCGTGGTGCCGGGCTTCGCGGAGGTGTACGCGGTGGCGAGTCCAGAAGCTGCTCGGCACTCTCTCGAAGTTCGGCGATGTTGTCCAGCACCGGCCGACCACCGCTACCAGCTGATCCGACGCTTTCCATCGGACAAGTATAAGACGCGCTGCTGTCGCTATCGTCCCAGGACGTTCCTGGAACACGTGTAATCCCGACATGTGGATACTCTTCTTGCAACGGTCCTAAGAAAAGGGAGGAAGAAGAAGCCTCACTTTTGGCCAAGGTGTCGTCCCAGGAGGTCGACTCGGAAGCGGCAAAAGATCTTCTCCTCGCGGGACTCCCCGGAGCGGACGTGGTCCTGGCGTTCTCGAGGGCTTCCGCGCACTTGTTTCGGGCGATGCGACATTGCTCCAGAAGGACTTCGTTACCGAGCTTCTCCGCCAAGGCCATCATCTCGGTGAAGTGTTCGGGTGGTAGAGGCGGCCTCGCCATCAAGAACTGCTGGGACCTCCTGTCGCTCGCTAGACGAGCCTCCTGCGCCCACTCGTAGGCGCGATCCTGCAGGAGGCAACATCTCGACGTGTCCTCCAGGTATTCTCGCCTATCCTCCAAGCGCGAGCCGAACCCTCGTAGATGCTGCTTCAGAGATCTCGCGAGCTCGCGAAGCCCGCTCGCGCTCGCCGCCTCGGCAAGATCGCTACCCTTGTCCAGGTGTCTCTGTAACACAAAGAATAACACAAATGAAAATGACAAATGCCCTTCGTGCGAATTTTAATCGTAATCTAAGAAAGAAATATTAATTCGGCGGCTGTATTTTCCTGCGTTACTCATTAGTGCCGGAGAATTTCATCCGGAACTTGATCTAGAATTTCATTTGGAACTTCGCGATGAATACGAGACGGTAACGGAAGTCAGACGAATATTTCATCCGCAAACTCATAACGAAGGGCGTGATAAAGGACAAGAATCTCCCGTCTCTCGATGAGGCGATATTCCCGGTCCCGCCTCGGCGTCGGAGTTGCAGATCTCCCGCGGTGCCCGGCAGACCCGTCCCTAATGGAGGGAGGCCATAAATCGACATATGGGGGTAAATAATGTCGCGATAAGCCAGGGGGTCCGTACCGGCCGCCACCGTACAACTCGCACGGATGGATAACACGCGCGTTTACACAGAAAATCCCGCGTGCCACGCTCGTCCCGCCTGCGTATATCGCGTCCTCGGCGCGATGATACACGTACTCTCGCATTCGCGCGAGCGTGAAATCCACTTAGACACGGCTCGGCTGCATCCTGGAGCACGGACTGTTCGATCGAGTGTCCGTGACGAAAGACGCTCTCGTATCTCGTCCCACGATTATAGCTCCGGATGCAATATGCGATCGTGGAGAGAGACCGCCGTCGTGGATAAGAATCGTATGCCTTCCACGCACGGTTACGCGTAATATCGACGACGTAACGCGCTCGTGATAAGTCGTCCGCGACTGAAAGAAATTTCTCCGGGCGGTTTACTTATTAGGTATACATAATAACACATTAATATGCAAAACGCACGGACGACATTGGATGCGCGGAGGACGCTCGAGGAGGCTTCTGTATACGAAGATGAAAGTATTTCGCACGTAACGTTGGTTGGCACATGATACGCGTCACGTTACACCCCGATAAAATATCACGTCTCCCGCAGCTCCCGCAGCGCCGTGAGACACTTTAATATCGTAAGTAGAAAGTGTGCGGCATTATAAGCGCTTTAGATGCGTTACCATGCTGATGTGGATAGAGAAAAGAAATGCGCAAAGTTCGAATACGAATGACCTGGGGACACAGTGGCAAAAGCTATTAAAAATTTCATTACACTTCGCTGTTATTATTACAATTTAAGTGCATTTTATTATGCAGTTAAACGACTGTATCTATAAATTATGAATTGCAATACATGATTAAAACTACTTCAGAATAGGCTACTTCATTATATCTTTTAAGTGTCTCACTTGATAATTGAAATACTAACAAGACTTATACATCAGATAAAGAACATAAAAATGTTTTTAATTCCTTATCTTTCAAGAAGTCCGTTGACATTTATTTCTGACGTATCGAAAGTCTGTTACGGATATTTACAACGCCAAATGCACATTAATCTTCAACAATAATCGCACATTAATCTCCTATGGAACCAGACATTACTTGTTACTTTGGCAATAAATCTTGTACTGTATGTATCCCATAAATGTATAAATCAAATTGCGTCCTTGGGAATATAATTATACAAAACGGCTGTGTGCCTTTTTTTATTCGATCATTGAACGCTGCACGCATTATGCGGGATGATCTTCGTTCACTCTAATGGTGTTCGTTCACGTACATGCACGTGGCAGACTCCCCCAAGAATCTCGAATTATCGGAACTATTTTTCCCTTCGCCTCACGTCGAAGCACGAGACTCGTGAGAGAATTATATGGCACGTGCAATGTTGTATTTTTCACGCTACTAGTACTTAAGCACAGCATTTTCTCTACAATGTACCACATTACAATGTATCAATATAATCACGTGTCAACCCGCATAGAGTAAAGAATATCGTCCAGTTAATCGCGTTATTTTATAACGAAATATATTTCATTTTGCGAGTTGTGTGTGTGTGTTATTAATAGCGCGGTAGAACGTCTACTTTATTTCCGTCTTTAACGCAAATGCCTTAATTCTTTTAAAATTATTTGTATCATGCGACAATTAAAATAGAATTCTCAAAAAATTATTATCTATTCTCCAAATCATTTTCTTAAGAATAAGCTTTAAGTTGATAAAATTCGTCCTAAGAATTGTTGAAATCATCGATAAAAAATCAGAATATGATTCTCTCGATGCACACGTCGGTGCAACGTAATCACGAGTACCGTTGCAAATCGGATTCCGCAAATTGATCGTCGATTAAAATCGTAAATCAACGTAAATTCACACGCGTGTCGACAATATTATTTTTTTATTTATGTACGGTTCACGCAATTTCCAATCAGGATATTGAATCTTCTATTGAAACCGATCGATTTGCGCGCGGTCCATCTTCATGATTATAAGCGGTTTGTAAAGCACGTGAAATATTGCTTCCAGGGTCATGATATATCTCTCCCTCTTTCTTCTCTTTCGCCTCGAGTCGTTTAATCAGAGGGACCGTTTCGGCACAGGGTATAATCCTCTCCGAATAAGCGTGCGACCCTTTCACGCATTGTAGATGCGCGCGTGAACATAAGGGTGATTATTAAATTTCATATACCCAACACAGCCATTATCTCGCGGCACAGTCCTTTAAAAGTCCACATATGATATCGCATTCTCTATTTCCGCTTCCGAAGAGTGTTTCGCGTGCGTTAATTGTTTACTACACGAGAAAATCAACCCGCATTTTTATGAAAGTCTGCCAATGACTTGTTAATTTATTGTTGCGCCCTCATTATGACGTGCATATCCAGACCAACGTGAATCCCTAAATCATTGTGAAAGTGTAATTGTTTAATTGCATTTACATATTTAAAAAAACATCAAGCAAATAAATGTCTATTATTTCACGGTATTTGATGGTTTTTTAAATATGTAAGTGCAATTAAACAGTTACACTTTCACGATGATTTTGGAATTTGATGGTTTTTTTAAATATGAAAGTGCAATTAAACAATTACACTTTCACGATGATTTAGGGATTTGCGCTGGTCTGGAAATGCATACATATATATAAATGCAAGTTTCTGACATGATTGTTTAAATCGTATAATAATTTTCTCGCGCAACTGTATATTGAATATAAATAAGTACAATCAAGTATGATGAATCACGGTAATTGCGTTCGACCAACGTAAATTACTGCATTACTATAAAAAAAAGCGCAGATGATGCAAATCAATCATAAATGCCTATAGCTTAAGATGCGTCGACATCATCGATTATTAAATGTGCATTATACCGAAATTATTCTACAAATCCGTAATAATTATTCTAACGTGAAATTAGTAGATATGAATAATCTTAGTACTGCAATTCGTGATTACTATAGCGGAATGTAGAAAGGTGCCTCTCGGAGCGTAATTGCTGGAGCGTGAAACCAGATTAGCTAAAACGTGACCAATCTCGCGGATACGTAGATTCATGCCTTGCTTGCGAACGGCCATGCTTATGTTCGTGCGTCCATTAATTGACACGTATCGTTGATTATCATAATAGATTGTCAATTAATATCAAGGAAGTTCGTATAGGCGCACGGACAAAGACCCCTGGTGTAACGCTGAACACACGGCGCCGATTATACTTTCTAATTACGGCAGCACACTGTATCCGTATCCGTCGAGAATGGAAAGTCTTATTTTAGACAGAGATTACTCCCAGTGTACTCGGAAGGATTCGACTGCGATTTATCTTTTCGAATGCAATGAAAGTACCTAATTAACACATCCCCTCTCGATCAAGGATACGCGCATCATGATCTTTCGCAAGCGCGAAGACGATTCGTGTCTTCACGATCGACCGCTGGAAATAATTACAGCTAGCGCGCGCGATTCTCTGGTATCGCCTGCGATTGTGTATTTTGGCGTAACGCGGACGTGAGCCGATGTGTGGAAATCGATATGCGAAAGAAAACGGGAGCAGAGGCCGCGAAGGGTGAGCAGGCGGAAAAAATGCAAGTCAATGCATCGAGGCACTTAGCATCCCGCAGCGTAATTAATTATAGATGAGCTGCAATGGACGTCTATGAACGAATACAATGACTCACATTTTGTTTGATCACGGTCTTGTGAGGTCCGACTTAATCGGCCATATGTGTCGCGCGCGCTTCGCGCTGCGGTGGTATGCTAACAAGTTGAATTCCATCTTGTGATTCAAGCACGTCGCAAGTTATTTGTTTCTACTTCAAACTACTCGACCTGTTTGCAAGCATCTACAGGCATTTAATCAATAATATGATTATTTGCGCGCGTACGACAAAGATAATGATAATTCTGAGCATATTTAAATTTCGTATACCAATTTTAATTAGATATACTTATCCGAGTTGAAACGCATCAAACTTTTTAACTATTTAACACTCGGTTCTTATAATACAACCTTCAAAATGCATAACTGCATGAGTTAGAGCAATTTCTTTCGATAGCATTGTACGACATTCCATTTGTGACGCCAGCATGCCGACGCAGTCGATTTAAATTGATCTATCCTGCCATTTGATAGTTAGAGTCTATTAATATGCAGTAATAAAAATGACGTAAGACACGTGGCTGCAATATTATTCAATTGTTATCGTACACTACGACGAACCTTCGAAACGACTCTTAATCTTCCTAACAGTCTTTACGTGCTTCATTAAACAACGTTAATTAACCGTTAAAGTAATCATACGGTATCGTTAGCTATGGGTGGGCTTTTAAGTCAAGAATATTTCTTGACTCCCGGCTTATATACTGATTGTTCAACCGGTACTTGAAACATTTTCCTGACTGTTTAACGAACGATAAGACGACGCCATTAGAAAACACGCTAGCTGACGGTTAGTCGATTACCGAACGGTTTTCCTAGTTTTACCGAGAGATCGCAAATAATTGCCGGGAACTTTCCTGTTGATATGGTTAAACGGATCACAGTACATCGATTGTTCATCACTGCAACAGGTTGTTGACCAACACGGAATGTCACGCAAGAAAAATCGCAACAAAATGCGGACGACACTCAAATCCAGTGTTCAGCAAGTAGTAGGCATTATCAACAATGACTCTCTTCGCATATCCACGAGATACGAATGTGTGACACGCATAAAAGAGAACGATTGACAGTTCCGCGACAAATTCCGCCGTGTTAGCCGCAGTCGAGCACTCAAAAGTGGTTTCTACAGCAAAATAATTAAAGAGAAAAAATTAATGGTTCCGTAATAAAGTATAGAAAACGGAATTTATTATAAAACAAAAGCTGCGGTAAACATTTTTGCTATAGATAAATAAATACCATGTAGGAAATGTAGCAAAAAAGACGCAATCAAATGATCATTATTGAAGAATAATCTTCCCGCAGATACGCTGGAAAGTTTGCTCGGGGAAGGAAAAACTACAGATTTCTGAAATAATTGTAATTTTATAAATTGCAGATGTAACTTGTTTATGCTCACGGCATTGAATATTTATGGCAGGAACTTTCATCGCGGTAAATCACGAGAATCTTCCTATGGAAGATACATAGTTTCGTTTCCTATGGAAGATAAGTACATACGCTTAGAACTCGGATAGCAAACGCATTTCGAAAGTTATGCTCACGGCTTCCTTTCCCGCGCAACTAAATTCCAGATGCAAATTTCGGTGACGGTGACGATGCAACGACCTCTCATTTTCAACCGGAATAGCCGGGAGGTTTTCGTTCTTTGTATTCGAGGATGGCTCCGCGATGCCACTTCGAGCGACAACAAATCACCTGTCACGATACTTTCTCCTATTGCAATCCTATTGCATGCTACAGAAAAGGTAGAGTTACGCGGGACACGTGCAGTCTGAGATGCATCATCTCATTCGCGAGGATCCACGAACACTTCGCTTTGTCCCATTTGACTCGATTTATGATCGCGGCAAATAAGTTAAATAAACGAACCTCAGGAGAATGTAGTCAAAGTATCATTGAATATTCACAAAGTGACAAGACTCTAGAATAGTAGATACATAAAGATCTAATTATACGTCTCTTATAACATGTTAATTCGCTAATGCAATCATTTTCACACACAATCACAGTCATATTCGTTTAATTAAAAGAAAAAGGTATTTTATGTTAAAATTATTAAATACTATATACATGGACTGCAGAGCAAAGGTTTACTTATCTCTATAAAAAATAGTAAAAATTGCGATTGCAAATGGAATAATCACAGACGCGATGTTCGTTGACCTTGTATCGAGACATTAAATTTATCTTCCCTCTATTTATCTGGCTAATTGACGACTGATACAACGTTAAAAGTCTCGCGTTTGCATGAAGAAAATTGTAGTAGAAAACATATCGGTTGATAAGCGTGCAGGCATTCTCCATTAATAAAAAAAAATAATCGGAATAATCGAGTAAATGACCGCGTTAATTCGAACAATTTATGAGAAAGAAAAATGCATCGAGGCTGAGCCAATATTATAATTAAGGAAACAAATATGTGTAACGATTCGGTGCGGAATGTTCCATACAATATTGGACAATTACTTCACTTTCGATCGCATACCATGACGTATATATTTATGCAATAAAATATAATAATAAGACAGCGTGCCTAAGTCTGACATTTAAAGACAGAGAAAGTACGTTATTACATACAATCACGTCATTTTATAATAGCTTCTAATGCATCTGTAGTTCCTTTTTTAGAAATATAAAAACTTTCGCTACATTGGCGATACTTTTTAAAATATAAAAATAAGAATTGTCTTTACCAACCAAAAGACATGAAGATATAAAACAGTGGGCATCGTATATGATACAACCTGCTATTGCGATAAAATCTGTAGAATTCATCCTTTATTCAAATCATACGAGAAAATATGTGCGCATCAACGTTTCTTTGTGAGTCGTCTTGTACACGCAACGGCGCACTTAAATACGCCTCGGTCAGAACGTTTCGACACCAATCGCGTTATTGCAAAGTTCAAGAGTACTTTTATCACTTTCCCTCCCGCGCCCGACCACTTTCACTTCTCCTCTTCCTGCCTTTTCGAGCGCCCGCGCCGCGCGATTAGCCGCAGAAATGCAGGTATTCGCGATGAAAACTGGTACCGGTCGCACGTGAAATCGATAATCGCCGTAGCCACGAACGGCCCAAGTGTCCCGAGATATTGCATTCCGCGGCGGTAAAGGTCGTACCTCTCCACTATAAGTCGTCTGCATTCGTCGCCAAGCGAGCGAGCTCTCTCCCTATTTCGACGTAGAACGCGTCTCTCCCATCGACGCGACGTGGAGATCGTGCTCGCCTTAATCGTCGCGAGATTTTACCTCCTGCACTCGACGGATCTTTTACGGCCGAGGAAACTTTAACGAAGAGATGTAGCTTCATTACGGAAAATATCGCGCATTCGAGGGAATCACGCGGTCCTTTTCAGCCGAGGCATCAGGAAACGCGAAACCTGCACTCATCATAAAACGCAGTCGTTAAACTGAAGGATCATATAAATGGCCTCTCATATTTTATTCGTGGCGCCTCATCAAGATTACTCGAGGCGAACAGTCGCGTAAGTTGTAATTTCAACCGAGAAACGTTGATTCGATGCGTTTTCATAGTTATTCGCTGCGCGAAATTACTGCCCCATCAGCAATGCTTGTAATTAAGACCAAACATTCTTCAATTATTAAAAAATTGCTTGCAGGAAAATCATCAGTTTCCTAGAAGCGAGAAAGATCAAGTTCAGAAAGTGAGCTCACGATTCTTTTAGTCTCGTTAAACGCTAAGTTAATTAATTTAAAACTGAAATTAATATCTTACATATCTATTAGGCAAACTAATTAAAATTTATTAACACGGAAGACGCATTTATGATTATCTTTGAACATGTTTTATGGCATCGTATTCCGTTCTCACAATCAGAGATTACTATTTCACTGGAGTTCCTGAAGGCCATTTTCATCAACAGGAAGACACGCATAAAGAAATACTATAAAATATGAGAAAAGATTGAACCGAATCGGACCGAGGTCGATGGCTCTAAGCATGATCGATCAATCCGATCTATAGTTTCGTTTTATGCGCTTCTCGATTTCTATCCATGATTTTTATTGACCACTTTATTGATCGGCCGTGATCCTTATTACCACATAGATGCAGATATATTGCACGCGCGGGAAACATGCACCTAAATTGTTCGTGAGAAGGTCGAATTCCGAGATCTTGTGGCTTTGCGACCCTCGAAGTGATCCCATTACAGATTTGTCTGTGTACTTTACATGATACGCTCCGCCTGTGTAACCGAGTAACATGATCTGAAAATGGATTTCGTGAAACATAATCGCACCGAATTGTAGACTGTATTGCATGGCTATATTACATGGCAATAGATAAAAAAAAACAGAATATTTCGTGCATGTACCTATTATGCAAAAAGTTTGAGCTAAATTACGATAACAATCAAAGCGTTTTAATATGCTAGAAATAACGATATTTTACGCATAAATTACGATAAATGAGATTCTAATTTTGCAAACCACAAACAATTGTTACATCCAATTTTATTAAGTCGTTTAGTGTTCACAGTTATCTTTTATAACAAAATCTTACCGCAGGCCGAGAGCCGAGGATGCCAATGAGAATCGTGAGAAGGCTAGCGCTGCAACCGCACTCGCGGTCACATTTTTTTGTCAGGGATAACCACGCGGAGGGAAGAATGATTTTACGAGAGCACGATCTCGCGTTGAAACGTATATAAAGAGTGATTTATGATCGGTGGAAGCAGTCGGGACGCAGGAAGAAGATGAGGACGCACCCTCAGTGGTTACTCGATTCTCGACCCTTGAGCCACGACGCGTTATTTATGCGCAACACACACGGGGTGTCGTTTTTCAGTCGTGCACCTTTACGTACTTCCAACGTGCACGTTCGTGCCGGAGGAACCGCAAAACTGCATACGAATGTTTGACTTTTGTGGTTGATCTACGTGCCATCACGCCATGAAAAGTGCTGTCGAGACGATAAGGATATGTCGACAGAGATGTGTTATAATGCACAGAAATCAGTTACCAATATAATCGTTTTGTTATATTTTAATCATTTTCAAATTAATATACACCGAATAAAAAATATGAAGTAGAAGAATACTTGAGACACCAAATGTGTAATCTCGATTTTTCAAAAAAAAGAATAAAAAGTTTGAATTATGGTAGAATTTATGTAACTTGTATTTTATTAAAGTGCATATAAAATTAAAAAAAGAGAGCGTGAAAAATGGAAGCACATAGCCACATAATATACCTACATATATAATTTAAAAAATTAAACATCCAATTTTATGAGTAAAAAAATATAATAAATGTAGGTACATATTCGCATCTCATATATTACGTTATTTTATGTCATTCATAATAATTAAAATCTTTTTTATTAATATTACATTTAATAATATTGTAAATTTCTTCATATTTTTCGGTGGTTTGCTGGTTTAAAACAAGATACGTTTTTATGCTGCCTGAGGTACATTTCTGTCTCTGTTCAGTTTAAAATAAATTTTTTTTTAATGCACTTTTAAATGCACTTGAGACCACCATGACCACATAAATACATATTCTAACGGTCCGGAAAATGTTCAACAATCATGATGAAACAAACATTACCATAAACGCGCGTTAGCACAATAGGACATAAAAGACTCTTGCATCTGTCGTTCTTATTGTCTGGGGAGTGGTGTCAACCTGTCGAAAACCCTGACGGTGCGGTCCGCGTTTAGTGCGAAAGTTTACAGCTGTCAGATGATCCTCCGAATGAAAAGCGAGAACCGCTGCAATCGATAGATCATGTGCTCGCATAACAGCGTCGAGAGACGATTAGGGTGAATGGCCGTATAAATAGTTTCCATAAACCGCCTCTTAGATTATTACGGCATCGTAAATCTTGTATGAAGTGTTTACACACAGATGTACTTTATTTAGAGTTAACTGTACAGTAAAAAATTCATATGTCTTCTTTTACATCTTGTATATCGTACATAGTTATAGTGCAACGAAAATTACGTTACGCTATATTATTAATCATATTAAGAATTTTATTTATTTATTTTCGGTTATTTTATCGTGACGAATAATTACATTTGATAAAAATATTGCAGATCAGAATTTGTGAAAGTTCGCGTGCGGTGCTTTGAAGAGAATCATCGAATTTCAATGTAATATCGAGAGAAAGTAGTCGTAACTATTCAACCAAATATAATTCAGGTGATTATGAGAGAATACACGGGAGTACATTATAATTATCGCTTTGTAGTCAGCTACAAGAACCCTCCCTTTTCCGACGTTTAATTCAACGTTACTCGCTTCAGTTAAAGAGCAAAAGCACGAAACATGTGTCGACATAACGGTCCTGCTACACACAAATACACATAGTAAAATATAATACAAAAATCACTCTCTGGTATGCTTGAGTTTCATCGATTATACCATTGTAACCACACCTGGTAATGATTCAAAAACATTATGTTAAAAATAACCGGTTCAAATACACAATACGTTGCTTTTTCTCTTTACAAAATAAAATATAAACCTATATTGTACTGTTACGAGCCATTCTATATTAATTGTTACATTCGTTATATTTATCTCTTCAGCATCTAGTATTTAAAAATATTTATTATGATAAATATTTATAAATGCAGTATCATTGTTCAGTATTGTTAATAGTAAATTCTCCGTTACATTTTGCCATCCTATTTTTGTATCAAAGTGTAAAAATATACGTTTCGTCATAGATTTGCCCAGATTTTCTTGCGCTTGCTTAATTCTGCCAACACATTTATATCAGCCTTTGAGATTGTCGATGCTAGTGGACAGAATAAGAACTATCGTGTTTCATATCAAAAAAAGGTGCTACAACCGAGCCCGTGATTAATGATGCAATATAGTGGAATGCGAGGCAACATCATAACGATCATTGCAAATCTTTCGATACAGCATTTATTACATAAATCAATCATTACTCAAACTGACAAAATCGTAAGTAGAAAAAAATTGTACTAATCGCTGTCCGCAATGTATATATACCTATTTTCATTTGTAATGTCGCGTTCTTCGCTTCTCTCCTTTCGACAAAGACTTCCTACAAGCCACGAGACGACAACTCTCGGCGTTCGTCTTGGTTGCATGTGACTTGCACATCCTATGCATCGCTCAGTTATTCTTAGATCGTAAAACGTTTATTTTTCTCGGCTTAAAAGGTTTCAAACTATGGGGTCTACACGTACGCGCGTTCTAATAACTCGGCGATGTTATGCACATCGTCGGTGATGCATATATAGAGGCTATAAATTCTTCAACCGAGATTCCTTCGCACAGTAGTAATGAAATTCACGGGATTATTCGCGGGATCTATCTTATGTAATTCTGTTGCAGCGTAATGATTAATAGTCAATCGTTACGCATACTTCTTGTAAGTGAAAGATCACTGATATTTTAATAAACCAACAATATAAGCAATAATTATTATCAAGATAGCTTACCTCATCTTTTCTAAGAATAAAGTGATCTCACAGGTATTAGAAGTCAAACCTTTTAGGAAAAGATTATTTCAATAATATACATTTTATATTTATTTAATTATCATCAATTTCAATTTAAAGAATTTTAATGAATTAAATTTCACGTTAAATATGACAAAAATTATCATTAAAGAATTGTTACAAAACTGTAATTTGCGATTAACTTTGACTGAATATTATTTAAAACAAAATATTAGCTCGAAATTTAAATGTCAAAATAATCAATGTTGCAGAAATTTTGATGGCTTTTAGCCTCGGGGATTTTACACCGCCTTCGCTTATTCACGATAATAATCTATCCGATTCGAGATTCGAGCTTTTCTAAAAAAGAACAACGATATCTTAATTCACACGCATTTAGTAGCCTACGCAAACTGAAGATTCTATCTGACTATGGCGTATAAGATAGTGTTGCGATCGAACACGTACGCGTTATTACAAGGCTGCGATCGGCAATGTATATGTTAGATCCGATGATAAGAGTTATATCAGATACAATAAATTTCCATGCGCGAGCGTGCCACCAACAGATTGGATCACTCCAGCGAGTGTCACGATTAGATTATCCCCAGAAACGACGACTAATTCAATTTCCTTTGCGGGCATCGCAAAATATTCGAAATATTCGCGTCAGCTAAATGAATATTCTATTCGTTTAAATTGTCATTTAAATGACAAACGTCACGCCCGATAAATAGTCGCAATCCTCTCCATGGATCTGATTATATGTATAACATTTGATTATATTTGTGTTCAAAAACTCCAATAAAATTGTACATTGTATATTTATGTATATATGTTATGCATCTGTTAGTATTAAATAATTTTACCAACTTTAATTATAAATTATCGTACAACGAGAGAGAACTGTCAACATTTTGACTTTAATATTTTGAGAGGCGTTCTCCATTTCACCTTAATGGCCAATTACAGACCAAAGGGCGCGAGCGATTAGCATAAGTATTAACGGAGCCTGTGGTTGTTTGATCAATTTAATGCGTATCAAATGTAATCCGTCCCGATTGAATCGCAAGTATCAAAGGAGCCATGCTCGCACGATGTTGCTCAGGGCGCAAGGCGAGCGTATTGACGTTTACATAAGCGTCTCTGATGTAATTGATCACGAACGCGGTGACTCGGGCGGACCGGTGCGCAGACTGCTGATTACATTACAGTGCGATCTATCCGCCGGTGATTCGCGGAGCAGTAAAAAAAAAAGGATACGAACGTAGCGCGCGCGAGCGTGGGATACAATCAGCTCGCCCCGACTTAATTGTCTAGCGCGAAGCAGTCTGTAATCCGTCTCTGATGGAGCTCGGTTTAACGAGCTCCATCGAGTAAAAAAGATCCTGCCGCAATGACCGCGCCCATGCGCTACAGTCTACACCACGGAAATTCCCAGCCTCGGATAGATAGTGCTCTACGAATGTCCTGATGGCGGGTGGGTATTTACCGGCTCCGTGTATCGAAATCAAAAGCACCCGTGCCGAGTGCACGCAGAGTTCAAGTACAGCGATTACCTCGCATCCATCAGGCGACGGCGTTGAATTTGTATTGCGCCTGTGGCGCGGGTGAAGGGACCGGAGGAGGGTGATTCGGATTTTACATTAAAAGCCGTTCCGCTTCCACTCACTTCCAGGCTCAATCTACCCAACTCTCCTGATCGTCAGAGGAAACAGTTACTCCTATATCCAATTATGCTTTCTCCGGAGCATGAATCTTTAGTCTTAATGCAATTTACTCCGTCATCGTATTCACCTGTATCTACAATCTTGCCGAATAGATCGAAATATTATTTTATTTTTACTACTCTCTAAAAAGTTATAGAGGGGCTTGCTGCTTGCACTCTGGATTGCCTGGGTCGGTCAACGAACTTTCAACGAAGTGCCAAATTATCCGTAACATGCCAAATAGCGCGTATCATCGTAAATACGTGGATGCCGGTTTCGAAAGGGAAAAGGACGCTCATCGCGCGTCATATTATTACTCTTTTGCCTATCGCGATATATACTCTTTTCCACCAGCAGTGGCGAGGGCTTTAACGGTATATTCGGAAAACGAATCGCTCTAGGAGGCCTTTGCGTATACATCTGCGGCATGGCATACCGATATCGGTGGCCTTAGCTCCGGGTGCGTCGCCATGCCCAGCCCGAGTGCCGTTCATGCGACACGAATAATAGCTAACGGCGAAGTGTATTGCGATACATGCCGGTGTCTGAATATCACGCTTTGTCACGCAAATAAGTACGGGCTCGCACGCTAATACGCGCCGTGTACTCGCAGTGGGTACATTTATTACGGTATGCAACCGCTGCGCCGAGAACGCATCGTACGAGATGTGAGAGCCTCGCACGTAGGAAAATGGGATGATTGATGGTCGAGAGTCGTTCGTACTGTCTACGTGGGCACGTTGATAAGTGCGAGAGAGAATACATTTTTATTGTGCTAAATACCGGTATACGCGGTGAGAGAAATGGTCAAAATTGTCATGGTCAGGAAGATGCTCACGTAAGTGACCGTTGATGAATTGTATACCAGTTTGTTTTAAGCACTTTCATCTCAGCGGCATTTGTAAACTTTTCCTACTACAGTCTTAATGTATAGAAGTTATATGTATATGTCACAGGATTACAGTGAAATCGCATTACTTGACAATTTTAATCATATCTATCGAGTTTTCACTAGCATGTAATGCTTATATATAAATGGTTTACAAAGGCCTATATGTAAATGAAAGTAGTACATTTATAGATTGAATAGAACTCTTTAAATGTTTTCACGAGCCACTATACGATGTAATAATGATAAATGAGCCCATAACTATATATAGATATAATTATAAGCTGTACTGACTCGCAGTATTAATATTTACATTTTTTTTTAATAATGTAATCGATTTATTAATCTCGTAATCAAGAACATTGGAACATTGTAATATTGCCTTATATACATTAGCAATTTTTAATTCTTTACATATGTGCAAAAATTTATGTAAGCTATATTTTCATCAATCAATTTTATTATACTTTGAATTCTATATTTAGGAACGACGCTACATTTTTTTACATCAATTTTTGTTCTTTAAAATTACAAGGTTTTATTCCAAATCGCAAAACGTTTGAATGCCTGCACTTTCAATCATTTCTCTCTTGCACGCTTTAGAAGTAGAATGTGATCGAATCATGCTAGTCTTGATCTTAATATACACCTCCTTTTTTAGTCACCGCTTATGACAGGCTTATCTGCCTGAATAAATTCCTGTGGCTCGCCGCCTTCACGCTTCTTTCTCTCTCCTTCTTGGTAATACGATCTTTCGCGCGCGATCATTGTCTCATACATTATAATATCGGCATCAGACATCCTGTTCAACCTGTGGTTCGGTGCGTGCATTAATTATCGTCGATATGCTGCCGATAATCAGCAGATAATAGCATCGCCCACCTATAGCGCACGCGATCGGGAACAGAAACACGTAGGATCTTTTTTCTTCGCCAACGCTTTTCTTTCGCCTTGGTATTTCGTAAATGTCTCCGAGCGTATACTTTTTCAATGCAAATTGTCAATACAAGTGTCCGAGATCTCATAAATATATAATGTCAGATACTGCAAGACATTCTCTTGCTTGTTAGATAAAATACTAGGTTTGCATGAAATTTTTGCGTTTTTATAATTGTATATGCCTACAGCTACAGACAGACAAATAAATTTGAAAAAACTTCAAGACACGCTAAAAAAGCACACCACTAAAGCTGCTCTGATGTTAAATTATTACGGGAACAAAACGGAATGCAAGTGACAAAAATGCTTGTGTGAGCATCTGCGAACAATTAGATACAGCCCGGTATTATGTACTCATAAACGTTTTCCTCAAGGCACGTCATTTTAGCCTGGGTATGCTACGCGTGCATGCACACGCTATATTTATCGCGACAGACGGACGAGTGTGTAATAGAAATACCGCGAGATCGTCTCGTTAATTAGACGCAAAATCAACGGGGGATTTCCTTCGACTGTTCCATCCTGGAGAACGAAAGCGAAAGGCCAAACCGTCACGGCAAGGAGATTGTTTCGAAGGATAACCGGCGGTGCCTAGCGATACCTATATATTATGCAATTGCACCGGTCAGGCAAATTGAACATGAATTTTAATAAGACTCGAGGCGGTGTACTTGTTCTCTCCTGCGTGTGTTTACGTAAGCGAGTGACCATCTATTACGCGGGGCGTAATCGTAATGAGAGCGCTGAGGTAAATGACAGTTTACACTGTATGTAATGAAGTCGTCGTTTCCTCCGAACAATTCTTCGGACAATTCCGTGTGATTTTATTCGGTGAGAATAAACGTTATGAAGCAATATACCCTCCATACGGAAATTTTAATTTATTCATACAGAAATAAAACGTCATTCTTTTTATTTAGTACGTTGAATTCATCAAGATATATTGATACATATATCGTATAACGAGATGTTATGAACAAAAATAGTGAAATTGCTCTCAGATTTCGGCCGAGAGGTAAATTACGAGATTGTGTTTTGGACGAGGAAAAATATTTTCTCGCAGCTTTCATGCCTGGCCGATGACCTATGAAAGAACGGTTGCATTGCGTTACGCTGGCGCCGTTTCAAGCTCGCGGTTAATCATACGACGTTATCGCGGCGGCAGGAGCGTTCTCGCGCGAACATTTACCTTGAAATAGCACGGTGACGTGCACAATTAAAATGCGCGCGAACTGGTGCAATTCCGCGCGACAGCTGCGACGGTTGGTGCGCAAAAGGGAGGACGAGGAATGAGAGGAAAGCGAAAGAGAATAATGGCCGGGGCAACACGCGGAGGGCGCAACGCGGAGGAGAATGTTGACCAGGCGCAACGCTAAAAATATATGAGCGTAAGACGACGAACCCCGCGCCACCCCGACGTCCGCCAAATCCGCTTTTACCCTCGAAATTATTCGGCGCACCTTTGACAAGGAATTTTTGGCGCGCGCGAAACAAGGGAGGAAAATTCCGGCGGCCTTAGCTTCGAATAGCTGTTCTCGTACGCAAGCCCTCAAATATAGTACGGAGGTAACGCGAAAGGAATCTCTCCAGCAGCGGTGAAAAATGATTGCTCGTTACCCCCGTTTACTCAACACATTAATCTGCAAATTCCCGACATTAGGAACAGAACAGTACGATCACAACTACATCGTATATCTTGAACTCAAGGCGTTTTCATAAATAATAACAAGTAAGAACATAGTCTGAAAATAAAGTACAAATTGCACGAACAATTTTAGAAAAATTTAAATTAATTTATAAGCAGATGCACACATATATACACATATTTATCATCGAGAAAAGATTCTCATTGTTCCCAGGAGTCTACAACAAAGAGAAATAATCCAATATGTTAGCACGGACCACATAGAATATTTCCATGAGAACTTTTTTAACTTTCAGAATCGTTTCAAGTTTAATTCAGAACAGTCTCGGCAAACGAAACTAAAATTATATTTCATGGTTGCATGACTGACAGATATGACATACTGTGAATTAAATTTTTGCATGACGCGGAACGGCACAAAGTTCGACTTCGTAAAAGACAGCGCGGTGTCCCTTGTTATGCAAAACAAGTTTGCGACGTGCATTCATTCCCGCCTTACGTATTCGCGTGCACACTCGCTGAAGATAATACCATCTTGAAAGGTTCGCCGAGATCGAGAACTCGTTCGCATGATAGCAAGATTAAAGAGCAGTTTGACGCAAAAGGTCTATTAATATAAAAACCGAGCTGCGTCCTTGCGATGCAATTAGTGCAGTTGCGTATACGCGCGCGCGTAAGCGCAGCGGCAGCGATGCAACGCGGTTTCACGGTGGGCGCGTTTTTTGCTCGCGATGGATCACGCGAGTCATGTCGTTTTGCGTAATTCGAAATTATATTCGGTAGGTAATTGTATAGCCGTATCGATAATAGCGGACGAGCGACCGATCGACGTTTTCGCCCGTTATTAGGCCATAATTATATGCATTATGCAGACGTACTTTTAAAGGCGCCGCCCCTAAGTGCGTAGAATATTAAACGCTTACAAGTTACGAAGAAGTCAGTAATTCCGCAATTTATTATTTCCGCGAGTTCGCGAAATTATAACTCGTACGCGACTGATCGGACAAGAACCTTCCTGGCGATGAATGAAATTATTCGTGACTTTATATCCAGCGAATTAATAGTAAATAAGTTGATGGCCATTTAAATGTAACAAAGTTCTTAATGCCAGGAGATTGAAAATTTTTAACAATTTTAAACTAACTCTCGATATTTAAGACGGATTGATAATGTTTTCTTGAAAAATTATATTGCCTGTAATGACTGCCTATATGCAACATCCCCTTTTTTTTCTATGTAAAGATTAGATTTTAACGCGCAATCTCCGTAGAATGTCGCTGAGCATCCTCCCTTCGTTAATTCCAAGTATAATCCGCAACTCGAAGATAACATTATCTTTGAGCACCACGTTCCTTCGGTTTTTCTGCCAATAATTCGTTCCGCAAAAATTCAGGATCTTTCTGGTTTTTGTCGCAGCAGTGCGTTGAAGGAAGTAATATAAAACCCTGGTCTGCTGACGGGGATATGTCTAGATCTTTCCCTCTTCGCAAACGAGTAGACCGAACTAGTAGAAGAGAACTTGTCCTAAGGAAGACCTCTTTACTTAACAAGATAATTATTCCATATATAATTACTTTAAAGTTTGAGATGAGGTTTATAATAAACTTTATAATTTCGTTCCTCTTTCCAATTTAAAATGATAAACTTCAAAGAGTTCCAATTTATTTCCCGAGACTCGAATAGATATAGCTAGATACATACCACTGTACGTAACGGTTTTATATATGTAACTTTAATTTTTGCAAAGTTAGCCAGTTGCACAATTACTGGAAACGTCATTTTACGAGTATTAGAAAGTTCCGCGAGTGAGTTTGCTGTCGAAACCGGCGAACGTACAAAATGACACTTGAAACGCTTGACATTTACTTTTCCCCGTAATACATCTCGCGCTCTTGGCTGCCAATTAGACGAATTTCAACGTGCCTTTTCCCCGACGCAAATTTCTCAGGATACAAGACCTCAAAGCCAGGCGACTGACCAACGCGGATTTTCTTCTCCGTTAGGAAATTAGCCCGGAAATAAACCTGTTGTCGGGTGCGTGCTAATCCGGCGTACCAAGTTTTGTTATGCTTCGTCGGACTCGCACTATTCCGTTCGATAGACACGCTCCGGAGTTGCACGTCGATGGATTCGCGGAAGCTAAGAGCGATCGTATAACCGTAGAAGCGAACCGGCCGAAGCGGACGATTCGATTACTCCACAAGTTATCCTAGCGTCAGCGGTACCGTCAGCTTCGTTTCTCGCTATCGGTCGTTGTTCGTGGAACCTCGTAACGGTCCCGTGATAAAAATGTAGGAATAGCACTTCACGCGATTTTGTTACAAAAGGAAAGTTGCGTACAGATAAACTGTGTAAAATAAATAAACACACGTACGAAATATTTCCTACACCGTGAAGAAAGATATCAAAAACTTGATCGTTATTGAAAATATTAGTACAGTATAAGGACATCGTTGCTTAATAATATCTGTTGCTTAGTAATATCTCTTATTTTGAAATAGATATTGCTAATAAAAGAAATCGTCATGAAGAAACTGAAAAAAATTGCTGAATTGAAGTAACAGGACACGTGTGTTTTTTCAGTCTTTTACGCTTTATTGCGTGTTCTTTTCAGTCTCATGTTTTCACATGTTATTCAGCAAAAGATCTGCACCGTACGACTTTTTTGCGACATAATTTCAATACCGCAGATAATATTTCCGAATGACCATGATAGATTATTCGCGAAGGCCACAACAGAATCAGGTTTCACATTTTCTTTGATAAGAAAACGCGTGTCTGTTAGTAGAATTTTTGTAACGTTAAAAAACAGCTAAATAACAGAAAACCTAGTTTATATATTCCTTTGTTGAACCGGTAAGAGAAAGCGTCGATTTCCTTCGGAAACGTCAAGGCAATCGATTTGCGAAACAAATTATCGACAAATTTCTTTATCTAGTATCAGCATAATTTATAGAATAATATCAAGGAGATGATAAGGCATGTAACACTTGCCGAACAAGAAGGAAATCGCGCGCCACTACACTTGCATAAAGCTTTCTCCTGATCAATCAACCTTCCGACCTGATTCACGTAATCCATTGTCTTCATTCATTCTCGCAAGACGCTCCAAGAAAGAAAAATTCACGCTTGTATAAAAAATAAACAATTGGGTTTATTGCATCTAGGAATAGTCGGCGAATCTATGATTAGTTACGTCACTTCGCATTTTCGTCCTAAGAGCATTATATTGAATATATTGCATGCATGTTTCCTGTTAATGTACCTCCATACTCTTTTACAGTATACATTAAACCGAGCGCATTTTCTTTATCGGCATCCTGTGATGCACCCACGGAGAGATTATTCTTCAGAAACGGATGCGCGATTATTCTCGATAGCCTCCCCGCGCGTGAACACGCTAACTCGTTGAAGTGAGACATGTAAATCACGGAATCCAAAAAGAAGAAATTATAAACCGAATAATACATTTACTCCGCCAGTAATAATTAACAGAATTAAATCTTTTAAATCGACATTAGCTAGCAATATATTAGAAGAAATTATAGTTCAACAATATTTTATCTTAAAGATTCAAACACATAGTGGAAGATTTTTAAAACACATTTAGGAGCAATAGAACGAATTTGAAAATAAAGACTAATGTACAGAGCAGACTAGAAAAATTGTAAATATACAATATTCGACAAGCAATATTCCGAGGTTCTAATTGTCTTTAGGACATCGAGGGTTAAGAGAATAGTGCAAGGTAAAGAGACATATTAAGGTCGGAAGTCGTAAAAGTGTAACAAAGAAGCCTTTAGCCTACACTAAACGCGATCGCCATCAACAATTACGTCATATCGATGCGGATGCGTCGTGATACTCGAGAAGTATCACGTGAATTATATTAAAGTAAAAGAAAAAAATAACGTATTTAAAACGATTGCAATTAAAAGATTTCAAACGCATCTTATTTTAGCAAATTAAATTTGACGTTAAATATTGCGTAGTCAAGCCGTTGTGCAAAACGGCTTAAAAACGATGTTTCACGCTGCCGTGATCGTGAACGTGGGAACATTTTTCTCATGGTCTTCCGAAAGGTGTGTTTACCAAAAATTGAAAGTGATTTCAAACTGGATCGGAACGTTAGACCGGTCCTAGGAGCAACGCGTTATTTTCCTTGGTCACGAGAGACCACTTCATCGGTCCATTAACATTCCGTGAATACGTGGCCCGTGGCACCAGCTGCAGATTTGCATAAAGTTTCGTAGATCCCTGACGCCAAAATCGTATACCGAAATAAACGGCGATAAGCATAGACACGTTGATGACCATTTTACTGGTTTAGTAACCTCAGATCTTAGCATATACAGCGCGGTCAAACACTGTATATCATCGTTTTATTCGATAAATTCGCTGCAGATCTTGCCCGGTGATTTGTTTTTCTTAAACGTTGTTTACCAGTTTCTCGTGTAAGATGCTAAATTGCATTTGCTAATTGAGTAACAAATCTTTATTGAGATATAAATGTGCAATTATAATTGTATACATTTCAAACTAATTTTATACATTTCAAACCAATTTTTCAGTTCTCTCTTTTAAGCGTATTTCTGTATTACAAATTTTTTAAATTATACAAAAGATTAATATTAAATAGCTCTTCACATAAGATTTTTCAAATATATGCCAAGTATATTCAATATCCTGATAATACAATATTCTGTTAAAATAATTAAAATTGCTAACAAGAAAGATCAACCGCTGGACCTAAATACAAAATGTTAAATATAGAAAAAATTTAATTTGACAGAATAAAAACTAAAACTAGGTTTTCACATGCAAAGATTACTGGCGCCAGGAGTATGCCAGTTTAATGGCGCCAATATTAGTGGCGCCAGTTACTGTTTCCACAATTTTCAATTTGTTTGTAACTGCAATTTTTACGCCATTTTGAAAATTTCAAAAATTATTTTTTTTTTCAAGAAATTACACACAGAATCATCATCTATATTTGTTATTAGAGTTATCATATAATTATAATTTTGCAATATTATTCCGAGAAAAAATAAACTTATATAATTATATAAAATTATATATAAACATATGTAATTAAATTCAAAGTTTGGATCATATATGATCATATATGACCATATAAAATTTTATTACTATTTTTGCGATTTAAAAACATCAAAAAATTGAAGATTTAATAACATATATACTTTTATATGATCATATATAACAATGTTCGAAATAGGGCTTGATATGATCTTATCTTTATATGCTTATATTTATGATAACATGTGTTATACTATATAATCATATATAATAATATTCAAAATTTGGCATGATATGATCTTATCTTTATATATACTCATATATGGCTAGATGTTAAACTATATGATCATATATAATAACATTCGAGATTTGGCATATATGATCTTATCTTTATATGATCATATTTGACCAGATTTGTTGTCATATATGATAAAGTCAAGCCGAATATGATTATATAAAGATAAGATCATATCACGCCAAATTTCAGATTTTATTATATATGATCATATAATAAATTACACGTGTTTAGATATTTTCATATCTAATTATGTATTTTCATATATGACCATATTATACCCATTTTTTCTCGGGTGGCGAGATATTTAACATGGCATCAACTGCTGTAGGGCGCGCAAGTATTAATGTTGTGGTACAAATTGTGTTGTTAGAGCTCCAGAAAATATTTTTAAAAAAAGAAACAGAAGCATAGATGTTGGGTCCTCAGATGGATTTCACGATAGAGATAATCTAAGTGCATCGAATACTTCAATTCAAAAGTTAGCCCATTGAAGACCAGGAAGCATATTTTATTCATATGGTCTCCAGGAACTTTATTATAAGTTCTAATAACCATTTCTTTGATGTTTTCGCCATTGTTAACAATCATGACACTTTAGACTCTTGGTTACAAAGGAAGACTGGCACCAAGTACACCGGCTCTGTACTTCATTAATTGGCGCATGGATTAGTGACGCCAATTAATTGGCGCCAGTTGATTTGACAAATTTCCATATGCAACAAAACTGGCGCCAGTAGAGTGGCGCCAGTAATCTTTGCATGTGGAAACCTAGCTTAACTAATAATCAACAATTGTTAGAAGCAATTGTCGAATGTACTTGCACAAGAAATATTGGGATCAAATTCTCTATTGCTCACTATATTACAGTCATTTATTATGTATAAGCGAATATAATTACGATATTTGCTCGTGGTTATCACGAATTTTTTACAGCAGGCGGGAACTATTTTATTAATTGTCCGCATTTACTTCAAAAACATGTATAAAAGTGTGTGTGTGTGTGTGCTATATATGCATATGAGAACATTGTCTATGATTCTAGTTCTAAATGATGTCAACTGAAAATAAATACTTGTTCCGCTCCACGCATCTACGATCATAAAAAGCACGCACGGTGAATAATATCGTCAACGTGTAACTGAATTTAATGAAATAATTTATATCTCATATATTTAGCATGCGATACTTTACATGCGATTCTTTTCGCGCGTGCAATACACAAAAAAACTGTGTGTAGAAACCAGAAAAATATTGTAATTCTATACGATTCCGTGAAATACAAACTTCGCATATTTTTCACAATCGAGATAATATAGTCTCTGCAAAACAGCTCATCGTCTTGTGACGTCACGCATAATTTTGCAAGACCGAAGAACCTGTTTCTGCTGATCGAATAATACGTACATATAGGCAAAAGAAAGAATCAAATACAGTAAACGTTTATTTAAATTTTAAATATTACATCACCTTAATCCATGTAATTAAATTATAATAATTGTACACTTTAGTTAGTTTTATGATTTTTTTGTGTATCTATCTTGCATTTCTTTGAATGAAACCGAGATGTCATATCGCTATATTAAAAAGCATTCGTATATATAAGATTATCTACAACATCAAAAAAGAAAATTCATAGATATTGTAGATATATAGTACAAGATGTTAATCATCCAATAAAATTTCGATTAAAATAGCGATTTATCATTATCGGAATTTGAGCACATCAATAGATAACAATCATGATGTGCTTGATAACAAGAACAAACAATTCCGAAAATATTCTTTTAATTTTATTGCACTTAAATATTCGATTTGTGGGTAAAAATTTCAGTGGCAGAAAACCATTCCATTGCATTGCAAATACGTGTACTATCGAGATATGCTTTTAATGCCTCGCGTTTAGCGACGATAGCGTCACTTCATAATGCACCGAGCACAGTCCTTATTAGCAACATTTAGCTCGTACTCGTCGATGATAAGACGCATGCCAGTGCAGATAACAGACATAAAGCCGGTCGCTTTAAGCCACGATCGTTGCTCGACAATCGGCTCTTTAGGCGTGTTTGCGAACTCGACGCAAAACGCGATTCACCCACGCGCTTATAATTCAAGTACACGTCCCCCGCAAAGCAGGTATTATGTCGGTGTCTGAGACATGTCGTCGTATGCGTGTGTTGAGAAGATGCATCAGTCTCACCAGGTAAATTCTATCTCCGGATCGTGGCACTCGCTAATGCTATCGATATAAGTATCCGGACCCGGGTACTCACGAAAATCTATTCGTTATCTCTGACGTGTGCGTCTCTCAATGCTCCGAAGAGTATAATCAAGGATCACCCGCGAAAGCTTATATAGATAACGCTTCGCCCAACGGAATTGGAATACGAAACGCAATATATTTATGCAAACAAATGTATTACGTGTATCCGAAAAAAACAAGACAATAAAAAACGACTATTAAATCTATACGATTAAACTGATTTTTGTAGGAAGAATTCCGTACCTACTAAGATATCTCCAGTTTCGATTTATTTATTAACCCTTAAGTGCGCAGCTTTGCATATATGCAAAGCGAATTTTCGATGCTCTGTACTCTCCAATATAAAATTCGAACTGAAAATACGCAGTTTTGCTCTGTAAAGGGTCTTCTCTGTATGTACTTCATCGGTTGTCTGCTAGGTGCCGTAAAAAAAATAGAGAAGAATTTTTAAATATTTTCTTAGAATTCTTTAAGCAGTCTTATTATTTATTTAAAAAATATTCAGAATGCTACAAAAAATTGCACATTTAAGGGTTAAACGGACGGTCGGACAGAATGTAATAATTAATAACTGCATTAAAAATATCTTGTCGAATAAATTTAAAATATAATAATCGGTGATTTCGTTTTTATCTTTAAATTATTTAAAGCAACATGATAATTTACGATCGCAATGAAGCAAGTAGATTCAGTGAAACAAGTTTGCTTCCCGTTAAACATTAATTGAAGTTCGCGCTAATACTGAGGTCTGATAATTACGCGTTAATCTAACGGACCAGAAGCTTCAACTATCACGATCGAGCGGTACGACACGTGAAAGGGTTAAAATATGTAAGAGGTTAATGGATGCGCGATCGCGAACATCTCGCAACGTGTCCCGCGCGTTCATCCCCGTTGCATAAATTCAAGTGCACATTCTGAGCCGGTTGCCAGCGCGCGTTTGTGTCAAGCGCGAGGCGAACGCTCGCGCGTCCGTCAGCCGCGCCAGGTAAATTCTCGCTCGGGTCGAGACACGTAAGTACTCGCCAACGCAAATACCCGAAGGAGCTTTGCGCAACAACAGACGAGATCGACTCGACTCGCATCTAAATACCACATCGACGCGCCCGTGTGGGTGCATCTTAAAGGAGAACGCGGGGATCGCAGAGCGATCCTCGCAAGCGCAACTTTGCGCGATTGTTCGCGCGATGCGTCGCCTTGCGCGATTTATTCGCACATGAAAGACGCTCTGAATAGTAGCGTAGACGCACAACCTATCCCCGAGGCGGCCCGCCGGAAATAATGCATTCCGATTTGCAACCATTCAACGGCCAAGGCAGATTCGAGATAGACAGAGCGCAGCGAGACAGTTCCGCGTCTTCACTATAGCGATGAAGAATACAACGGCTGTTCAAAATTGTGCGCGGTCAGCCACTCTCGCGTCGTGAAACACGCTCGACCGCGGAAGCCTCGTCGAGCTTGCATATATCGATGATATTTCATCGTCAGACCAGTCGCTCTATCGCAAAAACGCTCATCCCGTAAAAATCGTTATTTTCTTTTTATCCGAAACCGGCGAGCGTTTCCGGGTTACTCGCAGCAGATTATTATAAATCACGAACTGGTAAAACGGGTTCCACTCACATCCGTAAGTCTCTAATAATTACCACCTGTTACATAGATCGTGGAAAAATGTTATATCAATGTATCGAGGATACGTGATATTATTGCGAGAATTTTACTTGATCAGAACGTTGAGTTATTAAGCTATTTATAATATCAATAAATAAAAATGTCTACAAAAAAATATGAAATCTAATTAAATATCTGATAAGGGGAACTGAACACTGACAACCATTAATTCAATAATCCGCAAATTAAAAAAATGACAATTCTGAAATATATTTAGGTTACTTGTGCATCATAGTTATTTTCTGTCACAATTACTCTTTCTATCTACCTACTTTTCCGCATCAATGATCGTGGGCAAAGTTCATAGCCATTGCGACTAAAAGAAACATTTTCATTGTAGACAACTCGCTATCGAATTAACCAGCTTCTCGTAGACTCACAGTGTCTCAAAAAAATGAACTCACATTCAATCTGGGCACCGAGGCCGACCTGCCGTTGATTCTCCTGCGTCTCAGAATCCTCGCCCGCTCGCGGTCTCTCCTGGTGCACCTGCCGTCCTGCCGGGGCACCAGGCTGATTTGGGGCGCCTCCTCGAGAGATCGCACTCCGAGCAGAACGCAACCTTCGTCCTCGCGAACGCCCGCCACGGTGCTGCCGCAATTCCGCATTCCATCGGCACTCGCGTCGCTCGTTATCGTGCACCGCGACAGGTCCTCGGTGGACCTTGAGGACGCTTCCGAGCCTAACCGATGTCTCTTGCGTTCGATCACGAAGGACGAAGCTCTCGCACGACGTGCGAGATCAACCTGCGGCGCGACGGACCGCCTGGCGATCAACTGCTCCGTTTTCGTCGCGAATTCCTGCGGCCTGCTGGACCGTAATTCGATCTTCGGACGATATCTGACTGCCTGAACGCTGTCGGTGACGTCGTGATTCGACGGGGGAGATATACCTCGCTCTAAGGATGAATTCCCGAGGCGAGTGTGCTCTTTGGTATCCTTCGCCGTCTCGTCGTTTTGATTCCTGGAAGATTCCTCGTCCGCGAGAATCTGCTCGCCGGTTCCAGGCGCGGAGACGCTTCTCCTTAGAACGCGTCTTCGTGCCTCGATATTGGAGGACGCCTGGATAGAGCGCGTCAGCGTGTCGCGATACTGCGGATTCACCACTGTCGTATGTCCATCCTCCTCCACGATGTTTCCGCGATCGACAACCTCGTCCGAAACTTCGGACGTCGCCACGACAACCTCTCGACTCAAAGCGAAGCTCGCGCTTCTTCGTGATCCCTTAAACGCGTGCGCATCATGAATTCGCGAGGGACCCTTCCAGGACTGATTTTTGCGAAACTCTCGCGGCTTCTCCGGCGATTCGATACCATCGATTTTTCTTTGGACGCCCGATGGCACGATGTGCTTGTCGACCTCCAGCGTCGTCGCGCCCTCGCCGCCCCCGCGACGCTCCACGTCGTCGTCGTCCTCGTCGTTGGCTCGTCGCTTCTCGAACCGCGGCGACGTCTCACGCGCTTCGTCGACGTCGACGCACTGACGTACGGAGATCAGACGGCAGCCGCCGTCGTCCCCACTATCCTCCTCGCTGATATACATCCGAAATAACTAGGCGTCGCACGTCATCGTCGCGCTGCGACGCGACGTTTTACCACGAAACGGAACGCGTCGACTTCCTTCCTTCGGCCAGGGAAATCGCCGACTCCTCGGGATCTCTCATGTTTTTATCTCTCCTTTCCTCGGAAACGGACAGGTGGACGGAAATCTCGCAAATTGCCAAAATATATCTGCGTGACGCTTCGCGGGAAATCCGTCTGCAGAAGTCCACACAGACTTGAGGTGGCGAGGTCGCGTCAAATCTCTGCGATGTCTGTGAAAATTATATTATTTATGACGGGCTTTCAGGAAATTCTTATGCAGTGCTTTTCCTTGATCCCTCTTTCAAGCTTCGAACGTCAGAGTTGGACAGCGTGTGCCAGTTGGCTATTAATTAACGTCTCAGCGTGACGTCTCTCGTGTCGGTCGAATGTTTGAGCGATCTTCCGTATAATTAGCCGGGAGGAAAGCAATTTTCCTTTCAATGTCATTTCTATTACTGTGTAACTCAATCCTTTTTTGGATGAGTAATGCACAGACTAATTCAGAGAGTCTGAGACTAGATTGCAAAAGCAATTAACAAGCATCTCTTACAGCGCATACCTATGTTATGTTATGCTATCGTAATATATGTGATTCTAAATTTCACTATTAATATCTTAATCAGGAATGAGCTAAGAATCGTGAATAAAGAAATGACGTAATTTCGAAGGATCGAGTCCATCCTGATTATTCACGATCTATTACTGCGAATCGAAAACCTCGCAGCGTCATCGAGTCTTTTTTAAATATATCCACTAACAATGAATATTGGAATTCTTCTCCGTTATATTCCGCGGACACATCCGGAATAAAACCGCTCGTACGATCGAATATGAATTCCCATTCGTATTCATGCCACGTCGAGCTGTGCTCCAGAAAGGAACACAAATGCCTTTTCAAACGTAAATCATACAATAAGAGTCTTCGCTCTTTATACAATTAGCAGACGAGCATTCAACGAGAATAAAGTTTCTCGCGATAAAGCATCAAGAACCTTGAGGATCTCCCTGAAATCGAAGGTCCAAAAATTCACAAATTGCGAATCGTGTTCTCAACAAGAATTCGCTTTCGCAGATCTCAATGAATTTTTTCGCGCACGTACTTCGTATTTTATGATGTACGTTGTTCACTCCAGGAGTTTCACTTTGCGCGAAATTTAAGAGGAACAATTTCGGCCAACACAATTACGACAGGAGTTTTAAATTTAATGAGCTCCGTTGTAAGGCAATTTGTCCTTGTGAAAACCAGCGTCACGCGATCGATCCTCGAACATGAGCACCGTGCGAAAGCGATCGAGGGAGACAGCGCGTGCTGCGTCGCGCGTAATTACATTACCGTAATTAGTGCTCGTTAGATCTCTTACGACGCCGTCGGCGCGGTATCGGAGCACGCAAATGTCTCTCAACATACGAAGTTACTTGTGAACGCAGATCAATTCCGTCCACCGGAAAGTAAGACGAAGATCGACGAAAATCGTCGGAGAAGAATATAATCTTCATTCAAAATAAATCTCACAGACGACAGTTTAAGTTAACGCTATCATCAATTCGACACTCGCGTAAGAGCCTCGCCGAGTGAAACATTTTTCATTTTATCAATTATGATGTCGGTTCTTCATTTTTTTTTTTTTATTTCTTATGCTTTCGTGTTCAAGACAAATTAACACGATGTCTTCGAAGGGGAAAGTACACCCTATTTCTCGCGCACCGAGACGGAAATTCTCTGGTCTTTCTTTTTTTTTTTCTCAGTTTTCACTCCGATCGATCACTGACGATGAACGGTGGTTTACCGCCGACTTAGCGTAGGTCGGACACGCGCGAGCAGAAAAAGAGACGCACAGGCGTCGAGCGCCGTTGGCCTACTGCGCCGGCACCTAATCCCATACAGCCGGCGCGGTGTGCGCGATACCGCACGCCGCGTGAACACACACACACACACACGTATGCGCGTGCTATCGTACACGGATAAGTGTGTATGTACACGCGGCTACGTGAGGAACGACGGATACACGCGCGCGGGCTTCCATTCCGCTCCATTCCGCCATTCCATTCGAGCCGCGCGGCTCACGTCTAAACTCTAAACTCTCACCGGTGCGGTGCTCGGATCTCTCGCCACCGCACGCCACGCTGCGCCGATTTCATGCCTCCTTTCGTGTGCGATGCGTGTGTACACGCGTGCTCGACGGCCCGCCACCAACGTCCTCCAATCGGCGGGAACCGATTGCCGGCACTCGCGGCCTGGAATGCCTTTTCCTTTCGGAAACCATCTCGGATCGCGGACCGGTTACGGCCGCGATACCGCACACGGACGGCCGGGAATTATTGGGAATTATCGAAAATTGATACTAGACCGGGAGGGGCCCGGAAAAGAGCCGGGAGGGGCACCGAATGTGCAGATAACGCGGGGGAGTCCAAGGTATTATTTGTCGAGACGGTATTCTTAGAAAACATAAGTGTGTTTAGAGAAGCCGCGCCAACGGCACTATACTTTTGATCACGATCAGCTCAAAAATTTTAAAAAAATTTGATTTTCCATAAAACTATGCTCCCAGATTAATATTCGCTATGACGCGACAGGCAAAAGATTAAATTTGTCGTTTATGTGATAAAATTTTATTGAATTTATATGAGTCATATTATAGAAAATATTAATATTTCATTAACGTAATACTTGATGCAATATTTTCAATTTTGCTCTTCCTTTTTTTTCATATAAAAAGTGAATTAAGTGTTAGTCATATCTAGTTTCTAATTTTTTATATTCCACTTTAATCAAATATGTTTAAAAGAAGCGTAAAAAATTGACATTATACTTATAATGGTATTTCTATAATTTTCTTGTAATTGCGGTATGTTTCAGACATATATGTGCGGTCGGACTTCAGTATCGAAGAAAGCAACCCGCATAGCTCATTAATGGACGCAGTTTGCCTTTTGCGAGAACATTATCGGACCTGCGCATGTCGCTTTCCGTTCGCGAGTCTGCATCCGGTGTAAAGTTTCACTTTGAGGTGAGGCGCATTGGTGTAGACCGTCATTGGACCGTCACCTATCTAGATTTTTCTTCTTGGTTAACCGCACGTCAAAGGGAGAAGATAGCGCGTTAATGCTTCCTCACACAATATATCGAGCTCGAAAGATATTTCCCTTGATCTTTCTGCTTTATACGAATTTATTCTCGTGGTACCAAGTTTCTTGAACTCATCTAATAATAACAAAATCCGAAATGAAAACGACGGCGCAAGAGTTCTTAAGATATTTATATCTATATTTTAAGAGATATCAAAAGATGTTTTTTTATGACCGTGGTTATGGCCATGCATCTTTATCTTTAGCCATTATCTTTATCTTTAGCTTCAACTGTCGGTCATATCTCCACGGAAGATAGGAAAATCGATCATACATCTTCGAATAACAAATAATAATTGTAATAATAATTCTGAAAGTTGCATTTATTCTGATCTCCAAGAGAAATATAACAGAATTAATTTGATGTGCGATAATCCTTTTATCATCTGTAAAAGAACTTTCTCTTTTGAAAATTGTTTTCACTGTTTTCAACTTTTAAGTGTCAACTTTAAAACGGGCGTGTTCATAAAAATTGCTCCGGTTTAATCTATGAAAGTCATTTAGAAAGCGACTTGATAAAGCGCAGACCGCTTTTATCATGGCACCGTCAACTTAATGTCACTTGTATACGAAAAAAAATGCACAAGCCTCTCGATACATATTTCCAATCGTCTGAACAAGAGGCCCCTGTATATGCAGTTCTTTACATATGCATTTCGAGCGGAGGGTGCAGCGAATTCTCGCTCGTGCCACGTGCAAATCTGTTTACGCACGTGCAGACGGGATTTCATTAATTGCTCGGCGCAGCCCGCCCATTCATTTTGACACGTGATTCCACGATGCTCCTCCATGATATTCGCATACGTCACCATTAATTATAACATGCGCAAACACATCGATCAGTACGCGCGGATAACGAGCTTAGAGAAATAATCACCGGCTGGTACTGCTGAATTATCGTAATTCTACGCTAATAATAATAATTATTCTTGATGAGCGTGTTTAATATCCGTTTCGTTACGATATAAAATATTAGGCTAAGCGTAAGGTTTGACGAGAGTATAACGAAGTAGTTCAGGACGGACTTTAAGTTTTAATAAAATTATTAAAAAATTTATTAACCTATTGAAGCTAACTTCCTTAATTGAGATTAAAACGCTCATTGTCTCGCTAGCACCAATAAATTTACATTGAGAAAATATAGAACTAAGAATAAAATATTGAAATAAGAAGTATATGATACATGCGGGTAATTATTTTAACGATAGTTACCGAGTAGATATTATTACTTTAATATTTCTGCAATATACATATATAGAATTTTGGAAAAATCTTGAAAAGTAACAATTAATTACTCCTCTATATGTATCTACTAATGCTGAGGAAATTAAACAGCAGTTAATTAGAAAAGATCCCATATAATTATACAAAAAGTGTGGCGCGGAGAAGGTAACGATCGAAATATATTCATTTGCGGTCTAATAGACGATTATGCCCAGAGAAATTTATATTTTCGTATAATCATGCGGCAACTCATCCGCGAATTGTAATAAGTCTCATCTAACACACAAGCTAATGATTAATTAACTTTAGACAGTCGTTAACAGAGCATCGCGCCGTCAATTCTGATTCAACCGTAATTAAACACAGAAAAACAACGCATACAAAACCGTTTAGGATTACAACTGCCTCGCATGTCGCGACGTGCGATGGATGCATGAAGATCACTGTTAATCTGTGTGAAGCACATTTTTCTTCAGAGATATCTGATCCCAGTATATATACGCAACTCTCGCCGTCTACGGCTCATTAATTTTCTCTCACGCTACTCGAGAAAAAAAGAACCAGTCCAGGAGATCCGAACTCCTGTCTTGCCCTTGAATCGATCATGTTGACGAGTGCGACACGATGCAACGGTAACAGGAATCTGGTCGGTATTTCAATGTCGGAACCTGTGAATTACCGTGTGACACCCGAGATGCGGCGGTGAAAAAAAGAGACGTATTCGCATTAATCTACCATTATCATCAAATCCATCTCACGTACTCCGAGACATGTAACTGTACATTGTACATACGCGACGTATTGATTTCAGTGCATTATAACGGACTTCGTGTGCATTCCGTATGTGATTGATTGATGTGTCCATATATCTCGTTAATCTTATGCAGTTTGGGTAAAAGTAAAAATACCAAGAGACTCAAAAGGGAAGTAATTTCGAATGTTTTATACCGAGTTTCAAACTTGTATAAAAACTCTCGGTATAAAACATCCGTAGGACTTTTATCACAGAATAAATTTCAAGGAATAGTATTTTCAGAACTTTGTAGACGTTCAAAAAAGTCGAAGGACATACATAGAGGCGTTTACAGAGGGTGATAAAATAATCGTTAACACCTGGATACGCTCGTTGTATTCACGTTTATAAAAAAAGAAACCTGGTGCGAACAATATAAAAGCTATGCCGTGCGTTAATGGTCCCTTTTTGTTAAAATCACTATCTCGCGTTCCTTAATCGGGCTAACGAGCCGCTTAAGTATAATTCCCTTGTTGGCGCTCGGATTATACATTTATACGAGCCACTTTCATCGCAAGTATGCACCATTGTGTGCATACGCGAGCATTACATTATTTGTTACGCGGATGTCGCATTATTCTTCTGAGCTAATGAACCCGTGTCATCGGTTGCAACCTCAGCGTCCTTGAGTAGACCCATAAACGCTTGGCATTCTCATTATACGAACGCCTCCTAGCCGCGAATGTTCAACTAGGAATGCAGATGTTAGTCTACGGCCTCTCCTCCGTGCTCTCAGATCCGCTTACGACGATCATATCGATAATGAATGCTTTCTATACACAGATTATAATGATTGACAGCTGATCTTGATTATCTCAACAATAGAAAGGCCAACAATTCAGTGCTATCTGGATTCAAATGTGAAATGTAGATGTACAGATCAATCATATGTGTGGCTGAAATCGAGTTTTTTGACCCAGCAGTCTGCGATTAAGGGTTAAACGAGAGAGAGGCCTTGGAATAATATTTATTCTTGTTGTGTAATAACATCCGTGAAAGCAAAAATGAATAAATCATGAAGATTATAAAACAACAGCACGAAATTATACATTTGTATTTTGCTAAATATATATTGTGATGAAAATACAAGTCTCATCTCACTGCTATTAATTAATTTGACACATTGCAACATCCAAGAAACGGTATAGAAAAAAAATACAGGCAAGAAAGAACGCCAGTAATATGCAGAAGAGATAATTATGCAGAAGAGATAATTATGCTAGCTGATAGACGGATGAAAGCTATGTCGGTCGAGGGATCGGCGATTTGCCCCTGGTTCGAGAATCCGGCTTATGACAATTCATGAATAATAACGTCGCGTAAGGAGGAACCGAAGGTACAGTTACATTTTCCACTCATTTCTACGCAGTACAGGTAGTACACGTTCAAGCGAGCATATAAGTACGTATGGCGGTACGTACGACGGGTCACCCACTTCGTTTTTCATGAAGAACACGTACGTGACGTGGCCCCTGGTCGACCAGTTCAAGATTCCCGAACTAGGGATAGATCGACCTCGGATATACCGTAATGTCAGTGAAAAAAATATCATGTGTTACGGTAGAACTGTGATTTATTTATTCGGCGGTAACGGAACGGCTGGATCAGACTTGCAAAAAAAAAACCGCTTCTTCAATCGCGTTTAATAAATATTCAAAGACCGCAAAAATAACTTTGATAACAATTGACGAAAGTAATTCGCTTGAAAAGATAAAACGTTCAATGTCTAATTTACATTTTCACAGTTTCTATTACAGTTACTTAACAGATGATACGCTCTCGCAGTTTCCTTACTATTATTTAATTTAATGATACACTTCTAAGTTACACGCATTGTTAAATTTGAACGTTCGTTCTTAATTTATAATGTCATAACGGTGAATGGCGGAATTCCTCGACATCGCTCATTCGTTTCGCGTATGTTTAGACTTCAAGAATGAGCGTGCGGGCTTAGTATACGCTAGCCGTCATCGACGCTTTGCTGATTCACTCTAACAAATCCGTCTGCAGCGCGAATGAGCGTTTAGCGAACGGGGTCCGTTGAAAACTATGCCGAGTTATGTCGTTCGGTGCATGGTGCAACGACACCGTTTCTTCGTGTGCGTGCGCGTGAACAGCATGCGGGTTCACGTCTATTGCTGCATTCATCTGGGAAGGTGCGATAGAGACGGAGAAAGCGCGTTACGCATAAATGGGGTTGCGCGCGTAGGTGCAGCAATAGCAAAAAAAATAAAAATAAAAAATAAAACGCGGTAGACCTCGAAAATGTGGGTTAATCGACGGCTCGAAGTGGAGCGAAACCTGCCTCGCGTCGTCTCGTAATTCACGCCGGAAGGTAAGACGCCTCGAGGTGTCCCTACGGTGACCTTCGCGGGATGTCACCTCCCGTTTCGCCTTCCTTTCTCTTCCGTTTGGCACCGAGCCGCGCGCTGATGGGTGTGAGAAACGCGTCTCGCACGTGCGGAACGATATTTCAAACACGAGTTCTTTCGGGCTGACGTTTTCTTGGGCTAAACAAATTGCAGGTTTTACAATTCTTGGCGGCAGTATTTTGTGTCACTTAAGCGGCGTTTACACACGCAATGATTAGTGGCGCCAACTGATTGGCATTCATTGGCGACAGAAATCGTTACTATTAAACTGGCAAACTCATAAGTGTTTACATAGTGATGCTATTGGCGCATAATATGCAAAATATGTATTTAAAATTTATCGCTAAAGTGTCAACTGAGTTGTTGGGTGCGACTATTTGTCACTATGGGTGACTACGGGTCACTTTTAGGCACATTTTTTATCTAAACACACATGACAGCAAGCATATAACCTTAAATTTTATATATACACTTCAGCCTGGCGCCAGTACTGCTAAAAGTTAAAACATTTTAACTTTCGATTTCCTGGCACCAGTAATCGCCAGTAAACGCCACATTACTAGCGCCATTTTGTATTAAGTGTTTACACTTGCATTTTTACTGGCGCTAGTCGAATGGCGCCACTAATCATTGCGTGTGTAAACGCCGCTTTACTCACAATTACTTTCCAATATCTGTGCAAAGTTGAAATAAGCTTGCCCTGTTAAAATAACATCGTCACATATTTAATTAATCGCCTTCAGTAACAATGCACTTATATTTAGTTCATTTTAATAATTTTTAAAAAATTAATACAAAAATAATACATTAAATAAAGATTAATTTGATTACTTATCTATTTAACAGACACTGTCTCTGAGCAAATTAAACAAGTGCACTCTTTAGATTTTACATAAATATAAAATTTATATCTATTTATTTAGGCGGTTTTAAAAATAATTGCTAGAAAATTTTTACGATAGATCGCAAGAGGCCAATTGCATGGTCGTTAAACTTTATTGATACTTTATCGATCGCTTTGGCATTGTTCCCGTTGCTCATTAAGATATATCGTTAAACTTCAACGAATACCATAATTGTTCGCGTTTATTATCATTATTTGCATAGCCACAAAACGGAGTACCTACAAGTTCTACCCGGTGATACCTTTGCAAAAAATTTCTCGGCAACGATAATGAATCAAAATCGAGATAAGACCTATCGCGATAAAGACGATAAGAAATGTTCCTAGGAGAGATATCACGTCATAGGGTGGGAACAACGACAGCATAATTTGCATGTGAAGCGTAATTTCGCGCACAATCTCGCCTTACGTTCCAAGGTCTCTCGGGCCTTGTTTATTAAGTTTGTCGTGACCCGTTACATTAACACTAAGAAGGCGGGGCATTTTACGGTTTCTTCTTCGAAACACGAGTGTAAAGCGCGCATTGCGTAACACAACGTCGACCATTGTGCTGTGCGACTGCGCGCCATGAGAAAAAGGCAACTCACAAGCGACATTGAATCGCCATTTTTACGGAGCCGCATGAAATTGTAGAATGGTCCTCTGAAGGTCGTGCGAAATAATTTATAATTGTACCAGATTTGGAGAATTGTTGGAGAAAACACAATTTTCACATGATATTACAGCACAACTCGATCAAATGTAAAAATTCCAGCGGAACAAGTCGATCGTCATGATGCAAAAATATCATTCATTATTTAAATAAATGTTGCACATAAATTGAAAATAAAAATATGTATTGATCGCCGATGCATATTTTATTTATAATTTGCAATGGAGAAGAGTTGACCGTCAGCAAATTGTTTCGTTATTTTCTTTCTTATCGACAAAAAATGTATGCGACAGCTTATCGTTCTACTTTAAAAGTCTTTGAGTCGTTAAAAATCAATTTTATGAGCATATTTACGTCATGCGCGCGATATATTTTTATACGTAAATTGCAGTTGGCGCAAGAGCCGAAAATGCTGCGACCAGCTTTCAACGGTTTCTGCAACAGAGCAGCGTCGCAAATCGATTAAACGAGGGACTTAATCGCGCAACAGATGTTGCGTTCAGACAAGGAGGACCGTCTTCCTTTTGCCCGCGATAAATCTATCGTGCATTAAGTGGGTGTTACGCGTGGGGTCGAGCACGATTAGGCGATTACTCGCTTTCACGGGGGGTGGGCGCAGTTCCGCGCGCGATAGGCGTCCTAAAATTGGAGGGACCCACCCGTGTGCCCCCGTAAATGCTACTTAGCACCTAATAAACACACTCGATTGAATTGATACCGAGTGAACGTTAGTGATTGAACTAACAAAAGCTCAAAGAAGCTTATACTCTGATCTTTTTTAAGGTAAAAACGAGGAGGTTTTATCATGCAAAATTATTAAAATCTACGGACTCGAAAATTAGAAATTAAAAATTTTATTTTGAAAAACTAAATGATGCAATAGAAAACCTATTATTCAAAAGCGCGAGATATTTGTCGCATTAAATTATTACACTGTGTGTATGAATAAAGATGTTGCCAATTATTTATTTGATTCTCGATTAACAGTATCTATCTATAATTTTCTAATTTCTTACGATCAAACTTGTTTATCTTTTCTAAAACCGTTAATCTAAGATTTAATTTTTCAACTCGTTTAATTATCCAACGTGCAGGATCATCTCGATTGACCAGTTGAGGTCCCGACCGAGGTCAACTGCAAATTAAGTAGCTCTGTAATTGCGACCTGGATTTTTGTAAAAACACTTAAAGTAAAGTATTGCGAAAAGGATCCGACTATGCGGCACATCAGATAGCGGTCATCACATCGTCGCCTTGATTATCGCGTGACGACCGATTATGATGGAAAGTTGCGCATCGGGTAAGAGAAGTACCTACGGCGAGCTAACGAGCATAACCGCCTTGTGCCGATTCGCGCTTTTGCAATTGGATTTTGAAATGGTTTCCCGATCGCGATTCATGACACGCGCTCAACGCCGGTGGTATCGAAGAGCACGTTGGCCGGATGTAACATTGTAGTCGTTCCGCGGGTATAATATCTCTCATGCGTAGATATTAATGCAATTATTACATTAAAGTATACATAAACGGACAGTTGATTTGCATCTTTGTCAAATCATCACAACATTGTTGAATTATTACAGAAAATACATAAGACGGAGCATACTTGTAAATTAATAAATCAAACTTGTAAAACTAGCTATAGATATTACATAGAAAAAAAGAATATTCTTGATTTGAAAATATCTTTTAGTTTCAACGTGGAAATCTTGAAATAAGATTAAATATTACGTTATTATATTAAACAATTATATTAAACGAAAAAAACTTGCTTGAATGAAGCATTTACGTAGTTCAATCATGCAAGAAAAAAATGTTGAAATAAAGGTGCAAATAAAGGTGTTGTGGGTGCAACGTTGAAATAAAGAGTTGAAATACTTATAAGAAGATTATAGTTATTTCGTATAATCGTATATACAAGCAATATTATCGTCAAGATTTCCACGTTTCCACGTTTCCAAACTAAAGATATTTTCAAATCAAGAATATTCTTTTTTTTTCTATATATACGGTTACAAAAATGCATCTTTTCATAAAAATAGAACTATTTGATAACAAAATGACTGTTGTATGAACAAATCGCTTTGGATATTTTTCAAATGTACTTTGCTATCTTAATTTTTTTTCAGTATAAGTTTTAGAGTTGATAGAGTTAATCGAGCATTCAACGTCGCGAGTAAGATTCCGTTTTCGTTTGCATTGAGTTGCATTTCGGTCACACGACTATTGCCACTTTCACGATCGATCGATCGTTACCAAATTCCTCAGAGTACGTTACACCCGATGTCGAGTGTTCACCAGGCACGCTCGCAACAATCGCGCGCGATCACGCTGCGCCGCGATTCGCGAGGTAACGGTGCGGCGGCGGTTTCTAAACTCGATGAAATTTCTTTCCCAGCAGAAGCAGAATCGACCGTGATTTCACGATTCGCGCGATTGTCGCCATTATAGGTGCCGACATAATGCTTCGTTCCTATTCCTGGCGTGACTTCCTCGCCTTTTCCGCCGGCCGCATGTAATTGGGTTACGAGAACGACCGTGTACATTGTTACGAATACTCCTCCCTGGCAGTCCCTCAACATTATCCTGTCCCATCGTCGTGTTAACAACGTTTTGTACTTTGATCGCGGTTCTATTTTTCGCCGCTTACCTCACCCAAGGTCTACGATTATTTTTGCATCCTTATCAGCGATTGCATTGCACGCCAGCCTGTCCGCGGTCGCCAATATTCCCGCAATACTCGTAGAAAATACCTACTCGTAGAAAAAGCCCGACGCGGGTCACTGTTGCAAAATACGTCTCGATTATCTTGACTTCGAAACGCAACATAAACTCGGCCACTACCGAGTATAGGTATTGATTCAGAAAGACACGGTACAGCGATATCGCGTCTTTCCGAAATAGTCAGACGGGCGCAATTTTCATCGCCATTAAACTTACGGCGGCTTCAATTGATGCAGCCGCCGTCGAACATCAGTGTCGTGTAATTACTCGATGCTCCATATACCGCCCGTTCGTCGTGCAGGAGCGAAACGCGCGCGGAGGATCGTTCAATAATAAATCGCCAATAACTCCGTTCCAGTTCCGTCAAGATGACCCAAATAATGCGCTTTTCGGCCATCGCGGCAATAATCGGTGACAATTATGACAGCGTGTGGGTAGCAATGGGGGTTATTGGGCCGCGTAGCCGAAAAGAAAGAAAGGAGAAAAAAGGGGGAGGGCACGAGAGGAACGGGTAAATTTTTGGATAATGACCCACGCGCTCGAGCGCATCCTGCATGAAACGGATAATTGAAGTGGGTGCATCGTGATTAATTAACGTGTGCACACGCATAACCGACCGTTGCACCGTCTCGGGCCGACCGGCTTTTATATCTCGCTGATCGTTCGCCCGACGTTTTCGCATCGCTTTGAGGCTGATTAATTAAGTAACAACTGTCCGCCGGATCACCGATGGACCTTTATTGCGCCCCGAAACTGTCTGTGCTATACGCGTAATACTTCGGCAATATACCGTCGAGAGAAAGTTTAGTCTTTCGCAAAAAAGGAAAAACGCCCGCGAAACGCCGATTTCTTTCGCAATAAATTTTCCACGACGCGGACCGGCCGCGAGGGCCAACGTGTTATTATCGCGCTAAGTTGTGACTCGTCGCGTAACATCGATAGCGTAACATTTACGATCGTTCGACTTAATTGCTGTACTAAATTACACATAATCGCGTTTAATTAAGCTTACGGAAATGCGCGTGCTGCATGATCACAGCTTTTTCTTTATCCCCATTATTTGCGCATTTACATGCGATTTATACTCTCGATATCGAACTTGTACTTTCTCTGCGTTATCTCTAAACAAAATTACGGTTACGAGACAATTAAAAAGTTAATTATTTTAAATACAAGTAGTCGATATTATATAATAAAAAAGAATTCGTCAATTTAATTGACCAGACTTTCTTCGTCAATCTCTGAAGAAAAATTAAAAAAATGTTTAAGAAACAATGCAATATCGATTGTGAAAGTTTCGAGAAATCACCGGAAAACCGTCAAAGGTCAAGATCGTAACAAGTCCTATCAATGTCCGTTATCAGAGGACGGAAGCGAGAATCCGCGAATCTGCTACCGCGCCATCAATTGATAAGAAAAGACATCGGTATGCACTTAGTAGTAGATATTCAAGTTTTACTTGCTGTATAAAATGTTAATCGACTCTCCATCATCCATCTTACCAGGTAGTAAGTGAAGTGCACGACACTAATTGCGGAACTTATTCAGAAAAGCGGCCTCCGCTACTTCAAATTAATAGTCACGATCAAATCAGCCCGTTGCACAATGTCGGTGAGATTCCGCCGATTAACTAGGCAACAAGTGTCAAAAGGAAAGTAATTATCGCTATAAAGTGCATTTACAACCGCGCTATTGTAATTTACGCGCCACGCTCAGTCGGTTATGAAGATTTGCATCGGTTTGTGAAACATTCAAATAAACCCCAGTAGACGGCGCCACGAGATTAGTCGATCTACTTACCGATCATAGATCATTCGACTAACAATCAAATATAAAAATCGGATAATTGTTACTTTACTGTTGCTAATTCCAAACTATTTCATATAATTGATAAATTATTTCAAAATGTAAATATCTGTAAAAGATAAATTTACGTTATTAGATATGTATAGAGGAACTATAAAAAGAAATCTGTTACCGGCAGAGTAAAACGATTTTAGATTTGTAGTTTAGTAGATAATATAGCGAACTGTTGTATTTATACCCAGTTATTATTTATTTGAAATAAAATTTAAAAAATATAGTTTAATATTTATCAATTTCAGAAATATACATTTTGAAAATTATTTTTCTATTTCAGAAAACGACAAGTGCAAATTTAAAAAAAAAAATAATATAAAAATAATTTTTACTTTATCATTCTAAAAATCTAAACAATATAAGATTTCATGGAATTCAGATTTATAAGACTCGAGCAAAAAACATGAAAAAATTGAAAGTGCAATTGTGTGTGATAATTTTATCACAAACTGCACACACACATTTTCAACTAAATATATATATTCACACTACTTTTCTCTAAGAACGAGTTATATGGTTATATGTATATCAGTCAATTTATATACTACAAAACGGTACTACAAATAAATCTTCGGACGAAAATCATATTACTTGTAGCTTGTTAAAAATCATATTAATCTTATTTTATAAATAAATATTCACCTTCTGTACAGGTCTCTCAAATCACGTAAAATCGTGTAAAACTGTTTTTAAAGAAACAATGATAATAATTAATGAATGCAAACAAATAACTAGAAAAAAAGCAGCGTCTCGAAAAGTTTATTCAATTTCCATGAATGGACCGGCCAAAGATAAATCCATTCAAGCGCAATGGATTAAGATCCTACGAGATCCTATCTTTAATCCTATGGTTTTAAATTACGCAAACATTCCGCGCGGGAACGAATGTATAGCTAAAGAGAATATCTGCATTATTTGACGCCATTCTCTATTTCGCGTATTTCAAGAAAGAACGCGCTTTCTGACCATATTAAGTCTACAGGTGCGAGAGAAATAATCATTTTCGCCTCCGTCTTTTTCGGCGTCTTTTAAGACTCCTTTCGCGTTATTTCTTCATTCCGTTAGCAGATAAATAAAAAAAAAGAGGAGGAAGTGCGCACACTTGGCAGGGGTCTTTGCAACAGTCCGCCTGTCACAAAGGAATCTTTTATTATCTCGCGCTTATTGCAGCCACCTTTCGAGTCCTCCGCGACGGAATTTCTTTCGCATCGAAGCGTGACGGGCGGCTCAATGGGTCGCGAAAAAAGTGAAACCTTCTCTTAGGAGAGCGACTTGATTCCTCTTGGGGCTCTCCTTTCGATTCCATTAACTGCTATGGGACAATCAACGTTACTTACCATCGACGTGAAGTAAAACTTCTCGAATTCTCGCTCGTGAAGACGCGCCGACGACAAGTTCGTCGCTGTGTGCTGTGCGTGCTTCGATAAAATATCCTCGCCTTTCTTGCAAAGCCACGATAACACCTGTAATTTAAAAAATCAAACAGATATATTAATTTAGGTTGCTAAAATGTCTGATATAAACTAAAGATAAGCAATTGTCATAAGTAAATTAGTTAATTAAATTTTTTTTATTTAGTTAGAGAAACATATTATACACAGTAAAAAATCGTGCGTCCATATGTTAAAAATTCCTTGTGTTACCAAGATTTGATTATTATTTCAATGTAAAATTAACATACAACAATTATGTTAATATTTTTGTAACATTTTCGTGTGTTACATTTATGTCAACATGATAACTTAACATTTTATGTATGTCATTTATAAATTGAATATTGTTTTAAGTTCTTTTAACACAATTGCTTCAAAAAATCAAAACGTCTTAAAGTTATTTTAACATAAACAAAAGTTGAAGTAAATCTTCAAATAACCGTAAACTTTATCGGACGAAGCAAAATGTTACATCGACATTTCTTACAAATTATTTTAACTATTCTTGTAATTCTTTTAATACTTCAGTATTCGTACCGTTCAATTATCTTTGTGTTATTATTACATTACACTTAAAGTTAAAAGAACAAATATAAATGTAGTGTTGTGTCAATTAAATAACATTTTTAATTTGTCAACAAGTAACACACGACGAATAAGTTATTTTAACTTAAAATTTAGAGTGGACTTTCTGGGACATGCAAAAAATATTAAAATTAACATTTTATTTTTAACAGTGTACACATTCTATATGTGTTATTGATAGAAACTGATTTCAATAAACTTTTCTAAAGAACGCAAAAATATATTTCCAATATTTGGCTTAATCAAGATTAGATTATTTTTATTGTATCGCGCGTGCTTATCTATTTAACATCTCAGAACGCAAAAATATATTTTTAATATTTGGCTTATTTTTATTGTATCGCGCGTGCTTATCTATTTAACTTTAGTTTCAGAAATAAAAGCGATAACGTAATGAGACATTATTTTGATTGATAATCTATCTTTCAGTCGCAATTACTTTGGGACTTCCTTCTTTCAAACGAGTTGTCGAATAAGTCGCAGACAAGACCATATATAAGAAATGATGCATTAAAGCGTAACCGGTCTTAAAAGGAACCGAAGACATAATTTACACATTGGACATAACAATTATCTTGTACTCTCTCTCGAATTCGCAACTTTTCCTCCAAGGATACTATATTCGCGAAGTAAGAACATATTTCGAAATTTCTGCGCGTTGCTCCCGCATTGTTAACACTTGGAAAAATGGAATTCTCGTAACAATGAACGGATTTGTCTCAAGCAATCGCTAAAACATGAGTTTATTCTTAGAGAACAGCGCGCACAGCTTCGCCTGAGTGTAAAAATGACGGTATTTAGTACAGCTGGACAGTGAGTAATCGCCGCGCAACCGAATTCGCTGGATAATTAAAGCTTTCCAGCGCGGCTGTTCCTGACTTCACAGCTTCACGAGAGTTATTTATGGCAATATCGCTCAATAAAATTACACACGGGATACGCACACCGACTATCGCCGAGAATATGTCGATTTTCGATCCATTTCGATTATCAATTCGTGCAACAGATGTAACAAGACAATAGAGTACTCGCAGAGATCGACGACTCTCCCTATGATTAGTCACGTCTTACGCAATTCTCCTGCAAGAGGATCTCTACCGATACTCGCGATATTGCTTGTTGTGCAATCGCACGGTCTTCATTATGACGTAATCGAACAATCGTACGACAGAAATGATTCTCCGATAACGATCGGTCCATGTCAAACGCGTGCTCTCGCGCTCCGGTATTGCCACATTTACCGTCATGCTCCAGAACTTTCAAACAAACGACGTATCGCTTGGGGAATTATTGCTTATGACTTATGACGACTTAATACTCGCTCTGGTCCGAAGTATTAATCGTCCGCACGGTGATCTGAACGGTATACATTTCTGCCGTTGAACAGTTACGGTGAAAAAGTGTGCGGAATGTAACAGCCCTAAATATCTCCGAAATGTCAAAATATATTACAGACACTTGTCTCAATTAGGCATTCGCGTGAACGGAAAGAGGTGATAAAAAGCGGGAAACTTGTAACGCAACGGGTTGTCAAAAGCGACAAGAGTAATTTACAACAACGTAAATCCTGGAACTGGATCCAAATGCATCAAGACGTGTTCCAAATAACAGATGTCAATCTTATTATTGTTACTCTCCGTTACGCAGAATAAAATATCGATTCAATCAAAAATCGCGATCGAGGAATAAGATGAATTCGATTCTATTTACCGCGGATTTTCCCGTACATTTTCCTAGTCGAAGATTAGCCTCATCTGCATAATCTGACTCAAAAACGATCTCTAGCTCGATGTCACGGTCTTATATCTGTCGCGGTCGTTTCACCTGTCACGCACATGCCGTCGTGGACCAAAGCATGTTTCTTAAAGAGAATTTACGACGACGACATGCACGTCGAAGATCTTGCTGATAATTAGATCGCTTCTACGTGCGCGTCGCGCGTGATAAATGGCTAATCGTCCCACCACGACGCATCAGCGAGTGAAAAATACGCGGGGGTAATTAACAGCAGCAGCTGGAGGAGAATGTGCCGCGAAGGAAAGTGGATGAGACAAGTAAGGAAAACGTTGAATAAAAAAAAAAGAGAAAAAAGAACAAAAAAAAGTATTGTCATGATCTGTTGCATTTTAAACTTGAAATAAATCAAGTTTTGTACGACAAGAACATTATCAATTTGAAACGTTATTCAAAAATTAATTATAGTTTCTTCTTATCGAGATAAAAAAGTTTCTGCTTAAATCGCCAATTTTCGCAGTCTTAGAGTGTTTCTCGCAAAGAACTGGAACGGTACTTTATATCAATCAGATGTATTATCTAAAGATACCATCACACGCAAGATTGCGTCCGAGATGAAATGAAGATAAACGAATGTTCGATGACGATGTTTGCAGATATGAGACAGAAGCTGTATACACACGAGTATCAGAAATGAAGCATAAGGGGACTTCGACTCTGCGAAGAAGAAGGTGGGCCTCTCGAAGGAGCATGATTGGGCCCGAGGAGAAACGGAAACCGCTTCGATCATAAGCAAACCGTGGCTTATTTGGGTCACTGGGCCGCGTTAGGTGAGCCGCCGATCGAATGTCGTGCATACGGCTCCGTACAACACGCGGATCCTCCGAGTGTGCAGACCGCTTGTCTGTGGGACGGCAATGTGGGAGCGAACAGCGAATTTCGCGTATCGGCACTGATCGTGTATACGATTTATCTCACGCATAGATCGCGCCCGAGAATCACGCACACCGCACCGCCGCGATTTCTAGGTAAATATGCGAAAAACGGATACGCGCGATGTGCATTGTAGAGATTAGAAATGGTATTTATGTCTCGTGCAGTAGTGTCCACTCAAACACTCGAGTATGATTTCGCCAAATGCACGCGACAATGAAGATGCGAAAGAAATATAAAATAAAAGTCATGTCCTTATTTTCTAATAAACAGTTTTCTAATAAAAGTGATATTATGCAATAAAAGACAATATAAAATTTTATTTAAAGAAGTAAGAGCAAGAATATCGCATGATAAAGGATGACTGCTCATTCGTAATAAATCATTTGTAAAAAAGAATAATTACGGCACAGAAAGTGTTTGATATTCTTTTTTTTTTACTAAATGCAGATACCTACATCAGACGAGTACCGGACGTTTTTGCAACTTCTCGACTCCGAACGTTGAGTTATCGATCGGTCGGGGAGGCAAACGTGGGAAATGAAAGTTAAATCACGCGCTAACTAATGTACACACTCCGCGCCGGCCATAAAAAGATTATAATATATCATCATCCGGGAATTATATGCATTAAAAGCCGCCGGTATTTAAAGCGGGCGTACGAATATTTCATGCGCGACGCGGCCGGAGCGTGACGCTCAACCCAATTACGAATTTTTCAGATCCTCTCTCGAGCGCGAGAAGACATGTCATATCATATCAATCGAAAGTATCAGTTATCGAGTGAAGCACAGACGTGGGAAGTAAAAACTAAACCACGTGCCAGAGCGACGTGCGTTTCGCGCTCGTTACAAAATTAACGTTGTATAAATCATCACGCCAGAGTTGCATTCATCGACATAATATAGCGAAGGCGATCACTCTCGACGTCGCACATTACGGAAAGAAATCGTAAGAACCATAAGAACGTAAGAAGCGAGACATACGATGAGCATCTCGTTATCATCATATTTTCCCCCTTTTCTTTTTTATTCCTCCTCGCTTGATCCTGTTGGCAATATAATTGTACGCGATTTTCTAAGCTTCTGCTTTATTGCAACATCTCTGCCAACATTGCTTGACATAAAGAAAAACACAATAATGTAGAATTTCAAATAGAACCAATGTATCCATACGAAATGAACTTTCAAAAGGTTCCACAAACTCGTGAGATTATAAATATTCACCATGGAAAGTATTACGAGAACTAAGACCTTTTGCCATTAATGCTAATTCTCGTCTTGCGGTGAACACGGTTCCGATATCGGTCGTGGAGTTGTCGGCGGTAAAGTGGAAAAAATGATATTCGCGTACTAAAAAAAAGTCACTTGCATTGATTTGAATATCGTTAATGAATTCGATACGCCACTCGACTATTACTACCGAGTAACTACGATCCTCGTAAGATGCAACACTGGCTCTCGTATCGTCCCGTTAAGGGAAAGATACACGGAAATCTCTTCGATCATAAGCAGACCTTAGGTTATACGGGTCACTGGGCCGTGCTAAGTGAACGACGATCAAATACCGTAAACACGTGTGCGCGCGTATAGCGTGTATACGTGTGCGTGAATGTGTGTGTGTGTGTGTGCGCGCGCGTGGTGAGGTGAGTCAGGTGCGAGCGTGCAAACGAACGTTGCACCGAGCCTGATCCTCCTCCTCCACCTCCACCTCCACCTTCTCTCTTCCTTGCCGTAGCATGCAGCGATCTCACGCGTCGCGACCTCGACGTGGACCGCGTGCGTTTTATCTCACCTCCACACGCCAAAGCGTGCAAACGCGCGCACGAGCGTGCACGCCTAACGGGCGATAGGTATTTAGGTTCCGTCGTGGCGCACGGGGCTCTCTATACCGAGACGCTTCCGCATCTGCGGCGCATCTTCTCACGCGCGCGTGGACCGCGCGATCGCTTATCGCTTATGGAAAACGCGGCGTGTTCGATTCGATACCCCAGGACCGCGAGATGGTGTCGTTATGACTCCGCCGCGGCTACAACGCCGGCCAATTACCGATACCGTGTACGTTTGGAGGAAAGAATGACGCGGACCGCAAGCACGTGGGAGTGGGTGACGCGTTCGACCACCTGGTCCACAATATATGCACAAGAGAGGTTGAATAGGTTGAATAGCCTTTCGGATAAATCGTCGCTTGACGCACAAAAAGGCGTATCTCGATAGTGATTATTTGATTGGAGAACCGTCTGAGAAACTCAGACGTTGTACCTATGTGAAAGAGATACATCTAATTCATTCCATATTCTCTAAATTGGAAGAGATTATCGATTGAATCAAGTCATTGTATGATAAATACCTGAAGGTGCATAAAAAATAAAATTAATAAGATCCATTAATCCATAAATCGTTGCAAATCAACATGTGCTTCATACAATTACTTAAAGATATTATTTTAACATAGCTTCAGCGTTAATAATTGTTTTCTCTAAAAGCAAAAATTAAAATTCTAAAAAATTTTCCTCAAATTATTAGAACATGAAGCATCAAAATCTCGGTTGAATTATAGATATCCGTAAAGTACTATCCGTCACGTATTTTATTATCTCGTGTATCAATAAAAAAGATATTGTTATCGCGTCGAGTAGTCATAAGTATCTCCGTATCTCGCTTAATTACTTGGGCGTACACGCGAAAGTAAACCGTGCACGCGAGAGCTAATTCGATCGAAAGTATCCCGAGTTTTTGCCGCAGAGATGCTTTTATTCGGGCGTATACCGAGCGAGACGCGCACGATTCTCCGCGCTTCCTCTCACCACGCGATGAAGACCTTCGTCGCGGTAACGACGTACCTTCCCGAAACCTGCCGTTTTACGACGCCGCCTCGTTTGAGTTTCGGGACGCGAGCCTCGTTTTATCGTCCCAGATTCGCGGCGGCACGGCCTGTCGGCGAACGAAAGGAAAGAGGACGACGAACCAGGAACACGATCGCTTAGCTCGGAGGGCTGCCGAGACCCGAATTTTTATTCGCGATGACAGAACTATCCGCGCCGGCCGGTTCGTTCGCATGCTACTTTCTTACGGCCGATCGCATGCGTTACGAATTAACACGTCACACTTAATGCATGCGATTGGCGCATGCTGATTTTTGCGATTTCTCGAAACGATCGTAAATGCTGAAATGCATCGGCAGCGATCCGTTGACGGCGTGAATAGATACGCAGACTTCATCTGTCAGATATTCGTACGAATTTCTAAAGTGCAAAAAATGGGTGCGTAACTTACGACAAGTCAAACAGTTTAACAATTCGAAGAATGATTCATGGAGTCATCGAGTTCGACGTCTGGTTAATTTGAATTTTCGAGATGCCCAAGAGTGATTAAAAAGCGAAATGGCGCGGTCGCCGATTTGTCGACAGAAAGACTCGTCGCCGGTATTCAAAGCGCGATTAATTGAAAGTTTCACCCTCGACGAGTAGCTCAGCAATTTATCTTCGTCCGCGTGACGCACGCGTATTCCCGCTGAATGCGGCACGAATATTCGACGAGATGCCTTTCGACCGCGATCTAACGAGCAAAATTAACACCTAATTTTAAGCCGCACACCTGGAAGTGTTAGGTATATACATAATCAATTAACCCGCGAAAGTTTAGAATGCCTAACTGTCCACGATAGACACAAGTTCTGGCTTCAGGTAACTAAAAATCAACGTATAACATTGATACATTATAAATTATACCTATAATACTCCTTATTGTCATTCATAGAGAATAAATAATATTAATAAATGTCAAAACAAAACAATAGATATAAAAGTAGTCATATACATATAAAAAATATTTTATTTATATATTATACAATTAAATATTAATATTAATTATATACGCACGATTTTTTTCGGCCAATTAACAAGATCACAAATCATAAAACGTTAATAAATTCGACTGTATAAAATAAAGCAAACTGTGTAGCTAAAATGGTTCCCAGACAATTGATCAGGAAAGAACTTTATAATAATGTGGCGTCCCATGGAGTTGGAAAGGATTGATTGTCAATAGAGAACAATCGAAAGGAGCGAGGCGCCGTTCGAGAGGGACTGTGCAGTGTGAGGTTCGACGCGCGATTTATTCGTCCGACCATTTTTCGCGCTTTGACATTGATACCATCTCACTATGGGACAAGCGGTTTGTTTCTCCGATCTGTACGCCGTGAACCCGGCCAGGATTAATGGCTCGACGCGGTCGATCGCCGCGCCGGTGCGGGTCGCCCACGCGAGAATCCGCGATTCGCTATCGTTCAAAATTTGATTTCCGTTTCGCACGACGTATGTCCTGTCAATTGAACTGTAACGTACATAAAATGCGCATGGACGGTTATCAATATGATCAATTTTGATTGACGTAGTAATTTAGATATCAAGTCGTTGCAACAGATATTGCGAATGACAAATGAGGGGAAATATTCGAGATAAAATATTATATCTCACTTTAACAGTACAATTATGATTTTAATATATGTATAATATGTGTGTAATATGTGTTCATCTTGTAAAAAATATGAAAAAGATATTAATATTTCAATAACGTTATATTTTACAAAAAATCAGAGCGATCTCTATTTCATGCCAATATAAAAATTACGAGTAAAAAATAATTTTTTAAAATCTCCAATAATAATACATCCAATTCATAGAAATATCAAAAATGTTACGAATATTATTAATCTTGAGATGTGATTATTCCGTTATATATTTATGTCAGCCTGCATAAAATATCGAGCCATATTTTAAAAGAACAATGTAAATAATTTCATGACGATAGTTGCCACGTCACATATGTCCGTCGTATATCAATAAACGGCAACTGTTAATCATTTTCTTGCGACCTGCGTCCTACTCTGAGTCGATCCCCGAAGAACTCGGAAGATCGCTCGTCGAATCGAATTCCCTGATACCGCACAAGCGCGTGCTGTCAAGTTGAACGCGAACTTGACAGCACGCTATCAGTCAACAGAGAGACGAGATGTGGGAACATCGTGAGATGAGATTTATCGGTACCAAGCACCGATCGTGAATAAAATCTGAAGCGGAGATAGCGCGCACGCACCGGCGAATATGATACTTTTGTCTGTCTGAAGATTGATTCGCCCGGGACTTAATTCTAAGCGTCCGCGTCGCGGGCGTAATATCGCCATGTTATAAATCGCGAGCCGATGATTAATAGAGCGTGTTCCACACGTCGATCGTTGGTCATCTGGGGAGACAAATTGGAATACTTTATATTCATGAGCTATTTGAGATTTTTTTAGAGACCGTAAGGACGTAACGCACGCTGCGAGATTACTTCGTGCGATCGCAGTAAAGGACTCATTTAAAGGGTAGGATTTAAAAGGTATAGGAACCGAAATTCGTCTGGACGGCTCAGTATCGATGGTAGGGCCGGTATATATGTGTGCCATGCGCGTAATCAATGTCACAATGAATAATCGCACCGCCAAAGGCTGCTCTTACGACGATCTCTCATCCTTCCTCGTCGTAGAAAAGATGGGACTGCAAACGAGACTCGGCACAATGATCCGATATGGAAGAGTAGAAAAAAATCACCGGAAATGACAATCGAGGAGAAAAAAAGAAGAGCGATGACTTCTAAAGTGTTGTCTTAGTTTGTTTCGCCAATTTTCTAAATTAATCAATTGCGCATAGGATGACAATTATCATTGATAATGAGGAATGGACAGTTCTCTACGCGCACGAAAAGTTCAAAAGCAAAATACATTGACATTTACGTTAAAGCTATTATTATACGAGTGAAAACTGTTACTTGATGTCATCTCATGGAACACAGTTGATGCTAATTTCTCCATGCAACTATAACTCTGCAATTTGCATAAACATTGATGAAAGTAGACATTATGACGGGTGAATTATAGTTATGGTATTGACTGTCGGTTTATGCGCGCGAGAAAATAATGTTTTTGTCATAATCATTAACGCGCTTAGGAAGTGAAACGCTCAGTGTGTGGCAACTAGTTAAAGCTTTTATTACGCTACTATAATACTGGCATGAGTCTGCATAACATAAGCAGACTCACGATTCGGATCACGGACTGCATTACCTACGTAGTCCGGTAAAAATCTGGCAACACCATATTGCTTTCAATTTATGACCTTATTTAAATGCCCGGAAATTCGTTAAATGCTCTGAACATTCGTACCAGGCATTTGTAGTGTAATATTTCTGGTCAAACTTACAAGTTGCGGAACATAAGTAGCGTAGTAATTTCAACCACGCCAGAAATTATTACCGCTACAGTGCTCAAAGATTAACATTCGCACGTCTCGCCAAAAATAATCAACAGAATATTTAAAGTAAAAATATTTTTCACAATTTTATTGCGAAAGAACAAATCTACCCGTACGTAAATATTTCATACATATCTGCATATTATGCACATGTTGTTACGTTTCGATTGATTATATCCTGTATCGCCGTTTCACAAAATAGTTTAGCGATCTGATCGAATCTATAAAATAGCAGATAATTAATCGATCTGTGTGCGATCGTGCAGCTCCGATACAACGGTGATTCCTAATGGCGCGGAGTTAACAGACGAGTTCCTTGCAGAACGTCATAGTAAATAGATCGGTACGAGACGTTCAAGACAAATGTCATTCCGTTGCAGACCGGCATGCGAACGGCATCGCGACGCGACAGCTATCGGTATCGTCGCGGATCTCGTTGCAGGTGCGCCGACGATTGGCCGGTACCACCCCGATCGCGGTTAAACAGCAAAATAAGAACAAGCCGGCCGCAGCGTGTCGAGAAGTGCCTGGCGTACACCAAGAAGAAGTGCACGAGGTATAATGAGGATACAAATTTACTCCTAATAAGAAGATACGCATCATATTTTACGAGCGGACTTCTCGCTTCCGCGCCGTGTACAACATTCCCTGCCATAAACCCGTTGCGCACACAGTCCTGGTCATTAAAAGGCGCGAATGTCTTAACGAGCGGGTTCCTAAGGACAACGCAATCCTTAAGTTCTCGATATCCTCCGTGTGACCGTATAACGAAGTCCCGCCGTTTTTGCAACCTGCTTTCGCGATAAGACGGTAATCAAGGCGGGTATATGCGCGCGAAATTACATATCTTGCTAGGTATGCAATTTCTCCCTTAAAGCAATTGAGATCCTAATTAGAGAGGCTCCGAAGTGAGGGAAAGAGTTGATATCCAAGCGGCAGAAGTATCCAAGTTCTCTACTAGTTCTAAGACCAATTCTAGAAAAGATCGAGAAATGGAGGAACGATAGGTGAAAACGCGACTCGCCGAACTCGGGAATACTTAGATAAAACGGGCTTCCATTAATCGCGCTATTAAACTTCCGGTATCAGCGAGTCCATCGGGGCCATCTGCTCTAATGGCCATCCCGACTGCACTCTACTACCGAGTTCACGTCTATCGATGGGAGCGATTCAAACGAGGGAACTGCGTTCGGTATATAGAAGGGGTAGACGCCAACTGATTACGCAGCTACGAAGAAAGGGACTGCGCGGGCCGGTGTGTAACGTACACGGAGGAAAGGGGTCTCTACGGAGAGAGCCGAGATTATAGTTATTACTGTAATAAAGATACATGGTTTGTTTGTACTCCGGCCCCGGAGAAGAGAAGGGCTGCCCCGTTCTCGCCGGCCAGGTTTGTTACGATTTATTTGCCCGCGAGCCGAGGAAGTATTACCGCCGAGGCCGACGCGATGTTAAAATCTCGATACCATCAACTCGTTCGAGCCTTTCTTCCGAATAATTTGTCAAGAGGCTCGTACGCTTGTAAAATACTACGAGTGTAGAGTTCTCAGATAATAGGCGTTATCTATTTTCACTGCTTCTTTTCCATCGACCGAATGCAGCTACGTAGATTGCATGTATAATTGTATAGATACGTAAATGACTCAATTGAGTCAATATGAAAGCGGTATCGCGTTCTATACAAATTATTCGCCGAAAGCGTTTTACAGATTAAGCTCTTAAAGAAGAATTCCATTCGCGATACGTTCGAGCTCGTAAAGTATCACTCGCATGTCGTTACACGGGAGCGAGAGTTTTGTTGAAAATCTAATTTACAACCGCAGATTGCGATCGTGCAGATTACGGGTTATGGATTACAGATTACAGGTTACAGACGCTCGTTACGACGGTCTGCCGGTTGTTTCGCAGGTTCTAATTTGCGGTGCAAAAAAGACGCCGGTGCCATCTCCGATTCCGATAGAAACCGAGTCTTATCTGTTGCCGTCGCCCGTTAATCGATTGCATTCGTTCTGTTTATTGGCGATTACACGACGGTCAGCGGCTCGACGACATTTTTCCTCGGCAAAGTCTCCCCGTGAGAACGTTCAGCCGGTCGCCCATAAAATGAACTGTCCCTTCGCGCAGTACCGAAAACGGGATACCGTTCGAGTCGACGGACTTATAAAAGGACATTGGCGATCTCGTAAAAAAAGTGCCCCTTTCTCTCTTCAATCGTATCGATATTCCAATCTGATAACTATCGGCAGGCTCTCTTTCGCTGCACCAAATGCAAAGATTCTCACGGATACATAAAAAAATAAGCCCCCATTGACAAAAATTCTATTTAAAAAATTGTTATAAGTAACTTTTTTATTTTATACATCTTTAAGCAAATTGTGTGTATTTAGATTTTTAAATAAATTAATACATGTTGAAGTAAATTCGTAACAAAGGCGCTGGATATCTACTGCTATAGCTAATATACCTACTTATGCAAGAAATTTATAGAAAGATTCAGAAGTTTTAAGAATTATAATGTTCAATTTTTGTTACGTTTTAATTAGTGGGACACTACGATATTATCGTTTATTTCAGACTCATTCTGTACTTGTTATTTATTATTTCAGACTCATTCGGTACTTGTTATTTATCTTTGTCAGTCAAAGTGATCGATCATAATCGCAAGAGGGTCTTATCTGACAATTAACAGATGAACATCTGCAATAAAGTGTCTCCAAGGTTCTAGGGACATCCTATATAATCTAAGAGATATTAAAGCTTGACTCCACCCTAATGCACGCCATCAAGTCTCGTCGTCTCCCCCCCCCCCCCTCCTGTCCCGCCGTTATTTACGAGGGGGAGGATTAAAGAAGCAATTTCAAGGAACGCGAAGCGAAGCAAGAGACGCTATCATGCATGGCACAACGTTTTCTCGATAAGATAAGGCCGCATGTAACAGGACCACTTATGTGACGGCTGTTTAAGCTATTCAGTGCCAATGCACGAGCGTGAAAACTAATTACACGTGTACACACGTTTACACGCTCGACGCGACGGTTTCACGGTGCTCGCTTTTCCCGTTTACAAAACAGCGTTTAACAAGAATGGGAGCTATTGTTCGAGCCGGCGGATGTTGTCACCCTTTCGATCATGCTATGAGACACTTCTTTGTATCGCACGCACGACGTACTTTAATAATTCTTACCTTTTTTTAAGAGGGTATCGTGCTATATTACTCGCTCTCACGGAATAAGAAAAACAACATTAGAACAACAATTTGTAATTTCGACGAGAACAATCTGATAAGATCAAAATAAATGGGCAAATCTTATAAACATAAATGTAAAAAAAAAACCAGGACAAGAACTAATTATTTTCTGTTTACTCTGTTCTAATTCTATATACTCGTAACTCTATTTTGACTCTTGAAAAATAGATCTTCTCCTCTTACAAAACACGTTTCGAAACCTAGGAATCATCGAGATGAAATTACGAGTATGCAAATGATTACTGCTGCGTCGTTACATTGCCCAATCACATTGGCATCACAATCGGATCCATCGCTGCCTCTACACAAATCACGAGTTTCTCCAGAGATTATCTACGTCATACTCACTCGATGCAACGATCGAGCCACTTTCGTTATCCAACGAACTATCTGCGCGACGTAGTAAGCAGCGGGTACCTGCCGGAAAACTCGCGACAGCCGGCGATTTCCGGTATAAAATAAGTAGATACGCTCCATTCGCGGGAGACATTAACGCCATCAGGAGAAGAAATGAAACGTGTCTTTGATCGGTCACTTCGGTGCCGTGAATTATTGTCGCGGCAGCGCAATATAATTCGCGGTGCGCATAATATATTGCGAAAATCAAACACGACTGACAGGTAGTTTGGTAGACAAAAGGCGCCATTGGCGAGGCGTAAATCACTTCAGGAGCCTCGGAACGAGAGGGAGACCCTTTCTTCGAGTCGTGCCACCACCTTCTCTCATTTCTGTCTATCTTTTTCCCCTTTTCTCTCGCTTTATAGCACTGGCGGTCTCTCCGCTTTGTTCGGTGGCTCTGTGAAAAAGTATTTTCAAGAGACCACACAGCGCGGTTTCCGGCGAGGGGACCGCGACGATGCGGAGAACACCTCGAAAAATCATCACGGCCCGCCGAGGACGAGCGTTCTGGCGGCGGACCGGTCCAACGTCGGATCGAAAACCGAACTCGAGTACCTGTCGCGCTCTGCCCTCCGAGAGTGGCGCGATCGGTATCTCGCCGGCAATCCGTGAAGGATCCTCGAAGCCGGTCCCCGTAACACTTTTTTCTCCGAAGCACGTCGCTTATAGCCTGAGGTAAAGGGACCGCGTCGATAAAGGATCGGCCGTAAGTCTCTGGCCGGTCGAGAAAAGAGATATCTTCGTTTAATGATACTGGATGTTCCCCGGATAAGCGATACGCGAAGGACGATAACGGGCGAACGGGCGCTGTAAATTGTGGGTCATCGAACGTGAAACGCCCCAGAAAGCAGCGCCGAGCGCGATACTTTCCCCATGACCAATTCATGAATGGAACACGGGATTAATAGCGGACCACGCGACGAACAGCGCGCGCGTTATCGGATATGGTGCATCGATGTACACGGATCTTTTTTTTGTCAATTAAATTGCACGACGGCCTGTAATTGGAGGAACGTTCGCACAAGGTAATATTGTTCGACCGATAGACAGGCAGGGATACATCATTAATTCAGAAGTAGAAATTAATCACTGTCAACGACGACCGCGGAAACGAAGAAAAAAAGCCCTACTTAGAACACTATACCGTGCGTGTGAAAATTCTTAAGCTACGAAACGTCCATAGGAATCATGGTAAGCTACCGCTTCGACTCACTTCGGTTCACTCGTATCTATACGTGTCTACGAGGAATGTACACAAGATATTCTCGATCTCATATAGCAGCATATTTGTCAATCGTTCGTCCATGTGACATTTCAACAACTTATCATCCACTCCGAAGCTCCGGCATCCCGGGAAAGGTCGCTCCGAAAAGTCAAGTTAACATCATGGACGCTCGCAGCGGGGATGTTGCTTCCTCGGGCGTCGCGAGGGACCAGTTCCGAGTGCGTGCAGCGATCGCGCAGGAATGCAACACGATGCACGTTCACTTGCCACGAGACCACGCGATTATTGACGACACGCCGACAGCGAGCTTGATGCTTGATGCCGGTTTCCGTTTCGACTCGCGCGCTACGTCCGTTACCGCACTCGGATGCTGCGGCAGAGAAGGGATTACTGATGCCCGGACTGATCTCAGGTTAAGACGTACCTACCTACGCTACACTGGGAACCACACGCCCCACCTACTGCGATGCACGAGCCTCCTGGCACGTCGTCCCCTGCTTTACCTTCGATTTTCAAAGATGCACGCAGCGTCGAACGAGTTCGAGACGAGACGACGTGACACAGTCTGATTGCCGCGATTAAAGGCGTGACATTCTGCACTTTCTTCAGATTTCCGTTAAATATTTTTGTTTTAAAATCATATTCATTTTCTTAAGATTTTTTACGTGTTACGAATAAATCTATTTATATATATACTGCTGATATCTCGCTTTTTTGTGCTCTTTTTTTCTTGCTAGAAAATTTTTTGCTGTACATCTGTAAAATAGCTATATCGAAAAGTTAGCCTATTTGAAGTATTATCGTTATTATGTGAGCTATATGTGCTATTTAAAGCCATTATATTTAAATTTAATCACCAATGTGCGCGATCTTAAAAATAAATAGGTATGCTTTATTTTGTGTATCTAAATTATCAGATTTTTATTCCCGTACATGAAAACATGCTCGTGAATACAGATTAATCAAATGCGAATAAGAATTGCAACAACATGTCACCTTAAAATATGCGCATAGAAAATTACGTTGCATTAAACGGATGATGTATTATCATCGCAACTGATCGACGATAATGAAAAATGTTGCATATAATAATTATAACGCATATTGGCATTAATTTTATTTCACGACAAGATTGTATTCGTAGCAAGAATGTTATTCAATATTATGTCCAATTACTTAACAAAATATAAAACTAAAATAAATCCACCGTTTAAATTCGCAAGTGAAAACCTGAGAAACGATTCCTCGGTTATCACGAAATCGTAGAAGAGTAAAACCATGGTAGATCGGTGGGAGATTAAAAGGTCCCATGCTCCGCGAACGTCTCGAGACGCAGAGTCGTGCCTGCGGTCGGGCCATGCATACTTAATGACGCGACCGGGTCTCGTAAAGCTATTTCTTGTAATAAGGATCTTCGTCCAGCGAACGGACCTCGAATAAGTATGACCACCGGCAGCGGAGAGTCCGAGAACTCGTGCCGCATAATTCACGAGATCGGCCGCGCTCAATATGCAGCACTTTTAGGGAATGCTCTCTTTCCCCTCTCTTTCTCGCTCTTCCCTGATAGCTAAAAATAACAGCAATAGGTCCATGAACCGGATTCGAAGGTCAAGCGCCCTTCCGCGTGAGATTCGCGTAGCGGGTGCCTCGCTTCCTGAGAACGACCGTCTCATTGTTAACGACGGCCGGATACCACATTCCGGGCTTTAATTAGTCTCTTTAGAGCGATTAAACACCCGCACGGGAGTTATTAGATCGCAACAAATTTCCAACGTTCCCCCGATTCTTTTAACGAGCACCGTGGGGTCTTTGGTCCCGTCGCGCGCGTGCGTGCGTTCTCCGGAGTATGAATTAAACATTGTTGTATCGGTACGTACGTTAATGCCGCTCGCCGACTGTGCAATGATAATATGCACTGGCGCCGATATCTGCGCACGCGGATCGGAGATCTCCCCGGGCGATCGCGTCCCGGAGACGCGAGTGTGTTCATACGTAGCTTTGTCTGCGATGAAATTGCCAGATGCAGCTGTACGCGCGGTGATGCAGCGAAACGACGCCGACGGTACCCACCATAGAGATCGGCGTCGATTAGGATCGGCAGAGACAACACCGGGCGCAGAAGTAGCGATAATAATGAGCTACTTGCGGCTGATACCGTCGGGAATTTGTCACAGCCCACTTCGTACGTCCCACCTCGCCTCGAGATTAATTATGATAGCATCGCGCTGCCGTGAAGAGCGCTCTCTTATCCGCACGGCTGAATCCTCACGACTTCACGCGCCATGCGTCGTTCGAGAACGTTACAACACCCGAGTAATTGCGCGCATTATCATGCGTATCAATTAGATTGTTTTTTACCAACGACGAAGCAAACGAGAATATCCGTAACAGACGAACGTATAATTTCCGTCATTTCTATTTTGCCCACGTTTCTTCTCTCCGGGCTCTAGCGACCGATATAAAAGAAATCATCTGATCAAACCACGTCTACTATTTCCTCATTTCTAGCGTCTCCATCTCGCGTAACGACAATTTATTCCATTTAATTAGCAAATCGAATTAATCACCCTGACAGTCTACCACAGTAAAACTTGTCTCCGCGCGACGGGACATCGCGAGTTGAAAAACAGGATTCTCGATATATAACCGCGCCTTTACAGTGAGTTCCGCACTTCTACGTGTTTTTCAATATCGAACAGGAGAGACAGAGACAAATCTTAAAATTAATAAATTTAATGTACCTGATCGGGCATAAATTTGTCAATTTTAATGTACATGTTTAAAATGTAAATTACATATAATAGATTTAAACTTCTACTGTAGTAAATAATGAAAGTAATACAATAATGCGATCGTTGTTTCTGCCGTCGTTTAACATAACAACATACTTTTGATAGCAATATTATACCTACATCAAATTTTGTGACACAGTAATAAAATAATCTTGTAGTAATCCTAATGTAAAATTATCCTACGTTATTATCATTTAAAAAAATTGGGAGCCACAGATATCTTAACATCATTATTGTTTTTTTCATGCCTTACGAATTAATGCCGTATTAAAAAAAAGAATACACATATATACAGGGTGTTCGGAAATTCAACCGACAAACTTTCAGAGATTGTCGGGGGCATCATAAGAATCATTTTTTGCAAATGGACCTAGGGTCGGAAACGTGTCGTTACATCGCTACGGCATATACAGGGTTTTCGAAAAAGGTCAAATCTACGAATGAAGGTGGGTGTGGTAAATGGTAGAGGATCTGCTCTTATAACCGCCTGAGTGCGTCGTATGATGTTTTGGCCTATTTTTTATTACAGATTCAAGCAAATAAACACCCTTATGGTGCCCCGACAAACTTTGAAAGTTTGTCGGTTGAATTTCCGAACACCCTGTATAGAATATATTATACATAAAAAAAAGTGAAAATATATTATCCATAAAAAGTGTATGTTCCGAATATTTTGTAGCAAGAATTGTACGTACAATCATTGTGTTCTAAACTATCTTTTTACTTCATAACGTTACCGAAAATAACTAGCAAAAAACGAGTGCGCAACGCATTTAATACGATGAGATATTGGACTCTATATAGGAAACAATAAGAGAGGCAGATCGACTATGGTATTCGCGGTGATCTGTGGAGCACCACGATCAAGAAAGAACATACATCGAATAGCCCTGAGAAATATAAAGCCATTTACGTCTATAGACGAGTCGATGAAGGCGAGAATGACCGACGATGTACAATAAAGGAAACGTGAGATATCTTACGGTGCATCCCTGATTCGAGCACGAGCATCGCCGTTATAAACAACACACGTGTTAAGAAAATCGCCTTTACATAGACATAAAGCATCGAACGCAGGAATTTTGACTAATGTAACAAAAAAATATTACTGTTCATTTCGGACTAGTTTCCAATTATTGAAACTAAATTATAGTACGTGGTAATTAGAGTTGACCGGGTTTATATAATCACAGTGATATTAAAAGGCTATAAAAATTTGAGAAAATTTTTGTGTTAACAGAAATTATAGGTATGTTTTAATTCTAGTTTTAATTTTAGTATTTTCCTCGTTTCTTTTGACGGTAAAATTTAATGCTTCTGTCTCACGTGTAATATCCGCTAATGTATATGTTCGCGCTTACTTGGAGTGGTACCATGGTAGTTCTATTCTCATTCTCACAATCAGACATAGTTTGCGTAATTTCTGAAACGTTTAAATTATTTTTTTAACGTGGAAACCGTGGATAGATAAGGTTAGCAATAAAGAGGTATTAGAAAGAATTAAGGAAAAGAGAAATATATGGAAAACAATAAAGAGTAGGAGAGATAGGATGGTAGATAAGATGGACACCTGCTGAGAACCGAAGGATTAGTTCGCGACATAATGGAGGCGGAGATAGAAATAAAGAGAGGTAAAGGTAGACCCAGATTAGATTATTGTTCGCAAATAGTCGAAAAACGTTGGATGCTCTACTTTCCGAAAAGGTACTTTCCGAGTGCGTAAATAGATTGGATAGGTTTGAAAATGTTACTACTTTTGTGATCGACATTGGATTCCATCGATTGTGTACACGATTTTTGTTTGATGTCCATCGTTGACTGTTTAATACGAAGCTTCAGGTCTTGCAAGCAGGCTTCTACTTCATCAATCATTTCTGAATAGTCAGCGTTTGCTACAACGCGACGCTGAAATTGTAGGACGCTCGTTCTTCTCGCTTTATCGCAGGGGTCTTCTACATCTTTCCGACACTCCGCATCTTCTTTCTTCCAGAATTCGTCAGACAGATTAAACTCCTCTGGCAACAAAAGATCTACCAAGGACGAAAAGTATACAGTATTGCGCGGGGACCAATCTATTAAAGTGTTGAGAAATGCATTCACATCTGAAGAATCACGCAACATATTCAACTTTTCAAAACTGGACGTCAAATCGAGTTTGCGAATTAACTTGTCTTCTTCCGTCTCAAGGACCTCCAGTGGAAGATTCGCTTGATGGTCCGTGCACAAAGGAAAGCCAATATTAGGCAAACATCCATGTGCTACTGTAATAGTAGCGGTCACTGGCAAGTCGAATACCTTCGTGACGTATATTCGCGATGGTCTGGTCCTGGTATTACGTTTCTGAGTTGATCTGGTCGAACGTTCGCTCCGTCTGATGGGTTGCCGTTTGGCATCCATTTCTGGCGTTTTCGAGAGCAACTTCGAAGTCCTATCGGGGTCCGCCAATTCTTCGTTGTCGTCGACCACCAACTCCGAGGGCTCGAGCAAGGATTGAACAACATCGTTATACAATGTCTCTCTGCTGTTAACGATCTCGTCCTCCGTCCAGGAGACAGCATCACTTGTCTCCGCTTTAATCGGTTTCGTTCGATCGGATCTCCTTGCCCTCGAACGCTCGTATTCAACCTCGATTTTTTCCTGAAAAGGACACGGTGGAATGTCCTTCTCAGCCATCACGCAGACCGGCTGACGCCATTTCACGATTTCGATCACACGCGGCTCTTGTAAAAGAGTTCTGCTTTCAGTCGAAACACGAGTTTCTCCGAACGTATTCGACACAATTGCTAGGAGTAACACTATCAATAAACAGTCCTTCATTGCTAACTTTTTGCTTGAGGAAAAAGAAACAATAACGCTTTTCTTTCAATCACTTGATTGCGAGACACACTCTACTCTGCACCTTGCAGGGCCCTTTAAGGGTGCGTTCGGATTCCCTACCTGAGTGCTGAAAATCTATAGTGCACGTATAACATATGCTATAGGATTTTCAGCACTCTGGTGGGGAATCCGAACGCATTCCAAGACGATATAAGTAAAGTTTGTTCTACAATAAGTCGTAGGTCGCTGTCGGAGGTCGGAATGCAGCCGATGGTCCAATGAGAGAATTTCTTTTCCGTAAACGAGTTCTCTTCTCATTGGACCATCGGCTGCGTCCCGACATCCAACAGCGACATACGACGTATTGTAGAACAGGCCTAAGGTTAAAGAAAAAGAGACAGAAATACCAAGAGAAGAAATACCATTCTCTCTAATGCATTTTTATATGTATACGCTAGACTTTTACTTAGAATCCCTTAGAAAGTTTATAGCTTCTGCTCTTAGAGGCTTAACATTCATCCCTGGAAAAGGAGTCAACTGAACGCAGTACCGACGGAGAAGAGGAGGTAGAAAGAGCCGGCTTAGACTGTGAACGACGTGCTTGGCCCGGCACTCTGCACTCAGGAGGAACGATACACACGTGTGTGCACGCGACGTGCGTGCATGAAACACGCGCGTATACGCATGTACGGGCTTATACGCACGAACCTGGCAATTAGCATACCAGGGCGTTCCAGGAACCGGCAAGACATTCCGTTCGTCGTCGATCCGAGAATATGCCGGGTTTGGTGATTCACTCATCGATTCGCCACATTTAAAATAATAATAATAAGAACTTCTATTGATGTTCTTACAGGAAGAAATCACGAGTTCCGCAAAGGAAGTGCGCTGCTACTTTAGCGAAAACAATGCGAATTTAGACAGAAAAGCATGCTACGTTATACAAAATGGCTCACTAATATAACATTATCGTAATAAATTTTAATTTTTTATCATCAAATAAATAACTAAAGTTAACTATTAATTCATAAGCATTTCTATTAAAAATAAAAATCTGTTGTAGGTATATCCTAGTATCCTACTCATACTAGAGGTATCATATTTTTGATAATTTTGAAATTATATTTATAGCAGGAAAGCTGTCTTTTGTGCAAATGTCTTTTATAATTTTTCTAAACAAAACGCTGCATACCTTTGTAACAATCTTTTATACTTACATTCTATTAATATAAAGAGAATCCTAATGCAATAAAAAACTAGAAAAAAATTCGAAAAATATTCAAGTGGTGTAATTCTATATTCTAAATATGCCTAGCGCCAAATGATCTCTTTATCTTGCGCAACAAATTAGAAAACGAGTTTTGCGAGTGGGCCAGAGCATCCTACGCCAGTTAAAAGGGAAAGACTGTCTGCGAGTGAGGACGATAATGACTACTCCTGGCGAGGAATCCCGCTCAAATTACGACCACGCTTCTGCGATTGCGTTCTCGATCGACCACGTGTATGTACCGCAATATTCCATGCCGGGCGAGAGTGTCGCAAACGTGTGCGAAGCGTCGTCGCGACAAAGTGGGCATCTATATATACACATTACGACTGAAGTTACAGCACCGGCAATAAAAGTCGCTCGCGACACCCATCGAAAGGAAAGGGTGGACAGCGAGAGATGTCGCAATATAAGGAACGGGGATATATATAATTTATATAGGTCTTAAAGGATTGCACAAGAATGTCTGGTCCACCAAGAAAAACGACGGCACGGTGACGGTGGCGGCAGCGGCGCCTCGTGATTCGACGTGCCTTATCGTCGTTGAAAACAACACGTCCAGTACGAAACACAAAGGATCGACGAAGGACCGATCGAGAATCGTGAAACCCGGCGCCTGAGATTGCGTTGTGCCGACCATCGTAATGTCGGCCGATAAACTCGATAAGGCTCTGAGATCGATGTGACGTCTGAGTTACCGATCCAATGAAATCCATGCAATGGGAGAAAGTAAAAATTATATTCTATAAATTTTTGTAAAAGACTTTGAATTTTAAGAATAATTATAGAAATCTAATTATAATTAAAGAGAGATCAATAGCATCCTTCCGTAATATGCTGTATTCTTTAATTCCAACACAATTCACGATTTATTTACGGAAGCATATGCAAAACTAAATTTTACTTTTTCGTGTAAAAACATAATTATTTTTAAGATAAAATATCCCTAATTTAAGATTTGTATTTGTGCTATCAATTATAAAAGTTTACAAGTAATTCGATTAACAGAAAATAATTTCAAATATTGATGTAGATATAGTATCTTTTTTGTCGTCAATTATGCAATTTATCGTTCGATTGGATCTGATAATTCGCGCTTTCATATTTCGTGTCCTCATTTCTTGACAGTGCAAGATCACACAGTTACAGATCCATTTTGCGATAAAGTCATTACGCGATGATTACTCCGGAAACACTATAATCTTACCATATGCGCGGGCAAATGCGAACGATAAGAGTCGGCAGTGTTCAGGCAGAAATGTTACATCCAGCACGCGGTCACAATTTCACTCGAAACTTATTTTACTGGATGAATTTATAATATCGAGATCGATTTCGTATTAGAAAGTTATAGTGGAGCGTGGATTCCACATGACTTCTCGATATGAAAGGAAAAACTTCCACGGGACGGTCCGTTCCGGAAAAAAAAGAAACAAGCAGGAAGGATGCAGCACCCCGCGAAGAACGATCATGGGAGTTACCTCTGTGTTTTGAATCACCGACCGGTTCAACCACAGGAAGCGCACTTTCGGACCTCCTTTTTACCGCAATCCGAGCGAAGCGGCAACAGGAATTACGCGATATCGCTGCTGCAGCTACCGCAGATCCATTGAAGTAAAGGCGACAGAAGAAAAAGAAAGTCCCCGTGATCGCAATTATATCTCGGTTTCCTCTTTGCGAGCCAAGGTTATAAAATAAAACGCCGAGAACCATTAGTAACAATTTCATTTAGGTCTTAAGGTTCATTACCGCGAAATCGCGTAATCTGTCTCGCGGGGATTACAATCGCGTAATTTGTCTCGCGGGGATTACGATCGCGTTACGCTTAGACAGCAGCCGGGGTTTTTATATTGCATTTGCGCGCGATCCCGAGGTTTCATTTGAATGTAATAGATTCAACGTAATATATCACCGCAAGTAAGCTTCGTAGAATCAACTCTTTTAGCTACCTCAGTTGCAATTTTACGCGATTACATTTATCAACTTAATTGCTCCAATATAAATTAGCAGTACAAATACTGCTATTACTTTTGCATTAAATTATCATATGATCGCTTTAAATCTGCATATAATCCACACAATGTACGAGTACAAAAGACTTGAATGTCCAAATTTGGATTTATAAATGCGCTGGTCTCGAGTTGAAGGCCAAATTCCAGCGGTAGCCTCGCTGAGAAAATAATTACAAAGTAACGAGAGAGCACGGCAGAACGATGAGTAACGACATCCATGCGGGCAGAAGTATGGCGGTTTAACGTCCGCGTCGGCGAAATATCGCCGGGATTATTCATTGGCCCGCGGTGGACCTGATTGGAGATGAGCGAACTCGATAAGGGCCCTCGGGCTTCACGAAAGAATTTTCAGGTCTGGGAGCAGGTGTCGCGTACAGGCAACCTGTTTCAACACTGGTGAGAGAAGAGAATTTGCAGTTCAGTCTTGTCGTTCCCTACAAGCCACCGAGACGCGATCCAATAAGCTGCTTCGTATAATTTTGCTCTGAGTAATGCACGAAAGCGGACTGACGATCGTAAGTAAATCTCGCGCGATCGTGAACGTGATACTTTCATGACTTTGATAAATTAAAGAAAAAAAGACGAAAATATATATCTGTTGCATTTATACATTTTATACATACATCTTTTTTATAATTATTCAAGCCGTTATAAAAAAATCTTTAATTAATATTTATTAATATATATATATATCTTATTTATCATTACATCTATATTTATTTATATTATTATTGTTATATATTATTAATTTATATAACATAAAAGAAGATGATTTAATAAAAAATTCTTATTTGATGCATCTAATATCCTTTCAAACATAAATGGATTTATTCTTCGAAATATTAAAGAACGTTACCATTCCGAAGTGTAGTCATTCTTCCACGATTATATGTATATATATATACATGTCATAGCAAAGATGGTGCTAAGGTACGAACTGTATGAACACGGCACGCCGTACATCATACAAATATTTACAAGGCACATGCACGTGCCATGCAGCCGATACGTTCCGCGAGGTTTACGACGAAGCATTGGTAGCGAGCGTGATCCATGGATCGTGTACTTCCTGCAGGATTAAGCGTTCGCCTTCCTGCCATGACCTGTGAACCGTCGCGTTTTTTCCGCAGGCGAAATAGATCGCTCGCGCAAAGGAAGATCGAAAGCGTATATAAAGGGAAAACGTCTGAGGGGAAATATATAGGGCGTTCTTTAAATAAGTTATCAAACAGAAGTGTATCCTCTAAAACACAAAAATTTTGCCTTCAACAAAAATCTGAATAAACGGACAAGAACTCACTTCTTATCCGATTTTTTACTACTCGCAATTTATTAAAACATCTCAATCAGTTCTAGATTTTTCAAAAAATCATTCCTGCGATTTGACTTAAATCTTATAAAATATCCTCTACAATTAGTGCTGAAATTGGTCTAAATGTACAAGCTACTTTCTCGAGACACGTGTAACTTTCCATTACAAGCCAAATATCGGAGTCGAAAGCTGGTATACTATCTTCAAAGGTATAACGCGGACTCAGGATCAATCTTATTAGATTATGTTTATGCGTGTCTGCAAACGGTGTGACTTCGCGGTAATCGAGATAGCCTCGCCGCCGACATATTTGAGTCTCGTATAGCAATCGACGGCGCGATATTTATTCAGCCGGTATCAAAGTCAAGGCCCCAGCGCGGCCGCGAACGCTAGAAAATACAGGGTGCGATTTATTATTCTGAAACGCTCGGCGCGCGCAGGTAAATACATGGGGGCCTGTCACGGGGCAGCAGCCGATGGAGTTACGATATGGGATTCTATAAGGAGAGCCGAGGAGAGGCGCTAATCGAATCGACCGTCTTCGGCCCGTACCAGGGGCTAAGCTGCGTGCACATAGTTTATCGCCCTTTACGCCTAATTACCAAGTTAATTGCCGATACAGGCCGCGATGCACGCGCATTTCGATGCCGCGTTCCGAAGGTGCGCTTTAGCCCGAGAGAGACCGTTCTCGGACCTATAAGGCGCGCGATTATCACAATTAATGAACGATTACGTTATCTGCTCTCCCCCCTCCCCCCCCTCTTGTCCCATCGCCCCTGCTCTAGCTTAATCCTCCTCAACGAGGGAACCTCTCAATCTCTCTCCTAACGGTTGCGCGCGCGCGCGAGTCTCTTCGTCCTCCCTCTGACCATAATCTACACCCATAACTCCTCCGTAATAGTCTCCCTCCCGCCCACCGTTCCGCCGGACCGGCTCTGTCTTTCCGCCGAGTTTATGATAAACGTGCCTTAAATCAGTCACAGTGTATTAGCGGTGCCGAAGGCGGATTACGGGGCGGAAGATAAACTCTCTCAAGGTCGGCGCGATCCAATAACGTGGGAATTCGCGCGCGCATGAACATGCCGCGCCGCGCCGCGTCGCGCCGCGCCCGGCCCCGTCGATGCAATTAAAGCGCCGGGCGCTCGTGAGCTCTTTACTCGATTCAATTAGCAATAATTGGCGAATTATATCTCGTGCCGCGCCGCGCGATAACCGCCGCGTTTAGGCGGCTATTTCGCGCCGGAATGGCACGAGTTTTACAAGCGCCGCGGCGTTCGTTATTACGACGTCAGTCGAACAATTACGTTGTAATAAAAAGAGGAAGCGAAACGCGCCGATCGTTCATATGTAATGGTCATTCTCACGAACAGTAGGTACTTTACCGTGATACCAAACGAACGCAATGTTCTTTATGTAGTCGTAATATACGTCTAACATAATAGTGAAAGTATTTGTTTTCAAAATTCAACTATAAAAATTTACCTAATGTATGTATTAGTATTGGCGGATATTCTGTATGAATAATTAAATATACATTCAGTTATATATTATATGTACCTATATTGCTCTTAATTTAATTTAATACTTGTTAATAAATTATATCGAAACATATCATGTTACTTCGGCATAATAATAAAAAAGAGAGCTCAAATATTTACTAGTCCCCCTTGCCATTAGTGCATTAGTACAACAAGATTATTAGTCCCCCGAGAAATTGCATTTTGGGGGAGAAGCCTGAGTAAAATCGATTGTAATCCATGGAGATCCTTTTAAGAGGCTCATTCCCGCGAAATCGCCATTATTTGAGCTGCCGAGAGCGTGGCACGTTAATCCCATTAACCTTCCGTTTCGTTCTAATTGCGCGAGTCCGGACATTCGATATCGTTCCAGACGTCCCTTCCGGCACCCCGCAATGCCGCGAAGAGGTCCGGAACTTGGTTCCACGACCTCTTGACGCGAACGCGGGGGATAATGCCGGTAAACGACTAGTAAGTCTAATGGCGCCGGCGGTTCTGTTACCCGATACCCACCAGTCACGCAATTCTACCGTTTTCCTCCGCGCACCCACCGACATCACGCGGATGTGTTGGTGCAGTTTTGGCACGAGCGGCACCTCATCCGCAGAAAGAAAGGTACTTCTCTTTCAAGAGGATCAAAGGTAGACATCATCATAACTCTTTATAGAATTACACAGCTTGGACTAAAATAAATCATAGAATAAATCGAATTAAATCAGAAATGTTAATTACACTTAAAAAAATAATGTAGCGAAAGTATAATGTATATATTATACCTATATTTGAGATGAACAAATTTAATGGCAAAATAGAAATTCAATAAAAATTAATTTTATGAATTAAAAAATCGTTAATAAAAGATAATACTGTACTGTAATGAAAGTACGCTTTTTCCATTAATTTTCCAGGAGTATTTTCATTGACGCATAGTAACAAGCATGAAGTGTCGGACTTATACGGTTTGAAAGTAATATAACTCTTTTAATCTCATAGATTAACTGGAACTTAATATCGAGCTGCTACAATCTTGCACTTCTAATGTACATAGTCGATGATTTATCAAACGGTTAAGTGCACAAGAAATTATGATAAATCATTCCCGACATTGAAAGTAACAAGTAACTGATTGAAAAATAGATATCGACCTCTATAAATATATGGGATACTCGAGGAAGAGATCAATTTTAGCCTAACAATTTTATCATCGCTAAGGATGAATACCAAGTGAAAGGTAATAACCGCGCATCATCGCGCGGATTCTAAGTAAAGCTTATTACATTATTATTTACGCGTAATTTAATGCAGGAAACATGATCTAAAAAAAATAGGGAAAAACAGAAGTGAGGAAAATTCCTGGAACCAGTTTCTCACGTCCGATCAAGGAACGAAAAGGGCACGTACAAAGTATAAGGTGAAGTATTCGTTATCTCGTGCTTCCATGAAAAGGCATTCATGAGAAAGTTCTACATTCTAAGCTGAGAAAATCGCGGAAGGCGTAGATCGAAAGAGTAAAAATTACGACGCGGTAGATAAAATAATCGTGGAGAGCGAGAGCAGTCCATAACTTTTCCTCATTTGATGTCAAAGTGATCGCTAATAAACAATTTAACCTCTAACACTAACTTGCCTACGCAGAAAATTAACGACGGTAATGCAATCTGCGTTTATCTCACACTCCCATCATAATTTAACTCGAGTATATAAAATACAATAGTTTCATTGGGTTAATTTAATTTGGAAAAGTGGCATATTAAATGTTCTCAAGTGGGATATTAAATGTTATGTACTCTCGAACATCATACAGGATGCAAAATAAATTGTGTAAATAATTATGTACCTAATTCTGAAGATAGGTCCGCTTTCGACAATCAGAAAAGGTTTCAATTTCGACGGAAGAGTCGTAAAGTGCTTTTAGCACTTTGATCCGCGTGGATCTCGCGCAAATAGAGAAAGGAGAAAGCGATTTTTCAAAAGTCGCGATGTTAATCAAGTGTGACATAAGGCGGAAGAGCACACACGGAATTGGCAGGGTAAAGTGAGACCCGCCGCTTCTTCATGTTTCTATGAAGTATCTTCACTTCGGCGCGAGATCCACGGCAAGGAGGAGAGACGGAGATCACGGAAGGGTACACAGCCACCGCGACCGGCGGGAATAGGATCCTCGGAAAGGAGACTCAATGACCCGTGGGCATCCTGTCCTTTGCGGAGTCTTTCGTGGAAACGATAAACCGCGCGTTTTTCGCGGCGTGAGAGGAACAGAAGAGAAGAAAGAGAAAGAGAGAGGAAGAACGACGACGACCGGCTCGTCGCCACTGTGGCAGGAAATGCGGCCTTTATACCTATAAGGCGTTATGACACGCCAAAGAGGTCGGCCGTGTGCTCATTTGCATGCGCTTCGGTACAACAATGGTATCAGCCTTACACGAGTTCTGGCTAGATGCATCCTGCGGTGGCGCACACCGCGAGCGGCGCGACCCGCCGCGAAGCACAATGCACGCGCTGTCGGCTTCTTAATGATCGCATTTTTCATGAAAGTCATTAAGAACGCACGAAAACCTGTACATCTTTTAAGAAGAAAAAGTGCACCAAGTTCGCGCAATTACAAATGCCATATCGTGTCTGAAAGTATTTTTGTCATCCAAGACTTAAATGATGACCTTTATATAATGCTATATCCTGAGAAAGTTATAATAAGATATATGAATTCTTTTGTACAAATTTCAAAAATTACTGTAAAGATAAATTGCTTCTTTTCACATTCATTATTTATTATTAAATTCTTTAATAAAAATAGAACGTGAGAGAGAATACTCAACACATCAAGCACATTAATACATCAGTTATCCTTCAAACTTTCTTTTCATATTATAGTTAAACATTACAAAAAACAATAAATTAACTAAAACAAATTAACTTTCGTTAATTGTAGCAACGCTTTTGAGAGTCATGTCTCTACGCATCCAAAAATTCTTTCTCAGGTATTTCGACATATCTTTAAACTTCAATATCCGCAATCTATCGCGGGAAAACTGTATCGCAAAAATTCGAGTTTCGAGCTATCGTTTCAGCCGCGGAACGACATAGCGGAGATAGCGGCTACTCGCGGGACAACGAAATTGCAGGAGTAACACGACGCTTAGCAACGGAGCAACGCGACTGTACACGCACAATACTACAATAGGTATAGATAAGCGGCAGGCGGTTGTAAGAGGTATGCGGCCGGGACTGTCTTACGCGTTGATATGCGCCGAGAAGCGGTGTAGAGGCGGGCGCCCGCAACGAGGCCTTCCCGAGCGGGAAAAGCGTTCGCCTTCGTTGGCCGTGCCCGGCGCATCTCTTTATCTGATGGAAAGAAGCCGCCTTCGGAGACTTTTGCCCTCGCGCGAGATCGAGTCCGCGTCTTCGTGAGTCATCGCCGTGGCACCGAGGGCAACGCGAGGAGCCTTCCGCTCCTTCGCGAGCCCGAGTCCCGAGTCCGTAAACTCACTTTCTTGCACCGGCAACCGTTCGGGAAGATTACAGTGAAACTTTACGAGTCGAAGCTCACTTTCGTTTGCCCAAGTGGAAGTTCGCATGCTATCGAAGTACGCGTTTCGCAACATTGATTTGCAATTTATTGCGAAAAGGATGGTCCTGAAAAGTTAATTTGGTACTCACTGTTAAATGAATTTAAAGGGACATACGAAAATTTTGAAAGAATAAAATTATAATCAATTACAGTGTTGAAAATTATTTCTTCCGTAATAACTCGAAACAATTATTTTAATAAGAGATATACTGGATTAAAACACTCAATTTCTTCCTTTGAATTTCACATTTTTATGAGATAAGGAAAAGTTACGAAATACTTTTCTGCATGCGCGTATTTTCTTACCGTAACTCCCGTAACTTCGGTAGAGAGAAACGAGTACCTACTATTTTTCATTAACCATGTCTAACTAGAGAAATCTTGAAAGTTATAACTAGATTGACGATCGAACTCGCATAAATCTTCTGTAACTGACACGCTTTTAAGATTTTTCTCGAGGATCGCTTTCATCGCGGTAAAACTCGTTCGCCTTTATTTTCGTCCGATTTTCCATTCATCTTCCAGGAGCAATAATCTTCATCCCGCCTAGTGCTTTGACAGAAGATAGATCGATATCTTCGCATATGATTACGAGCGACGCAATGTCAAATAAAAATGTCATTATTCTCCTTTCAGAAATTAGAACGATCCAATTAACGGTACCCAATTATCGACTTCTAATCGCGTCATTCGCGATCGATCGTATCAATCGCGGTCGACCACTATCCACTCGAGAAGGCACGGCTCACCCAGTTCGAGTGGAGTAGACATCGTCAATTCGATGCGAACGCTTATTATCATGGACACGGGCGTCTGACCGTGAAACAGGCCGTTCGCGCTAACGATGCCTGTAATAGTCCGCGAAATCGGCGTACTTCCTATCATTACGGATGAGCGCGGCCTTCACCATGGTGAACCTCAATGAGTTCCCGGATGACCAATATTTATCGCCAATCTAGGTACTAACAGTTTTCTAATGCGCGGCATATATCACGTATTGACAACCGGATCTCTAACGATCGATATTCATCGCCAATACTCTTGCAGTTTAGAAGAAGACTACAAAATGGCACTATCTATTCTATCAGCTAAGAAACTTTAAATTAATATTATATTTATTTAACATACACTGCCGTCGAAAAGTTTCCGGACAAGACCTATAACCAAATTCAAACCTGCTTGCTCGTGTTTTTCTTGGTCTCGCATTAGGAGATTTTCAAACAAACATTTAAATTTTATTTACATCTCATATAAATTAACATACAGGTGAATATTTTTTCGCTGTTTTACATAGGATTAGAGTAATAAATGTTCGAAAATACGATTAGATTTATTTATTTAATTATTAAAAAAGTATGAGTTGTGAACTAAATATTGGCTTAAAATTATAAATTTTTTGTTTCTCACTAGTTGAATAAAATTGAATCATTTTTCTTATAATAATAAACGTTTTATTTTATTTTTTTTTTGTGACTTCCACCTTTAGTCCGGAAACTTTTCGACGGCAGTGCATATATTTTCAATATATTACAACTGATATATATATTTAGTATATATTTATTTAAAAAGTATCTTCCTTCACATTAAACTCTTATAAATATCTTCAATATTTGAAAAAATGTTTTAATATCCAGCGTCTTTTAATATAGCTATTGTAATGTTGGGTAAGAAATATTCTTTGAAAGCCTCTCCGCCGGTCAAGTTTTTATGAAACACGAATGTCGTTCCTTTAGTGCCTTTCAGCGTGGTAATTGGATATTTTTTCAGCAGAAATTACACGAGCGAATCAAATTACTTTACTGTTGCAGCGGCTGTTCCTTTTTATATAAAGAGATTGAGCAGAAAGGAAAGTTCGAGTTTGAGATGAAAATTCCGTATAAGGCGACGAATGTGAATTCCATCCACGAAATGTCGAGGTGTCGATACAGTTTTCAGCCGGAAGTTCCACAGTCAGCCGGAATACGTGGAGTAAGTGGAAGAAAGTCGGCGCTTTTAACGTTTGCAGAGAAAAATACGGAAGATTAGCGTATTATGCAAAATATAGTGTGGCTGGAACGTTGCGAAACGTACGATGCGACCATTACGCCCGGGCGTGCGCTTTATTCGCTGTTATTTACTCAATCCTTCATCGCATCGTGAAAGTCCGCTTTACACGCTCTCGCACATCATTTCGAGAACTGTCGGCACTTCCTTATTAAGATTCATTCTACGGAAATCGCTGGTCCATGCGTGACAAGAGCGTGCGGACTGCCACACGTCTCTTCAGCGCTGGCAAATGTAAAAAACTTTTTCAAAAGTGACAAAATAATATAAAGATTAAAAATAAGTCATTGAAAACGCAACAAAAATATAAAAATTAATCTTACATCCTAAAGCTTGGAAAAAAATTAATCATGACAAATTGGTATATTGAGATAAAGCATAGAGCATAAAATAGAAAAATTGCATTTCTTTATAGAAAAAAAAAAATTAAATAAAAAATTTATAAGATACAGAATTAAAAAATAAGTAAATTTCGTCATTTAAATATTTAATGTGTTTATAGTCTAACGGTTCTATTCAAATTATTTCTCAAACACCTAAATTATGCATTTCTTAAATACATGCAATCTTTCAGATAAGTTAAATTACATAGCCTGTAATGGCAGATTTTGGATTTTTTTGAAAGATAACATGTCAAGAGTCTGAAGGAAAATCAGTTCAACGTTTCCTCAGACATGAAGACGGTGAAAACGATGTGGAAAGAAATGAAAAGCAGAAATTTGCGTTGTGGAGATACACGGCGCGTCTCTTGAATTTCCGCCTCGAATCTCGAGCAAAGAGACTTTAATGCGATGTAATCGTCAGTCAGGGGAGCCCTCTAATATCAACCGGCCGTCTCGGGCAGGCCGATAGTTAGTGGAAAGTACGGGTAAATGTAAAACGTGATGCGGTTTCAATCCGTCGCACGTAATTGGGTGTAAAAGTCGGTTCACGTCCACGGAGACAAACGAGCCAAACGGAAGGAGAGAGATACGGAATCGGCGAGATCCATCGTTTGATCTCCAGAACACGTTTCTCTCTTTCTCTCTTTGATCCATACCAATTCTGAATCTGGAAAGTCTTCCACGTATCACGGTGATGTAAAAGAAAAATGCGAATTGCACTGAGGAAATGCAACAGCGGCTTAGGAAAGCAAACATTACACGAAGAGGGAGGATAAATGAAAGTCCGTTCTTTCAGAAAGCTCGTTTTACTTCTGATACTCGCGTGCATTAGACTGACGTCGATAATAAATCTTTGTTCGAGTCTTTCTGATCATTTGCTACCTTGTATGGTGTACGATCTATTTAATAGACAATTAAATGTTTGCAGGCAGTTTCTATTGTTAAAATAAAGTAGAAAATTATTCTAAAAGTAAGGGAGGAGCGTAATAAAAGAATAGAAAGAAGAAATTTTATAAAAATACAAAAGATAAATTTTATGAATGGAAAAGATGCAAAAGATTAGCAGGATTCTTCATGAAGAAAGTTATATTTTCCCGTTTCTTTTTCTTCAAATAGAAAAAATAATTTTATAGCATAATTTGTACAAATTATGCTTGTAATAGCTCGTAATGCGCATGTTTCTTTCAAATATACACTAGCTCGTTATGTCGCAAATGTATACCGTTGTAAAACTTAACATAGAAATATTTTCAATAAAACGTCATGGTCGACCGCGCGTTTATACATTGTATCGGAAATTTCTCATGTCGGTGGACACACCTTAACACGAACGTGTACATAATACAAGATAAATAATAATTTAACTCTGTAGAAAATGTTCAAAATTATAACGCGCGTGCGAGGCGAGTAATTCACGATTACTTTCTATAGAACAGTAAGAAAAGACCACCAGTTCTACAGAGATTATATTTGCAATGCTTCACATTTTTAAATACCGCAGACATTTCTAATTTTCCCCATCGTTTGTTCATGTATTGCGATTAATTTACAGACACTGTCACAAAATGCGACTTTAATTTATAGTTCTATAATAATATAAAATTTATGTTTTAGAGAAAAGTAAGGATAATTTTCTTAGCGAACAATGTGTGAAATATATTAAGACTTAAAAAATTAACGAAATTGCTTCCTCCTGAGCATGTTAACAGTGTGGGGAGTACTACTGTCACTAATAGTAAGTCCCGCGTTTTTTTAGAGATATATGGAGTCTCCGCGAAGGTAATAAACTTGTGTCACTCGCCGTGTTTACGTGATCGACGATAAATTAACGTGCTTTTTTGGAACTTGAAAAATGTTCGGTAGTGCCATGCTGAAGAGTCCGATACGCCGTTAATCAGTCTCGGACTCTTGAAGAGTGCAATGTGTACGACGAATAAACAAAATTTCGAATCTCACGTGTTCGCTTTATTTTCTCATCGATTCACTATCCTTTATATCCATAATCTAAACCTCTTAAGCTTAAATTAAGTTTTATTAATTTTTATATAGATTCCAGCCTCCGGGGGAAGGGATTGCTATCGGGACTGTGTCAAAAATCTCGCGAGAGGAGGCTGGTCTGATATTGATGGACGATTCAGCCTACTTTCCCACACACGTCCATAATTCCGAACGCGGCTCTCGCTCTCGTCGAGAGGGAGGAACCGGTGTTACGGCAATTAATTCGTACCCGATCGACATGCCCGCTCCGAGGCTCCGAGGAGCCCTCTCAAACGCTCCTTTTTCCCTGTTCGGGTTCTCATCTCCCACCGTTGTTGAGAGACGACGTGCGCTATTTCCGTGAACCAAATACGGCGTTCGGTCAAAGACGGGGAACAGAGAGCACCGACGCTCATGCACGCGGGCGGCGCGGCGGCGTGAACGATTGATGAGAAGTGTCGGACTGGTTTTCTTTCAGATCCTCTTTTGAAGCTCGACTTTAACTAACTAAAACGATGACAATCGCACAGCAAAGAAACTTAATTAAGTGTATCAGCAATATTTCCGATAAATACTTTGTTTCAATGTGTAATACAAAAATGCAACGTAGCATTCTTATTGCCGAATATATTTGTTGTTTTTGTTATTTTAATAATAACAGATATTGAATTAATTATTAATATCTAGTGAAAAATACTAACGTTTTCTCTTCGCAGCCTTACATAAATGTTGATTATTCATGGAATAATATCTTCAGATGTAAGAAAAACAAATTCGATTTCTTTATTGTAACAGAAACTTTTTCCTATTTTTATTCATTTGCAATTCTTTAATTTTTTTTTTCATTTTGTAAAAGGCCCTTTTTCCGGATTTAGTTAACGATCGTTAACTTATCAATCCGACCAGTTCGACGTTGATGACTAAAAAGGGATGAGGGGAGATTCGCACAAGCCTCACAGGTGATTAAAGTAGAACACGTAATAACGGAATGCACGGCGAGATCTTCGCTTCGGGCACTCGCCGTGATTATTGTCGTGCGTGTTTTCTAATGTTTTTTTTCTGTCGTTCTCCTCCGACAACAAAGCGCGCCGATTTTATGACGATCGAAAGGCGCTGCCACTTGCTCGAATTAAACTACTGATTGCCATAGATTAATGTTGTAGAACGAGGAAGAGTATATTATATTCTCGAATAGATTCGCACGTGTACCGATCATTTGAAATTAGAACAGCCAATATTCATTCTGTGACTTGGAGGCAAAAAGGAAAAAAAAGAGAGAGAGAGAGAGAGAAAGAGGAAATGAGTATTCTACGTTCATATGTGTAACAATTGCAGTCATATTAAAAGAGATCACTGTCACGCTACATCTAGATTTTTATAACATACTCATCCATTAAGCAACAACACGACACGGCGAGACTCGTTCGAAGCACATCGCAAGAGCTTACGAAATAAAATATTCTCATTTAGCAATGCTGATGAGGCAATTCTGAATATCTATCTGGGTCTCTCCCTCGCACAATCGTGACCGTTCGTATATCGTGAAAGCGGGGTACGCCCGATCGAAGTGCCTCGATCGAACAATTAAACAATTGTCAGGGCCGACCCACTTCCCTGCCAGGACGCGTTGTCCTTCCTCGTGTACGCCACCGTACGTAGCATGGCACTTTCAATCTATTGAACGTCTGTAGAAATCGTTCAGATTAAAATCACCCGATCGCGTGCGTTCGGCTTATTTGGCAGAGCGATCAAACGATCTTCAGAGAGGATGCTACCGGCAACATAAATATAGTACGTTCGATAGACTCACACACACAAAAGCGTAAATTATACGTAAAATGATGTATATTTTCTTGTTATGAATTTTCTCGAGACAACCACGTGCGTGAAACTTCTGATAAATAATTGACATTAGATCCATTATATAAAGCTTTAATGATTGTTTAAATTATACTATCGAGGCAATTGAAATGCATCTATAAACATTTAACTCAGACAGGAGGAACGCTATATAATATTATCAAATTCTTAATTTATTCTTATTATTCTTCTTTATTCATAGCACTTTAGATATATCGGTCGAGATACTAACGCGCTTCGAACCACGAGCATATTAACGTCGTGCTTACGGGGAAATTGTTCCGATTAATAATTAATCAGCTCAATAATGTTGTCTCGCGTTATCGCATGCGCGATGCTACCCGGTCTTCTTTATTACCACTTGTCGATGATAGATGGATCGATCCAGACGAAGCGTTAAACTACCCATTACCACAACGCATTCCCGATCGCATCATCGCGCGGTTAATAAGATAATAAGTACCACGCTGGGGATGAATAATCGCGATAGGGCGCCCTGGAGCTGCGCCGCGTCGGTTCCAGCGCGGGTACGTCGCGCGGCGGCGATTAACCACAGCAATAAGGAAGCGCCCACGTCACGGATTAATTGCCAGGCCTCCTTTATGGTTTTCGATGCGAAAGAATGCACTTAGGAACGAATCGTTGATTAGTAAACTGCGTATTTCTCGATCGGCATTTCACAACGGTACCCCGTTCGACGGGAATTCAACGTCGGGATACTTCATAATTCCATACCGCCCGTTTTCCGATGGACCAAGACGCGCGACAGACTCGGAAACGCGTTTCCTTTTACGACCAAAATCCGTCGAGGGCAGACGTTATCGATTGATCAAAAATTATAATCGTGACGCTAAGTAGCGACTTCGTCGAAGTGAAAGTCCAAGAACGGCTGCTGTATTAACGCTGTATTAACGCTTGTCTCAGTTATGTCGGGTATATACGACTTCGCGCGGCCGCGCGTACGCGGCGGCACACGGGCAGCACGCATCTTGTATCTAATTATCGAAGAATGCTTTGTGCGTGTAGGAAGCCGCGCGCCGGCCGTTCGGGCCTTAACAACTCAGCAGAAGAAAAAGAATCGAGCCCACGAGATTGAGCGGTACACGCAGGCACTTACTTGATACACGTACGACATTTCGGTCAATTTCGCACTCGCGCCGTCTCTTTCGTTTTTTTTCATACGGCAGCTTTTAACGAGCGTTAAAAAATACATTATCGAGAGATAATTCGGCGACCCCGCGAAAATGCGAGTTGTAACTTGATAATGCTGAACAGAGGAGAGATCATTGCCACTCCATATTCGGAATTAATGTCCTATATAATTCTTCTTTTAACTTTTAATTCTTTTAATTATTGAATCATCAATTAATATAATTTAAGCATCATAAACGTATTTGTTCAATATTGAGAAAAAAAGAACATTGCTGTTCTTTGATTAACAATTGTGCATAATTATCTGACACACTGAATCAATTAAATAGCTCATCAAACATCCGCAAGATTTTTAGCTGTTTTAGCTTTTTTTTAAATTAAGAACAGGGTACGCAAAATGGAAATAAAGACTGTATTTATGAGAAATCTCTTTCTCCTTCAGCTAATCTGATCTCGTAATTTCGACGAATGTTATTCTTCACGTTGATCGCTTTGGACGTCTTGATGACGGAGGGATATGAAAAAATGGTAAAAATTATAGAATCGAGCATCGCAAACCGCCCAGGTCATTCATTCACACTCGGGTTCCCAAAGGGCGGGCCATTCTTTCCGTGCACATGATGGATAATTAATAATTATAAAGCGATCAAGGGAAGGGCGGCAGTTATGTGATCCGCTACGGTAATTTTCGATTCGCTTGTGCACGAAAGATGTGGATTCGCAGCAACCTCGATTTCGTTTTCGCCCCAGAGGGCTCGTTAAGGCTGCACACACGCACATAAAATCATGAATAGACGGTTCATTTAGTGCGATGAAAACCCCACAAAAAATCACGCTTTCATGCTGCACGCAGAAATAGAAAACAGATTTCTAATGTGTTATTGTATAATTATTAAAGAAAAACCGTCGGTGTGCTTCGCAAGACAATCCTCAATAAATTCAAAATTTATTCAGAAAGACATAAAGTCATACAAATGCATCATGAAAATACATTCGAGGTACGAGGAATAAATGGAAAAATAAAATTATATAAGTAAAAATAGATTTTAAAATAAATGTGCATGTGAAGAAAATAAATCTTCTACCAGACGAATTATTTTGTTGAAATAAATAGGGAATTTGAAAGTCTTTAATAAAGATGTCGAACATATCGTTAATTTCTCGACCATTCCCCGCAATACCGTCGTTTCCTGGACCGTTTATCGATTCGCGCGATCCTACCATCGCATCGCATTATCGATTATACTCGGACCCGTTGGTAACGCCAATCACGTCCCCCGGACTCGGTCGTCATTATGGAAATAGTGAGTGTAATGCGTCGGGGAGGCAGATGATTGCGCGCGTTCGCCGATCTTCGTGGCGTCTAATACGAGGAAAACGCGTTAACACGCATGTTTGCTTTAGGCATCTCTCGGAATCAGCGACCGGACAATTACTGAAATTGCTGGAGAGTGTAATTTGAAATGTTAAATGCTTTCGATTAACTAGGTCCATATACATATATATAGAATAACTGCGTATAATTTTTTTCATAAAATTCAAACTATAGGGAAATTCAAACTATAGAGAATTTATCTTTGAGAACATAAGAGACGTACCTATATTGAAATGACGTAAAATAACAAAATAAAATATTCTTCTAGATAAATAATAAATGTCATATAAACTAAAATATAGCTATATATAATGTAGCTATTCTTGAAATAGAAAGAGCTGGATTCTCTTCGATACCACAGACAAAGCTGCATCGTATTTGCGAAGGACCAAGGAATAACAAGTCGGCGGTGTTCGTCGGCGAGGCTGACGCCCCGCAAAAGATCGATGAGAGATCGAATGTCAACACGAGAGATCGTTCGACGGCCAGATTATACATCGCGGAGATTTTCGAAGCGAAAGCTCGTTCGTGGAAGTGAAGATAGGGAGCCCTTTGTGCGTCTTCCATTGTCGACTGAGGGAGGCTGACTGGCTGAATTCAATGCACGAGTCGCGCTCGAAAGAGTGGCCATACGCGGCTCAGAAGGAGGATAGTTCGCGTACAAGCGCTGCGTGCAATAACTTCGGCGTAATCGTCGAGGAACGAGTTGGGAGAACGGCCATGTACGGCGGGCTTTCATGCGCACGCGGAATAATAAACTACGTTGCGAAACACCGACGGTCTTCTTCTAGTTCAAGGCCACAGTGGCCATTGCCAATGTAAACGACGCCTAAACAACGCTCGCAATTGACAGGATAATTTTTCATTGTCCTATACTCCTATTTAACGCAATTCTTTCACTCTCCCACCCATTAATAAAAATATAGACGTTTGAATTATAAGAATAAAATAATTAATCTTTTTTTTCTCCATCACAGATAACTATTTAATGCATAAATATCTCGTGTTCAAAAATCAGAATCTTATGATATCTTTCATATTTATCCATGAATGCCGTTATTGCATCGGAAATACGACACTGTCCGTCTACATAATCTTTTCTGACTTCCATCACGATAGCAACATCGAGGCTAATGTTGATCAGATAAGCTGGCGTTTCGGTGCGGATTAGCCAGTTTGCGAGTGAGGAAGATTTACGAGACTTCACGGATGACTCGTAGACATATTAATTTGTGCAAGACTTACCTCGTGCGCTTGATCCTCGATGCTTCGTAGAACCGCGAGATTGCGGATAGTCGCGCGACGCGACTCGAACGATGACTCCAGCCTGGTGGCAGCCTTACCCACCTCCTCCACCAGTCTCCGGGCTCGTTTCACCGACAATCTGGAAAGATAAAAAGGAACCGTGATCACGACGCACCGTTAGGAATCCGCGCGTAGTCGTCTCCTCGCGTATGAGCGATCGAATATCTTGACTCGCGAATCCGCAAAGATCGAAACGCAAATTGGAACTGAGTGTTTCGTCGACTAATACTATGTTTCTTATTTTCACCTAAATGTCCTTGATCAATATACACTTCATATAAACGCAGAAATCGATGTAATCTATACCTGACTCAATCAACCTGACTAGTTTCTCGACTTAATGCGATCTTAATCAATGACAGAAATCATTCGCAAAGTGAATAAATAATATAAATCGATGTCGCTATAAATAGTCGCTATAATTATTAATTAATATTAACATATAAAGAAAGAAACATTTCAACGTCGATATTTCCTTTGTACGATAGAAAAATTAATTATGTACGAAGAGAGCAATCAAGAAATCATTTTTTGTAAAGTGTAATATATATATGTATGACAAAAAATATTTCTATATAATCTATATTTAAAAAAAGATTGTTTTTTGCGCAGTAAATATAAATATAAAATTCTACCTAACGTGCTCGATGTGAAGAAGTGAGGCCGCGCGTTCCTCGAGCGCGGCGATGGCCTCTTCGGCATCTCTAGACGTTCTTCTCAATGTGGGGTCCGTGAGGAGCCGACCGAGAGGCGTCAAAGTGCCGGACAGGCTTGTGCATTCCTTCAGCTCCGACATTTCGAGGGCCAATCTGCGACCAGCCGATTGCCACTCCGTCATGAGGCTGTCGTACTCCTACGGGAAATCAAAATACCGATCACATGGCGGGGCTGATGTCTATCTACTTTCCGATAGTGTGTTCTCGCGAACCAGCGAAATGTCCTTCATCGGTAACCGGTATCCAGGAAGAATGTCAGCAACGTAAAAGTAGACATGTCTAATACGGCGATTGCGTGATTCAATGAACCGTAATCGAGATCAGTCGTTGTAAACCTTACGGAGAGCACATTGTTTAAAGAAATACGTAACGAATGACGCATATCTATTGCACGTAGAACAGATACGTCGAACTATTATCTCGATGATTTCTTAGTTCCAACTGTCCGGATCGCTCGGATTGGATCGCGTGCGCGCAAATACCAATCGCATTAGATCAAGTCGCGACGAATGTGGCGCGCGTTCGGAATAGCGATTGATATCGATATAATTAATTTAATACTGCATTTATATATATCAAGCTAGATATACCTTTGTGGCAAGATATATTAATATTGACCGATATAAAGTCAAGATTATGTTACAGAAACGTAAAAATTAGATTATCAATATATCACTTTTCATATTTAACACGAATAAAATGGAGAAAAGCTTATTACATATAAAAAATATATATAATATTTAATATATGCATATTCAAAAATTTTTAAATATATTATAATCGTATTACGACTGTATACGTCGATATCTAATGATATCTTAATTTTGCAAAATCGCTCAACAGATTGATCGATCTTAATCAATCCATTATCCTCGGGGCATAACCAACGGCTAAACTTCTATCACAGTATCATAAGACAGTCCGACAATTGCAGGATAAATTCGAACGATAGAGAATTACGATATAGAATTGATTACATAAGATATTATACAGGGTGTACCAGACCTATAACGTATCACCCGTTAATGGCAGATTCCTGAGATCATTTGTAGACAAAAATCTTAATGCCAAAATGTCGAGGCTGCCAAATTGTCATCCCGATATTCGTCGGTCTTGCGAACAGTGTACAAAGAAATAAAGTGAATAATAATTTCAAATATTTCTATCGAGTTGAGTAAAGTGTGAAAGAGCTGTTTTGAGACATGCAACGTCCCTGAGTGCGTAAAATTTTGACAAGCACCCTAGTAAACTTTGAACTTTTCCCGTTTAAACACTGTAGCAGTCTCGACATTTTGGCATTAGGATTTTTGTCTCCAAATGATCTCAGGAATCTGCCATTAGCGGGTGATACGTTAGGTCTGGTACACCCTGTATAAATCCAACTTTCTTGCCAAATATATTTTTCTTTCTTTTCTCATAATTTTTGTGACTATAACGATCGATTATTTAACTGATTTCACCAACCTCTCTCAAATTCTTATCAACAAATATAAAAAATTAATATTTATGTATATCTATGTATAAATCTGCAGTATATATAACTTGTTTTAAAAGAACGAATAAAAATTACAATAAAAAAATTAGAATGTAAACGCATATTTATTATACGAAATACTGACATTGATAATGACAATGCCACGATCAAACAATAAATTCTCCGATCATTGCGAAATTCTTCCGATCATCGCGGAATGAGCAGATCTACACAATTATTTCGCTCGAGCGACTTCCAGCGTGTATTTATTTCGCCAAACTTGCCGAATCACCGTCATGACGTTGAGCCGATCGAAACGGCTATCCGTTGCTTGACGTTAAATGACAAGTTGTGATAACAATTTGTCGCGAGATTCACATTATCAAGATGCTTTATCCGCATCCGTAATCATTAGTCTTCGCATATTTTACATAATACGATGTATAAAATATTTTATGAGAACTTTATGTTTTCTTTGATGCTTGTTATTTCAATTAAATTTTTGCAATGTCAGTATGTTTAAGTATTCCATGTAAAGGCATAATTACCTTGTAAAAAGCGATCCATTGCATCTGGTCGTGATTTTCTTCTCGTCTGGGAATATACTTTGCTAGAGTGGCGTCATTCACGATGACGGTCTGAAAGGGAACGTTTATGGGTAATTATAATGTCCCGATGGCATTCAATGATCGTATACTTATGGGTCGTACTGTAAATTACGTTTGTCGCGAATACTGAGCTTTCAGCTTTTGTAGCGATATTCGTTTCGCCCCGACAAAGGAGAGAAACGTCACAATGGAAACCGTGCGGCTATAATGCACCAAGCGACACAATTACGATACGAAACGCACGTGCGGGCTCTTAAGAAGCCAAATATAATGCACCGTGGAAACTGGATCAGTACCGGCGTTCAATGAACATTCAGGAGACAAAAACGACGAGCGATTGAGCGCGATTACTTTCTTACCCGCGGGAAAAGGTGCGCTCAATGCCGTCTGAGGATTTAATTGTTCGTCGACATGGAACTCACCTGGACGTTACTGAGAGGTAAAAGAGAATCGATCAGGCCATCCGTTGTTGCGGCATTTCGAAGCACGAGAGCCTGAGCCACGTTGACCCTGCCCTATAAAAGGCAAGAATTGCGCGTGATTTCTACGACGTCGAATAAAGCACGATAAAATCTTCATTCGTCCGCGGAGTTATTCTTACCTGCAGCAGGACCACTACATTGTCCACAAACTCCAGACTCTCCTTAGAATCGCCGCGTATGAAAATAGTAAAGCCATCTTTTGTGCGGTCGGAGCTGAAAATTAAAAATGTACATCAAATATTAATTTGTGAGCAAAGAAAATGTAACGGGATTATTTATTGCTTAATTAAAATCATAATTTATTCAATCAATAGAGTACATGAAATATTAATTTGTGAGCAAAGAAAATGTAACGGGATTTACTTATTGCTTAATTACTATCATAATTTATTCGATCAATAGAGTAAAATCGCTATTACTGTCGCGGTATTTTATATTTTATATTATCTTTCAGAATATATTAAATAAATATTTCCCGCGAGATTTCCAAAAAAACAGAAAGATGAATTGTCACTTCTGTTAAAGCAACAATGCGATTCAAAGTTAGCTCCGCATATGATGCTATCGTCAACTAAAAATAACCATTGTCTGTCCCTTCGTGCATTAGCCGGGCAGCCTGCGGTGTTTTCGAGTGCTTATCGAAACTGTATCCCGTCGCACCAGCCCAGTATTTACAAACGTCGAATTTCCTAAGCAAATATTATCGCTTCTGTCGAGGAATTCCGTGCACTCATGTGAGTCACCGCGCGTCGGAGTAGTGCACACGTATTGCAAGATCTCCCACGTGTGCTGCTACGATTTCTCCTCCCCGTCCGCGTCGTCGTGCCGCGGAATGAAGCGTGTCACTCGCTGCGGCGACGCTTTTGTAAATCGACGTACACGTGCAGACCCGTCAGGCATGCCTCGTTATGTATTTTAATCGACGTGTTGTTTCTCACGATCGCCATTCGGGTTGAGTTTAAGGCGAAGCGCTTAAATCACGTTGCAACCGGCGTATTCTTGACATCGCTCACTACTGTATGATTGCCAAGAGCCTGAATTGTGTTATACTAAACTTGTAAATTATCACTAAATTGTTAGACTCGTTTTATGTAAACGATGAAAATGAATTCAGTAATTTTTTATACGCTGGCCTTATAAAGGTGCGCCTACATCTATCGTAACGCTGCGATCGTGGTCGTAAGCAAAGAAACTCTCGTAAACAATATATCTATGTTAATATATCTATAAACACACTTTAGACAAGCGTCGTAATCATCAGAGTTCAAGTTGAATCAACTCATCGATGAGGTTACGATAACTGTCACGACGAGCGTTACGATCGTCGTAAGGAGCTTGCGATAATCATTTACGATAGATGTAGACGCACCTTTATGCGTCGAAGGATTTCTTTCACATTAAACTCTTTAATTATGTATAGAGTAATTTGAATAAAATGTTGTATAGAGTAACACCATATTTTTTGCTCGTGTAGTTGGCCCCATTATTCATTCTCATTGTAAAGGTGCGCCTACATCTATCGTAAATGATTATCGTAAGCTCCTTACGACGATCGTAACGCGCTCGTCGTGACAGTTATCGTAACCTCATTGATGAGTTGATTCAACTTGAACTCTGACGATTATGACGCTTGTCTATAGCGTTACAACAGTAACCTAATCTGTCCGCCTTCTCGACGTGCGAAGAAAAGTGTGTTTATAGATATATTAACATAGATATATTGTTTACGAGAGCTTCTTTGCTTACGACCACGATCGCAGCGTTACGATAGATGTAGGCGCACCTTAAATTATTATTGTTATATTAAACTTATAAGTTATTATAAATAATAATTTTAAAAGTAGAACTACTAACTCCGAGATAACCATTTTTTGATCATATTCTCGTGGAAGCAGGCATTTTATCGTTATCACTGATTACTTTTGTACTATAATAAAACTTATACATTTTAAACGACGCGCGCGTTATAGTGTCAGAGATAACATTGTCTTTATAATAAAGCCTGATTGTATGACTGGCCAATATCTATACTACAATAACAGATCGCGTCTCCGCAAGCAGTAGCTGAAAACGCGCGTAAGCGCAATCTCAGCCGGCTAAACGTAACCCAGTTATATCGGATATCGTAAACGGCATTAAGTTATGACACGTGGGTGGTCCGTGGTTGACATTAAGCATGCAACGTTTCTCATGCGGCTCCCGTGGCACTCACACCCCTCTCGTGTCCTTCTCGTATGTATAGTAATCACGCTTTTCTGCACAACACAGTGGTGCAGTGTCTAGCGGGCACAATGTCGAGCTTTATATGCACTAGTTTTATCCTACGATCTATCTTAAATCCTCGCTTAAATCGTCATCAGCGCGACAGGCTACGAGCCGGGCGCGATATAAATTTCTGACCCTTCACCCCTTCTCTACCGTGCTGTATACACGTTCTATTTCCGGTTATAACTGCATCGGCGTTCCTCCGATTTCCCTGTCGCGGTACGCCGAACTCTTCGATCGTACATTATCGTCGAGAGTCGAGAGAGCGGCGAAGGGAACGCCTATGCAACGTTTCGTGACAACCTTCTCAAATTGCACATGCAACTGCGCGACCAAGACTTTCGAGTGCGCGGCGCGGCGCGTCGCTACTCCCCGTTAAAACTCGATAGCGTAAATCATATAGTTGCAGGCCACGAGTCGATGCAGCGAGAACGACCTGTTGGAGCGATAGCGCATAAGATAAAATCAAATCGCCTGACTTCCTGTCGTTAGACGTCCATTATGAAGTCACGGCGAGGGTAACCTTCGAACCCAGGAAGATCATATTTCCGGATTTCAGTGCGATGAAATATTCGAGACGACAAATCTTCGACTGATTGTATTTTATTATCGTTAGTTACCAAAAACAAATATATTAATCTTTATCCATGATTGATTTTTAGTAATGACTAATTGTTTTGGTTCATTGATATTATTCAAGCTATTTTTTTTTCTTAATTTTGTATCCTGCGCGTTGTAACGAATCGTACATTACGTCAAAAAATATAACTCGACCTATACTCGATGAAAGATTTAAAAATAGTGACAGTTGACGTAGTTCTACGTTGTTGATTGCGGCACAGTAATTGTTACTGTGCCCATTTGATTTTTTTTTATTATATTGGCAATTTTTTTATAATTCTATTATATTTTTCAGTCTTTTCTACCCCTATTTCATATATAATACTTTAAAATTTGGTTGATTAGTCCTTGAATTACATACGTTAGAATTTGCGAGGAATGCATATATACATAAAAGCCTAATAAAGCTGAGTCTAATCAACCAAATCTTAAAGCATTGTATATGAAATAGGGGTAGAAAAGACTGAAGAATATAATGGAATTAGAAAAGTTGCCAATAATTAATATTAAATTGCCAAAATTGAAAGTGGTTGAGACTTGAGCATAATTATTTGCTTATAATTGTTTGGCTTCCTTATTAAGGAAGCTTTTTAAGACTTTTGAGACTTTGAAGAAAAAATGGGACTATATAAGCTATCTAATGACGGATTAATCATTATTCTACGATTATTAGTTTCGAAGATATAAACGTTCAAAGTGTGACATATTTTCGTTGCATTCGTTGCATCTGTGCTCCCAATATTACCCCCTACTTACTGTCGACAAAGACGTAGTTCTACGAAAAAGCTGAATGTTCTGATAATATACTTTAACCAGTCATCGTTGAAGTTACGCGCGTACTCTCCCGGACGTGGGTTGTCAGTTATTTGCGCGTATTCTCCGTTTTGCCGCACGATGATAGATAAGAGGAGACAGGATCGAACCACCCTTCCTCATCGTAATCATCGCGCGTCTATTATCGAGCCGGCCGTTTTCATGTAACCGTAATGGCACGTATCCGCGGATTCAACGGCGCGTAACAGTCAGATGATAGCGGTCGCCCGTTCTCCGGAACTGACGATCGTGTTGATAAGTAAATCACTTTGATTTCGCCGAGGTAACGTCACGTGACAGCTTATACGATCGCGACGCCCACGTCTCGGCTCGCTCGGCGCGTCGGGGGATTCATCAGCGCGGTGTAACTAACCGCGTGTAACCGCCGCGCGGCCGCGGCGGTTGACGTATGATGGATATAGGTGTTAGCTAGCGCACGCGTTGCAGCGTGCCTCATTCCTCCCGTACGATGCGATTATGCGATTCAACGGCAACTGCAGGAACGAGATCGATAAGACCCGAAGAGGCCGTGTCGACACTGATCGCCGTTAGCGCGCCTGACAGTTAGTGCTTCGCCTAAATTACACGTCCCACACGTCGAGAGAGTTAATGAAAGAACGCCGCAATATACAGGCTTTGTCGCTGACCGGGGAGAGATCCCGTTGCGAGATGCCGAGCGGGCGCGCGTTTCCTTTCGTAATAGCGTTGGACGAATGCTTCCAGGCTGGCGGAAGTCGGTGTCACTCGCGGTGGTGCGCATGGAATGGATCGAGGAAAACTTTAATTATGACCGCATGTCCGACCGAGATCGTTGAGACGAGTTAGTAACGTTTATCAATCAACTGCTAATTTCTACTTCTACTTTCTAGTTAACGATTCGATGGTTTAATACTCTGTGCTCGACATCTATGGTAATAGATCACTGGACATTTAAATCAATGGAGTATAATTGAATTCACAATGTTAAAGTAAGTAACTTTTTTTCGGAGTCATTTTTCGAAAACAATTTACTGTACATTGATGAATGCATTTTACAGTCCATGATAGCTTTATACTTTCCGACTTTTGATCCGAATAGCTTTATAGTTTCCACTTTATAATCTGAAAATTATACATAAAACGTATAACGTTGACATTCATTTAAAGTATAATAAATTCGTTTAAAATAAATTCAATTGTGTTAATTAGTGTAATAGAAAATTATCGAAAATCAATTGTGTTATATCTTCCTATAAGAAATCTTTCGCGCATTAACACGATTAATTGTCGACCTAGACTTCGGTGGAGCCGGCGCGGCGCCGCATTCGATATCGCGAGACCCTACTGAAAAAGTTCAATTAAGAACTCAACTGAGAACTGAATTAAAATTGTATTTGAGAACTTTGGTAGGAACTCTGATGATATTTCCGCAAAATTTCTCATATATATTAAATCTCAATTAGAATCGGATAGGAATTTATATCTAATAGATGGCATCCGATGGAATTTGTTTCTCGTATTTAAAATTTGACGAACATTGGTAGGTATATAAGAACGGTAGAGTCTCGCGCCAAGCAGCACCAAGTTATATAAATCACAACTTTTGTATCGGTTGTATCGTGAAGTCCACTCTTATAATAAAGTGGCACACTTTAAAAGTAACATTTAAAATTTTTTAAATAATTTTCTGCAATAAATGGACACCGAGGGATTTCATATATAACTATATATATCTAATTATAAATTATACATATATAATTATATCTGGACATATTTCATTTTAGTTTTGTATAATTATGTATAAATAATCATTTATATATGTATAATTATATCTAATATTATACATATCTCTGACATTTTTTCTTCTATTATGTTAATGTTACTTGGTGTTTACTAGGATTTTCAAATTAAAAAAAAAAAAAATTTTTATTTGTCATATAATTATATCTATATTCTAATTAAGATTTAATATACATATATGAGAAATTTTGCGGAAATATCATCAGAGTCCCTACCAAAGTTCTCAAATACAATTTTAATTGAGTTCTCAATTGAACTTTTTCAGTAGGGGAGTTCCGTCGTACGTGCGCATCGTGCTGTGCCGCAGCGGAGTCTGAAACCACGTTCACGTCCTGGGTGGGCAAAGGTTGTCGAACAGAGGCCGCGTCACGACCGACTGTCGGATCGCGATTGACGCCGGGAGGATATTCCGGTGCGACATGCGCTTGATGGTGCAACGGTAACAATTTCGCGTTCCGGGCCGCGAATGACATTTTTACCGAGGTGGCACGCAATTCGATCGTCGTCATCGTCGTTGTCGTCGTCCGCGTCGTCGTCAGCTCCGCGCATCACTGTCTCAATATAAATTTCTTTTTTCTCTCACGAAACGAGAGAAAATGCCTGCGCGACACCCGGAAACAGCGTCGAACGAACAAACGTGAATTATATTATAGAAACATCTAACTGCTGTAACTTCGAGAATTCGCTTTTCCCTGCGATGGTGGATTCGATTAAGCCTACAGAATGCCAAAGCTTCATCCTGATGCTTAGTCACGAGCCATAAAGTTTAGATAAATGTAGTAGTTAGCGTTAGTACGTCGTCGGCCGCGATACCTTCGGCAACGATGATCACCGCAAGGGATAGTATGTGGCTAGAGCTATTGGTATTTAGACAAGCAATTCGACGGAATACCGTGTTTCTCGGTAAATACCTAATCTGTGAGGAAAGTTGATTTTTCATTACCTTTCTACGCAAATTGTAAAATCCAAGAATAAATTAAGACAAGGAAACAACATGTTACTAATTATAAATATATGAAAAAATATTTTTCTCTCATTTATAAAAGAGAAATATTTATCAAATTATAGCGATATAGATCGTGATAAATCATACAGAAAAAAACGACTCATGATTGATAGTCAAATCCTATTGGAATATTAAAATAATGGATCCGGATGCTGAGTTAAAATCGATCGCTCCAATACGTGACCGGTCTCGTAGCAATTGACTCTCGAATAATCGAATTTCGGAACCTTAAAGGGACGACGAACTCGTAGAAAGTCGATAAGTCGAGCTCGACGTAAGTAGAGCATTCATCCGCGAACGGCGGATCGTGCGAACTGACACTAAAAACAAGAAGACCTATATTCTTAATACTGTTCTAATGCCGCTAATAATGCTCTAACGAGCGTGTAAATATCGCCGGTATTTAAACGTCACATGAAGCTTTTACGACGTTAATCGCACCGCGACCAAGAATCCGTTACGCAAAACTTCCCGCCGAGAGCGAGAAAATAAAGCGAGTTCGCAATTATATATCTCGCCATAAAAGGAAAATAATAAATCTTTATGTCTAATAAAACGGGATGTATACGCAGACGTGATCATATGTTATACCATGTAAATAAATGAGCCGATGCACACGAAGGATCAATATACCATAATTTCCATGAAAACACGCAATCGGAGTTTCTACTGTTTTTTTATTTAAAATTTACTTTGTTTCTGCTAAATATTTCAGATATACATTACTATGTACAAAATATCATAAAACCGATAGATCAATTAATACGTTTGTTTTTTAGCGTCCCACGAGCTTTGTTAATGACAAAAAAAAACACAAAATAACGCATATAATCGAGATAACCCAACAAAAACAAGAACCTCGTTTCTCGTTTCCTGTTTGCAATCGGCAAAACTCCAAAGGCAGAGGGCAAAATAAAATGCGCCAAAATCTTCGAGAGACATAGGCCTAGTTTACACCGGTCCGTTTGGTACGCGTACCAAGTACTAATCTCGGTTTACACCGGTATAATTCGAGATTTGATACGGATATAGTACTTGGTACGCGTACCAAACGGTCCGGTGTAAACTAGGCTATAAATGTCTATCGATAATGTTGAGAGAGAGTCCCACGGGAAGTTCCAAAGAAATGAGGAACATTGACCACCATGGTGGTTGGGAGAAGACAATAGGTAGGAAAAGTAAGAGAAGAGCAATTAGGGACGAAAAAGATGGAAAAGTTAGCGGCGGCCGAAAAAAGGTGAGGCACTCAGATAGCAGATACGATCTTAAAAGTGGGTCGGTAAACTGCAGCTGCGGGATCTTCGTCCCGCAGGGAAAAGCGAGCGCGATAGGAATGGAGGGACGTTTCGCCGAAGTCGTTACCGTTAACCATCGCCAACCATCGCCAGAAACGAGGGTGGCTCGTGTCGGTGGGAGGGCAGGAAGAAGCCGAGACGATCACGCCGGTTTCACAAGCAGGAAGGGGAGCGACGTAAGGAGGGATAAAAGGATTGATGCGCGTCCATAACTCATGCGGAAATGCGGTCAGGTGCACAACTGGATCAACGAGAAGATCCCCCGCGATCCTATCGTCCTGCGATCTGCCGCTCGTGACTCTCCGGTCCCCACGTGATACACGATACATACGCGACGGGTTGCCAGCCACCGGGATGTTCCTTCGGCTTACCGTTTACTCGCGCGATCGTCTATTAATTATTAGTCGCGCGGTGTATCTGGTTGCGGCGAACACCGATTATCGCGCTACCGCGGGCTCATCGATATCCCCCGCAAAAGTAATCTCACGAGTCGTTTATAAAGTCACGTGCGTCACATACCGCGCAAGCTGGTTTCGAGAAGAAAGAAAAAAAAAATTGTCCGGACACTTTTTATTACCGTGCACGTATAATTGGTATTACGAGTTTATACGAACGAATAAGATTACGTTAATAAGACGCTTCGTCATGAATGCACTTTACACCGCATACAATTTCGCGCGGGGGTATCCGCGTCAGTCAATTTCTCACCTTCCTCCTTAATATAACGATCAAAGTTCCGATTCATCGCCGGACAAACCGGCGATGCGAGTTAACGGTGAAAGACGAGTCGAGGTCAATTTCGCCCGGCGGATGCATTCGCGAATTACTTTTGGTGATTCGACCTTTCACCGCGACCAATCAAGTTATTACGCGTAACGCAAACCGCGGGAGTCTCTCTCTCGCTTGACGCTTAATATATTTCTCCCGTGTGAGATATAAGCTCTCAAGGGACGGCCACTGCAAAAGCCACTGCGGTGAAACATGACTTGTTACTTCACACTATGACAATCTCGAATTAAGAAAGTTGCATGGACCCGTTACACGCGTAGATCCTTAAGACTTTATCGTTTGCACATTAACTTATTTTACTTTCGCGTCGACCACAATTGTCTTCTTTTGATATTATTGTTCAATAACTGTTAAAAACTCACTTAGCATGTGGCAAGATGTGTGACACTGACGATTCTATCAACTGTTTCAAGCACAGTCTATATATTTAAAATGTTAAAAAATTTATTATTTTGTCTTGGAAGGATTTAAAAATTTTTCAAACAAGAGCCGTTACTGCAGACAGTCCGTAAACAAGATATCTATCGAGCCAAGAAGATCAAAGTTTATGAAATGATACGCTCTGTGCAAAGCACAGGCAAGATTTACTCATAATAGCTATGCAAATATATGAAAATATGAATGCAAATCCAGGAAGTAGGTACAATCAAAACGGAAACGCGCGGTCGATTAGCTGACGAGCCGCCCACTATATTTCTATAGCGAATTTCAATTAGCCAATAAACTTCGCTCGATACCTGTGGACATGCACGATGAGTGCACTTAATGCACGATAACCGCGCTTTCGCCATTTCATTTCACCTTCAATTCGCGCGAAGCTAAGGCGTGATCAGAACACAACCGATTTTCTACCTGGTCCACGTAGGTACAAGACAGGTTTTGCCAGATCTAGGAAGCGACGTGCAAGTGAAAATCGTCGATTTTGAGGTGAATATTGACAATCGATCGATTAGGCATTAGGAGTGAGCATTTCTACGAAGTCTCTATCAAAATATCGCGGATTTGTACACGTGGATATAATATTATCCGACAATCATGAATCGCATTATAGATCTGTGCCTAATTTTGAAACACTTGCATATTCCCGATTACTCTATTCATCAATCACGCGCGACTCGTTTATCGACTAGACGATTTTCTGCGCGATTACGCGACGAGATGAAAGAGCGCCGCCGTTCGTATCTCGTCAAGTTATTACACGGCCACGATAACGCGGCAAGTGTGGAGTTCCGTATGCGTTCACGCGCACGTGGAAATTCCGGGGTCAGTATCAGCGCGAGGTTCCCAGACGTTTCGTCGTTTTGTTCGGTAGCGTAATAAATCTGCATCCGCCGTGCTTATCCGCGAGTAATCTGCCACCGATAGCCCGGCTAGGCGCTATGTCAACGTCGTTTCCGCGACTTTCCCACTGCGACTGCGGAAAAATGCTAATGAATCCTGCGCACCGCACACCGTACGCGGCGTATAGCCGGCACGCTGATTTATGGCGATCGTGTTCCGCTCAGAGGATCATTATGACACCGCCGGCTTTCGTCGCGGATTCCACGGCGCCCCTCTATGAGATTAGCTCGCGTGTGTAAACGGCGAACACGCGCGCGCTCCCGGAGCCGTGCCTTGCTTGCTTTTCTTCCGGCAACGAAAGATATCGGCACGTAACAATGCGTATTGTGGCCACGCGAGATGATAACTCGGCCGTGATAAATTGGAAGTATCGCTTCGGCAGTCGATACCGATCCTGGGAAAGCGAGCGGTAGGATTAAATAACGTTTACGCGAGTTTCGGTATCGCGAACACGTTTTGCTTTATGATATCGACACGGGAAATCGTCGGTCAGCCCAGGATACACGTTTCGTTACGGCGATCTTTCCTCATCGTAAATTCATATTAATTCTCGTGAGGTTTGAAAGCGGCAGCGAGCAACGCTTTTCCAGAGAGAGATCCCTTTAATTATCCTCTCGTATATATCGAGATGTATCGCGATCTGAGAAGCCCACGGGGACGGCCGATCAGCTGCGTAAGTTAAGCTCGCGCACCGGGATACCCGATGAAAGGCGGTATACTGACATGACGCAGCGAGAGACAGCGTCGATGAAATCGCGGAAATTTTCCGACAGACTTTTTCCCAGGCCGGCGGGGAAGAGTCGCGCCGACGCGGACGCGGAAACGACGGCCGGCTCGCTTGCGTCGAAGATGCCGAAAGATAGATCGGCGTGTTTCTCGCCGAGAGACGCCCCGAGCGTAATAGCGCGCGCGCTTTTCACGCTCCTCGCTTTCCGTCTCGTTCTTTCCGCCGCGGCCGCCGCCGCGTCCCGATACTGTTCTCCCGCTCGTTTGCCTCCCGACGAGGCGCATGAGACCACGGCGTTACCAGTTGCACGGAAAACCATAAAGCCGCGTGATGACCGATACCGGCGTGGCTATCGTGCGTGATGTGTTTTATGAGCTGGAGAGTATGCGAATGCGGTCGCGCGAGCGCGCCGCAAAGAATTGCGGAATGACGTCGCGATTATCGCGAATGACGAGAGGCGTAATTGCATCGAAAGCCGCTGCGCGATGAAAAGAATCTGTGTCTAAGGCCGGTATTTTTTCATAGTCGGATCTTATTTCAAGACCGTCTTAAGTAATGTCTTAAGACATGCTAATACGGCTCTGTGATTGGTTCATAACATCTTAAGATTGTACTTAAGACGGTCTTAAATATAAAATCCGACTATGAATACCGGCCTAAGAAGTAAAATAATATAAATGTAAAAACTATTTTTTTTTTTTTTTCAGGAAAAAAGCATTTCTTCAATCCATCGTGATTTTTATATTGAAATAAAACTCAATTAAATAGATACTTTAAGCAGAAAATATGCATTCTGAGAAAATAGATCTTGCGCATATATTTTATACTCATTAATTAAATAATTTTAATCTTTAATGTTCCAATTAATTAATGACTAATAATTGATAACTCATTGACGACTATCGTGTGGAATATTAGACGTGCAGCTTGTAAAACGTTTCCCGTAATCGAATCGGCGTCGATTTGCTCCGATTCGGTTCTCACGATGTGTTTAATCGCTGTTGCACCGATATTAGAAAGCGTTAGATATCGGTAGGCAGCACGTCGTAGGAAGCGCGCCTTAATTGAATAGCTTACAAACGAGAGGAAGCTTCGTTAGAGAGCTTGTAAAGAGGATGAGATGAGCGGTCAAGCTTGGGAAGAACGGTAAGCCGCGACTCTGCTCCGCATCGGGCGATTATAGTGGGCGTGCCCGCGACTTCATGACGGTGGAAAATTATAATTATTACCAACAACGGCGTCGATCACGTTTATTTAGCGGAAAGCTCGCGCGCATCTTCCCTCTCGCCCCGGCCGGCCGGGATTAATAAATTGCCAATTCGGAGTTGGATGATTTCAGTTATTATCGGCCACAACAGCCTCGTTGAGGAGTACTGATGCGGCGCGTAATAAATGGGTGTCTCGCGCGGCCAGCGTGCCGCGGCCGTAAAGTGTGAACTTTCTTGCGAGTTAAAAACGCCCTTCGCGCAAAAATTATCGCAGCCGCGTCCGTCGCCCGCTAATCGAATTCATAAATTATGGCATCATGTTTCCCGCACACGCGACTGATCTCGCGATAATCCCGCTTGATTTATCGGCATCCCCGCGACTGCACGGGCCGTATGGTGATCTCGACGTGCGCCGAAGTTGATGCATTATATGCGAACAAACGCGACGGGAAACGTACCTGGGTAGACGAGCGAGGTAGAGCAGAAAAGACGACGTCTCTCTAACCGAGAGGGTTTCCCTCGTGGATACGTTATCCTCGAATTCGATAACCGGTCTCCCGGCAACGTCCAAGTATCCTGCAGCAAACAATCGGAACAATCTTCGTTAGTATCTTAAAATTAGTTAAAATTTAACGTGGAAATTGAATAGCAATTCGACTATGTAAAAATATCTTAAAATATGTCACTATTTGCACACGTAATATCAAAGTTATAACATGGTCGTATTATAGAGTGTCGAATTTTTCCACCTAAAAAGAAGATATAAAAAGTTGCAAATTTCAAGAAGATGATTTGTCTGCGCGTATCGCATTATTCCTTCACGTGTTTACATTGTAAGCATATACACGCGATGGCGCAACATAAATGGTCTCAACGGTGCAGAAAATGTTGGCAAGCACGGCTGATTACAGAGCATGATTCGATTCACGATGAGCGATTGCCGATTGCAATCTCCCCACCTGGCATAAATTATTAAATGACATCCTTTTAGCTGTACCTACCTCGGGAGAGTGGGTCATCTTTGAATAAGGTCTCTTAGCTACGGGGTGAAATGTGCCAGCAGTGACATTACAAACAATTCCGTGATCGTAATAGATAATGCCGAGTAACAGTTCGTTTTCATCCGTGTTACTGCGATCGTGACGTCGGGGTCGTAACCCAACTATATACTATTGATCATTAAATACAGCCGACGCCTTTAAGCATTGCTTAAAGATGATCTACGTTTGAGAACATAATAATGTTAAAAAAAATGTTCTAGAAGAAAATCGTGAAAGTTAATTACTAATCAATTACGCACCTATTGCCTACAGATATCAAATAAAAAATAAAAATATGTATGTACATCTGAAGAAATTGATAAAAAGAGGGTTAGTAATCAGAATTATATTTTATTGTCTCCAGAATAAAATATTCTGAGATTGGCAAAAAATCAACAAGACATTTAAAAGTAAGATACATACATATAGGATCTGTAAAATATTTTTTGCACTTCTATCGTCTACAAATTTTTGCATACATTCATAAATTTCAAATATTGTCACTTTGTCAAAAATTAAATTAATATTTTGTAAGTAATTTCTAAATGATGCTGCTATAAAATCCGCTTAAACTAAACGTAGAATAAGACTTTTCATTCCTTTATATTAACGGACACAGCGTTTAGATATAAATCGCATTGTAAATACAAACTGAGAGAAATCAATACGCGAATATATTAGTTTCTCAGTGAAGTGTGTAGAGTTTTATGAGATACACGATTACGACGAACGCATTGTTTTGCTTCATAAGTACTATAAATGCGAAGTATTTTGAAGCTCCTTACATTCGTCCAAGATGTAAATAATAATAGCGGCATTATACAATTAATTGCTCGATAAGAATGCCCAACATTGGCAAGCAGTCATGATATTCTTGGCTTTTGAATACCCAAAAGTTTAACTTTTTTATCTTTTCATTTTCTGCATTAGAAAACCCTAATCAATTACTCAATTTCTTATGCAGAGTATAATTTATAGTTACTAGATAACTCAAATGACAGTGAAACTAAAGATTTGCCTTTAACTTTCATACGGTGACTTTCATTATCATTATCATTATTTATCGTTCAATGACTACGATATTCTATCCCATAATTACAAACAGTTCTTGAGAGTATGATAAATTAATCATAACGACATGATTTGCCAATATACCCAAAGACGATGTCTAACGTGTATCAATAATATGTTTCAAGTACGGTATGTTTACTTATTTGTGTTATTCGTAACGAACGTGTTATAAATTATATAAAATTCTATTATATGCGTACTATGTTACAGTACACCTTGATAAAACAACTTATATTGTATTGTTAATATTAATAAAAGAAATAGACTATCAAATGATATGTAAGTAGCTACATTAATCTTATAAATAAACATTTTACAGTATGTATGTAAAGCACTTCGCACAGCAGATTTATTTTTGACGTTTTAAAAATTTAAATACCGTAATAATACAGATCACTGTCCAGATAAAATGCTAACGAATACAGTGACGATCGTTCTACAAATACGTCAAAATAGATTTCTTGATCGCCTCCACCGCCTCGGCCGCGATCGCAGGTAGACCGTGTGGGCGGGTTTCTCCCCCTTTTCATACACGACGGACGACCGCTCATGCACCCGTTGTTGCGTTAATCGAACTGCACGCATCGCGGCTGCTTATCGCCGCTAGTGCGTGGTAGCTGCACCGAGTACCGCAACCACCAACGGCGGGCAGCTTTTTTAACGATCGCACTCGACGTTCGCTCGAATTACCATAACCGATCGATTACTGGCGCACCATGCGCGAGCGAGGGGTTTCTCTCAGAATGAAGACGTTAATCCTGCCTGCTCGCTGGAGAATTACCACCTCGCCTGCCACGCAATGCAACATATTCAGCACTATTGTTATAGGTGCTGACATTAGTGGAATAGAATTCGATGGTATATATAAAATAATAATTATATATAGATATAAAATATAATAATATATAATAATACATATAATATATATAAAATATAAGTATACATATAATAGAATATATAAATATAGTCAATATTATATATATTGGTAAAATAATTTGTCTTTCAATAAATATTGTTTATTTAATACTAAAAATTAGAAAGCTATGATAAATTTAAGTCTAAAATCTGAACAAATAATAAAATTTCTTAATTAATTTTATAGATAGATATTAAATTAATTTTGTTTTAATAAAGATTTGGAACAAAACTTTCAATACGATGAATAACGAAAATTTATAATTATAACATATACCTAAAGGTTCTATCAAAGAACGACAATTGATACGATTGTATACCACACGTAACGAACTGCTCTGAAAGACGATTGTGATTGCCATTTTTTCACCGACATAAAGCGAGCTTCTCAAAGCTGCGTTTTGTGCACTTGGAATATCGGCCACGGGTTGCAGATGATCAGCAGATTCACTCGGGCGCATGCATATAGGTATGTATATCCGTTTCGCATATGCGATGCGCATTCGCCGATCGTCTCTACAAATCGCCGATCGTTCATCATCATCGTCTCACTCCTACCCGATAAAGACTCAACGCGGGCCCAGCTCGGCTTTTAACGTAAATCAAGCGTGCTTATGGTCGGCGCGACGTCTCCTCTCCCTTCTCTCGCGAGAAGAAAGCCCTGTTCACTTTGGAGGCGTCGATTCTTTCATCTCGTCGCGTCTTCACCGCGCGAGCGAGAGCGAGCCGCTCGCGCGGAGTAGCCGCGAGGCGCGCGTCGCGTATATACGGGGCGTGCGCGTGGTGTGGGACTCGTGAGAAAGATGAACGATAGCCAGATGGATACGTCAATATGCGTGCCATTAGCCGTTACTTTTTGGATTTATTGCCCGATGCCCCGTAAATCCCCGTGATTTCTAATTACATGGCCGCGTTTGCCCCCTCTTCCTCCCTGCTGTGCTCTCGCACTCCCCGCCGTACCCCACGTCTGTTCCGCGCCTTCAGCCTCTCTCTTTCATCTCCTTAACTTCCTACTTGTTCTCGCGGCTCTCCGCTGATCAATTTCTATTAAAATGAAAACGTCGATTGCAACGGGCACCGGCTGGAAGGCAAACGATGCGACCGCGACGGATATTGCAGATTAATCCTGGAACCGTCGGTCTGTAATACGGTCACGATTCAATCGTAGATTGATGTATCTAATCGGCAGCTAATCGCTTAATTAGTTGACTGGAGAGATTTTCGAGCACTTCTCTAAAAATAATAATTTCCAGCCGTGTTGATGATTACTTGATATCATATATGACGCGTTTCAATACATTTACTTTATGAATTTAGTCTGTAGACATCCCGAAATTATTTATAATTTTCTAGATAAATATATATGCATGTTCTTATAAAATTATAGAAATTAATTTAATGATAAAGCTTATTATCAGTTACAGCAGTATCAATACATGAAACAGAAAACGATTCTATCAAGAAACAATATCGAGAAAGACGACACACATTTTTCTAACAATACATTCTACATGTTTTCTAGAAACATAATTTGATATCCTATTATCAGTAAACGATGAAGAGAAAGTCGTGAAGGTGTAAAAAGGGTTGAAATAATCTTTCCTTTCTTTCCTGCATTCTACTTTTTCTTTCTTCCTCTTTTCTCAGACACGTAATCTATGGAATAGTTAATAGTTATATATTCCCGTGAAAACTAACAATAAACTAGTGAAATAATGTTTCGTGCACTGAGAAAAAAATGTTATTAATTTGACTAAACTCGTTTAGTTGGTAGTGATTTGTTAATACAAATATTAATATATTTAAATCAAATATACGTGAGTAATATCAAGAAATTCTTGTCATTTAAAAGAACAAGATTATTTTGTTAAATTATTTAATTCAATTAATCATAAAACTTATTATACTAATGAAATTATAATCAATTAAAATAACGACAATGTTAGATGAAATAAATTCTGCAGAAAAAAAAAATTTGTTTGACAGCCCGTGACCGCTGCATGTAGTTGAATCAAATAATATTTCTTTGAATCTACGATTTCTTTTTCTCAGTGTGGAAACAAGGAAAGAGCAAAATTGCGAAATATTGTATGCGAATACATTATCGAGCGAGAGAAGTGTAGCATCTTCAGCGATATGAGATTTTCTACAAGCACATTGATAAGAGAGAAAACTCGTCGTCGTGCTCAGCTAGGCGTGCGGCAGGTTGACCCTGTGAGCTCCCACAGGCATGACTCGCCTATGGATTAACACTCGTTAGCTCGCCCAGGATGCTATAATCGCTTAATTAGTCGCCTCAATGCACCACCACGTACTTGTTAGGGTAATCGGTGATTATACATTCGCCGCGGCAAGTAGCACCGTAAGTTTCTCGCAATGTAAGCCCGACGAGGAAGTTCCGCGATCGTAACTTTGCCGCGACAAATTAATGCCTCGACTAACGCTCTTTCGACTTCGAATGTGCAACGTCGGATCGTATGGTTACTCGTCCGACGAATATTCACTTTCGCCAATAAGATTCATTAATTAAATCACTGTGACTCAGCATTATTTATCTCGATTTTTATTAAAACTGTCAAGTTCAAGGAATTATACAAAATTAATCTCAATACTAAATGTAAATATTTGGAAGATTAGAGATGTGAAATATAAAAATCTGACAAATTCAAATTCAAGTAAATATCTGCGAATCAAATAAGCAAAAATTCCAAGTGTTATACAAATAAAAAAAATTTATCTACTAATTCAAGATATCGTCTAAGATTCCGTAAGTTTAGTAGGTACTGTTCAAAATATCTAGATCGTATTACTGTTTGAATGTTCAAAACTTCTTAAGTCTATGTTGACGCATCAGAATCAACAAGACATATCATTTTCGTACACAAAAATGGTAATATGAGAAAAATCTCACCTCTATTAACCTTAAATCTTTCACCTTTCGGCGGACCACCGACTTCTGCAAACCAGTCGTCGATCATACGCGATACATGCTACATGTGTTCTAGCCGAGTGCGGGGGAACATGTAGATACATTTCGATCCCTGGACCCTGACCCGACCCTCGCGTCGTGCGCTCGCCCGTGTACACCCGACGCGCACATATCGCGACGCTAAGATGACGTTAACCACGCCCCGGCATTATCTTTCCATCGTGACCGTTATTGAGAATCCATGGGAGAGATCGGCCGACCAATTAGTAGGCGGTGGAATGGATCTCCGTTAGAAAACGCGCTACCGAATGGACCATTAGCTGCGAAACGGACTCACAGATAGAAATGGCTTATGAAGTCTCACGGGGATATTTCAATCACGCGCGTGTAAAAGATATCTTCGCCGTCGTTACAAGTATACCTACTGATGTGTATTCGATTATTACATTTGTCGCACATCTTTTTACACATCTCGCGTATCCATCGTCGTTCATAAAACAAACTTCGAGGAGTAATGGAATAGAATCGCACGATCGTGTGAATTCTTAAATACAGTAATATTGCTTTTTATGTTTTTATACAGGGATGTGTTCCAGAATACACGTAACAAACTTCTAGGGTACGTAGAGGGTTCAAAGTAGACCAACTTTTAATAAGGAACTCATGTCCGGAAACGCACTGTTTGCGAGCTGCAAACTGGACCTGTTGGTATGTTAACTAATAGAAATAATTCTTGAAATAACTTTATTTGCCTACATTATATCTGTTTTGACATTGCTAAACATTTTTTAATTTAATGTAAGCAAATAAAGTTATTATGAGATTTATTCCTATTAGTTAACATACCAATAGAGCTAGATCCAGTTTGCAAAAAAATCTGGTTGCGTTAATAGGAATTCTGGTAGATTCATCCAGTAGTCTGGTGGAAAATGAACGAATCAGAATTTCCAATTAATGTAACCAAAATTCCAATTAATTCAACTAAAATTCTAATTAATTTAACCAGATTTTGGTAGATTTAACCAGAATATCTGGTGGAAAATAAACGAACCAGAAATTTTTCTCAGTGCAAACGGTGCGTTTCCGGACATGAGTTCCTTATTAAAAGTTGGTCTACTTTGAACCCTCTACGTACCCTAGAAGTTTGTTACAAGGTATTCTGGAACCCCTGTATAGCGCATGCACTAAATTTCTTCGAAAAACAGTGATACACGTCACTGTTAAACCCAGCTTGTCAACACTTGTAGAGACTCTGTTGAGCAAGCTTGCGAGCGAAGACTCGCGAAACCGGTAATGCCGAGGCGTTACGAAGTAAATACAAACTTTACAACCATGACCTTGACTTCACGATCGCACGAATGCGGTTGCTTCGGCCGTAAAGATCGCGGGATCACGCCCTCGTCTCTCGATCTCATCCTAAAGTATTCTGCCGGCATGGCTGAGCCAGGGTCGGGGTGATACAGAATGTGTGCGCGGCATGTATAGTCGATTCGTGCGTGGCTAATGCACTTGATCCAATCGTCGGCATGATAACCATAATCACATGCGATCCAAGTATACCGCGGATACGTACGTACGTACGTACATACATATATACATGATCGAGCTCGCGCGGCCGATTGCACGTCCGCCGACGAGGATGCAGTTGCACTGCGTGATGCAGCGTGATGCACGTGCGCTGACGCATCGGGCCTAATGCGATTCGAGAAAGCCGAATCATCGTGGCATCCGCCTATTTTACAGAGTAACACGGATTTACGTGCCTAGTTACTCTCACGCTATTATACAACGCCGCGAAGAGGAAATAAATACTTCCATACGCAAAAAAATAATTTCTATTGCGTTATAATACTACATAATTTACTCATACTACATAAAACTTTGCGAAGTGAATACGCTCTTCCAATTGTTACAAAATGTAATGCCAGCCAAATGTAAATTAAATTAAGATGGTTACATAAAACAGAATTGATTGACATAAATTTAATTTACTTCTCTATAAAGATTGAAAAAAGCTACATTATCTAATACATAAATATTCGAAAAACTTCTTCTAAAAATTAGATAAATTATAGATTTATTGCGAGGTTTATTGTTTGATTATAGAGAAAATATTCAAAATTAACTCTAACTTCATCCTTCGATCATGCATTTCCTTGCACGGATATTTATCAAGACTGTTTCTCTATTTGTTTCTTACTTATTTACTATGTTCCTCACTCACGCCGTTCCACTAACATAACTCTCTAATACACTGACGGTGCAAGGCCTCTATGGGGAATCTCACGCCCCCGCGCCAACAGATGCCCATTACTATTTACGAGCAGAAACGGACCAACCGGTCGCAGCTTCGTTTGCATATTCCGCTTTATTAACCCATACATATTACGCTATAAACGACACGCGCTAAAAAATATCTAGTGAAAATTTTATGATTTCCTCGTCTCCCGTAATAATTACATGAAATGTTATCCTGTATATAAATTTTCATCTGTCTTATTTTTCACTACGCAGAATTTATAAATACTCATTTACGAATAAAAATCTATATTATACAAAGCATACTATTTTAATTTTGAAATTTTATATATATCAAGAAATCACAATAAAAAAAATCTAAAAAAATATTCTATAATCATTACTTTTTAAATCTAAATATTTTTAAACGTTATTTATTTATTTGCTATTTTACAAGCAATAAAATTTGCATTCTACAAGATTCTGCTTCTGATTCTTTTCTACAATCATAAAACAAATCACAAAAACAATTTATAGGAAGTTCTATTATTCAAATAATTATGGCTGTGTTCCTTTTGACGCTTTCAGCGCTGTAAGCATAATTCTGTCTTCGTTGCACATCGAATATCAAACGAAGATGGAGCGATGCTTTCAGCGCTGAAAGCGTCAAAAAGAACGCAGCCATTGAGACATTAAAACAAAATAATTTCCAAAAATCGTAGACAATTTATTAACATATATTATGAATTCTTTTTATTGTATGAAAGTCACGCGGTGATCCGATTTGTTCCCATCCTTCGTACCAGTTGTGCGAATCTTTTCTCCGCGCTCGATGCCGGTTTCCCTAGGAAATAAGATCGGTGCACACTGCACACACCAGGTTTCGAGATGCGACTCGTTCCGCGAGCACAGATCGGTGTGATAAGAGCGGTCGATAACGGGTCTTCGGCGAGTGGGCGTATTTACGTTTGCAGAAGCGATCGAGAGTACCTCCCGGTTATATGCCGATCGGAGATCGTTCGATGCAAGATTATTCGGATCCTTGTTTACGAGCGCAACATTGGCGTATAAACGCGAGCAAATAATTTGATAAAGGGATGCGTGCCCGAGTACAGATGTTAAAATATTGAGAGGCATAGTCATTAATCACGGATAGGCAGAAATCTGCACCCGCGTACAGCAAATTTCTTACCAATTTGAAAATTTCTTTAATAAAAAATAATTTTTCCACGGTTATAAACGCAAATATTTTTAGTCTGCTTAATAATATTTAACAGCCGTTTTGTGATTGCGTTAATATTCGTGAATTTATTATAGGAAGCGGCTAAATATCATCTTTCTTAGCTCGTAGATCTTGTTTGCGAATAATAAAGAAGTCAACGGTAAAGTCGAGAGTCGAGAGCATAGTAACAAACGGTTCTCCCCCCTCTCTTTCTCTCTCGTACTCGAATAACGATATTTACGACCCTCTCTGATTATTTCCGATCGAGTCTTGGAAGCATTAGAGCATTAGTTACCGTGTGGCTGCTGGTCAGACATTACTTACGTCTACGTGGACATTTCTCATAACAACCGGTCGAATATGCAGCGGCAGTTACTACTTGCATTCCTTGCTGTCGAGCGGCTTACCCGTGAGTGCACTTACTACTTTCTCGCACGAGCGCGGCGCAAAACGTTGACGTTTTAGAATCCCATAAAGCATTGCGGGCTTACAAAACAGATCAATTTACGTATTGTATCCCACTGTCGTTTGCTAAACATGGCCTCAGTAATGTAACATGAATCGCGTAGGTATACACGCATATATACATCTGTTATAATAAGTAAATCTGATCCTGTTTTACAGTTCAATGGTTTACTCTGGCCGCGTAGTTCAAATAACTCGGATAACTTCTCTCACAATCAACTTAGACTTTATTAGCATCATTATTTTATAGAATTTAAAATAATGATTTTGTATGTTTGCAGATTTAGAAACATTACATACCAAACTGACACTTAACACTCGAGAAATTAATGTCATATTTTACGTAAATATAGTTATTAAATTACTGTTTCAAATATAATCTGCATAGTACATGTATTGTGGATTTATGACGACTGATAATAAGCGTGATTAGTGCAGTGAAAAATTCACAGTAAGTTAATAAATCGTACAAAACGTCGGTCGGCGATGATGATCAGAGGCGCATTGATCACTAGGAAGCAGTTATCTAAATAAGAGAAATATTGATTGGACACACTTGTTGGGTCTAATCTGCGATTGCGATTACCGTTTGCATTCCTCTCTGACAAATCCGCGGAGTGCATTTATTATCACGCGGCTCTCTGCACAAATAGTGTTTCGGAGCTGCGAGTTTTTAAATTAAAATCAGATATATGTCAATGATTAATGAGATATCATCAATATCATATTGCCTACGAGATTAGAAGCTAGAAACATGGATCTTCGCAAAGAAATTTAGTTGTAAGTATCTAAGAGATATTTTTCAACGACTAATGAACGCATTCGTCTCTCTTTATTTTATAAAAAGTTTTGATTGTAAAATACTCTGTATTTTATAATTGCATACTACAGAATAATTTTCATCAACATACTTGATAAATATTATATAATCAATATTCTCTAAAAATGCCACTATTCCAAGCATATACGATATCTTAACGTTAACATGTATTATGTAATTTTCGCAACATAAGTCACAATAATTGTTTATATACTTGAAATAATGGTTCTATGTTTTTAATGCAGAATAAATTACTAGACAGAAATATATGCACAACGCAATTTGTGTAACAAGATAAATATATATCGTTCTCAGCAATTAAGGCGAAGTAATGAGTGTAAATTCGCGGTAGAGCAAAGGGTAAATCGCAGAAGTTGGCGAAACGCCTAGAATCGCACGTGCTCAATTATTCCAATCAACGAATGCAGCCGGCTCCTCTAAGTTGAACGAGTCAACCGCTATGGCCTGCGGCTTTTTTTTTTGGCGCGGCAACATTCGCACGGCGCCAATAAACGCAGCCGCCCCGTTTCGGGATCCGCGTGCATCGCAATTAGTGCCGCGGAAAATCTGCACGACGGACTACGGTTAATAACGCGCGCCAATAATCGGGCGAGGCGCATCGATCACTCGGGGAGGCATTATCGATTGGCCTCGGCGAAACCTTATCCCCCGCGCCGCACGATGCAGCGCGTCGAACGCGTCGGGCAGCCTCCTCTTCTCTTGGGATCTGGGTCGTACCCTGAATTCAGCCTGCGTGCGCGATATCTACGATTACCGCGTAATTGCCTGCGTGCCCAGGCCGCGGCCTTAAGAGCACCTAAAACGAGGGCCGGACCGTGATTATCGAGTATCGAAAATTATAATGCTCCGGCTCGCGTGCATCACCGGTATTAAATGGCGAGAGGTATGATTTCGCGGCGATTTTTTAGGGAAAGCAAAGCTCGCCGTGCGCGCATATACCCGTAACGCGGTAAGTTTTACGACAAACAGATTCACGGTGCCTGCCGTGGATTACGCGATAAAGTACAATATTAATCCCTTGAGTAATGTTCCGGTTGCACTTTTGTGTGGTCTTTTCCGCAAATACATTAACCCATATTTCGACCGCACCTTTATCCCAAAATGTGTATACTTGTTTCCGAGCTCTGTTTGCTTAATACGAATCGTTAATGCTAAATTGAGATGAAGAATAATGATAAATGATGATAAATGGTGAAACTACAGACCATTATCCAATGGTATTATTGAAAGTGAAGCGTAGAAGGATAAGTATCCTCAAAGGGTCAGATTCTGACATATAGATTGCAATAATTTATTTATATGAGAGGAAACCGTGCGCGACTGTGGAGCCGTGAACTACTTTACATTTTAAAAGTCGAATAAATAATCGCCAAAAATTCTTAATAATTTTTTGAAGAGTGATGAACGAGAAAGCACAATTGCCTTCCTTAAATCTTTATCTTCACCAGAGCGAATTCACAAACAAATTATAGTAAAACTTTTCTCGAACGCGGATGCTATGTGATTCCAATTTATGCACGCTTGGATTTTCAGAGAGCGTTTGATTTGTTGTGGGACGCGAGAATATCCAGACTCATAAATAAGTCCTATTTGCATACGCGTACACGTTCGCGTTTCGCGGCTTTCAAACTTCATTAGCCGCAAGGTTAGCGAACAGCCACGAAAAGAAGAGGAAACTAGAATCCACTTAATCTGGCCGCACGCTGACCCTAATGGGAGATACACATTTCATGTTTTTATCGCCAATTTGCGCGAGCACGACAAACGAATAACGCTATTCGTCACAAGCTCGTCGCCAGTCGCACGGCTAATGTTTCAACGTATCCAAGCGGAAAATCAGAATTACTTGGTGCACAGCACGAATAACATCGCGCCTCTTGAACGATCTCTAAAGACACAGGCGAATTCATTCGCCAGGAAAGACGCAATTTACGTTCCACGGCCGAATTTCTATTTATCCGTTTTCCAAAGTTTATGTCATTAAGTTGTTAGAGCCGGCATAAATTCATATCTTTAAGCAGCAACTCCTATATGTTTCATTACAACATGGAAATGTTCATAAACGTTTCGTTATAATTTGCATGCTCGAGTGGCATTTTACTTTCTAAAATCTATTTCTTTTGATCGTCGCGCGTACTTTTCGTGTCACGTGCTCTCTGGGATACGGGTTTCTTAGGAGATCCCTAAGATTTTCTCTAATTTTCTCACCATCGCGATACCGGCGGTAAAGGCGGTAATTACGCGAATCAGGTAATCGGGATTTTCGTAATAATACGAGAGATACGCCGATGATCGCATAGCCGTAACGAGCCGTTTCTAAATCGCTGAAATCGTGATATCGGAGTGTTTGCCCGGCCTCCGTGCTCTCGCGTTCAGATATGCGCGTGCCATCTTCGATGAGGGGAGCGAGATGATGCTTCGATGGTGGATCACATAGTTTATCGCATGTCGAATGTACGGAACGTATGCCTCTCTTTTTGCACGCTCGCAGGCACGTATATCCCCGGCTTAGCCACGCTTCGATATATTCTCAGAGTAACAATTTCGTAATCCCCTAATTACAAGGCAAACGGGGTTGAGTATAGCCTGGCAACCATTAAGGATGTCTTACATGTTGAGGATGCAACATATCCATCTTTCCCTCTTTATTTCAGAGCGAGCACGAATATTTTCTTTTGGAAAAATATAAGATATATTCGTTAAGATCTCTCTAATAGTAAACATCGGTCGTAAGTTTTGTTGTTGAAAAACTTTTATAGCGATGAAATACATTATTCTGTTAACCCTTCGTAGTCACACTGGGTCAAAACGACCCAGCCCTCAAATTTGGATATAAATATCGGTAGATAGAGCCTGGCTTTAAAATGGGGCTTGGCCCACCCCATAGTGTCGTATCTTAGGAGTATAACCTCCAAATTTTATCCCAAAAAATTAAAAAATAAAGTTATAATTTTTTAAGTGAAAAAACTACTTTTTTACGCATGTACCTACTTTTTTACGATTTTTTTTTAACATGTTGCCATTTGATTTCTCACAAAACCGCAGTTGTTTTATATTCTAGAATGTTCAAGGTATGTTCCAGAATTATTTGAACCCGATCGGACCGATTGGACATGGCAACCATTTAAAAATCGACTGGGTCGATACAACCCAATGTGACTACCGCGGGATTCTAGAGAAGTGTGACTACGAAGGGTTAAATTGATATCAAAACATATTAAAAAACATATAGTAGGGGAGAGTGGAACTGGTTGTAACATTTTTTAGAAAATGTAATGTTACGTTTTATCGGAACAAGTGTTCTTTTGTTATGTTACGATTGTGAAATGTATGATTATTTAGCTTCAAAATGCGATAAAGAACGCAAGGATAGGCTTTTTGCAACTAGGAGAAATTAATTAACTTATAAAATTTGCCAGTGTAACTTCCTACCCCGGGGCCTGTGGGATTAGTTGTGACACCGTACGGGGAAACAGGTGACAGCAACAGTTTTTCATTATTTAAATAATTTATTTTACTTAGACATTAATAATGTCAATTAAGATACGTATTGCGTAAGCAGTCTTTCATTTTTAATTATGACATAAACGAGTTTAACTTGACATGTCACAACCAACCCCGAATATTTGTAACTTTTAGCCCCGTCACCAAAATCGAACATTCGAGACGCGATAAAAAAAAATCGTTAGCGCGATGTTAGGCGTGATAGTTGACGTTGCCGCAAGCGTTTATTGTCATCTAGCGTTTCTTTAGACGGTTTAATAAACTACTTTTTATAGCTGTATAAACGTTTTATCCCTGTAACATCCAGCCCCAGTCTCCCCTACAGATCAAATGACTAAATTCTATGTTCTAATAGAATTCAATTTTTTGTAAAAGCTACATAAATATTCTGAACTATGTTACTTCTTATTGTTAGCTGCGACACATGACACATTTCTCTAAATACATACTTTTACTGTATGCAGAACGCGTTCCATATCTGATTTATGTATTACAAGCAAATGTACAGTTAAAAATTATCGATGGTACGGTAGTCTCCACCTTCTCTTGCTACGTATTTAATTATCACGTCGCTCGAAGCTCGCACGCTCGAAAGAACGCACAATGTACCGTAAACCATGCATAGCTAATTAGGCTAATAAACTCGGGGCGCGATCCGAGCCGGCACGAGAAATCCCCTTCGCATAAATACGTCCATTATCATAACTCATCCATAAGCGGGCGGCGAGGCGCGCGGGAAGAGACGTAAATTTTCGCCATTTTCTCACGCGTGATAAATTATCGCGGTACCGATGATGCGTGCAAACACACGCATCGCGGCTTTTCCGAGGGCGGCGTGTGTAAGACTCTCTGGCCCATTCCGCCCACATGAAGGCCACGACGAGCCTCCTGTTGTCGGTCAGGAGGCACGCATCAAGGCGTTACCCCTACGATAAATGGCCATTGATTCATCGCGGGCAACGCACGGTGTCACGATAATAAAATACTTCCATGTAATTAGCCCCGCGAGAGTACCGGCTGATACGCTCGACTAGTTAGACGCGATCGATCGACGATGGCTATGAAATGCCGGATATGATGGTACTCGATTTAAATACCCGCATGCGCTATTAGCGCGTGGGTCGATTTTCGTAACGCGACGGTGGGATTATCGCCGGCACGGGCTTTCCGAATTGTTCCCGAAGCGCTGACCGTAAAACGATAATCAAAAACACATAATAAAGCATTTAATGTAATAGCAATCCAAAGAAATAATAAGTTATTACATAACTACTCTACATACATTATGCAATAGAAAACAGATTTCAATATATGTATTATTAAATTACAAAGATATAATTAGTTTCTCTCCCGTTTTTTCATTATTAATTAAGATATCTTATTTATGGACATATCATATTTTTCTCCTTACTAATTTTAAGTATCGTTCTGTGCATTTTTCTTGGACAACGGCTTTTACGTAGACGGCAACAATAACGCGAATATATTTTCTTACGAGAAAACAACAGACACATTTACAAATTACAGTTCTGCTACTCAAATGTATGGTCTTAATTAATATTGATGCCAGAAGAGCCTAAATACCACCGCCTGATCGTCTTAGATTGGATTAATGGTTTCGACTGTGTGTAACCATATTTTCCGCCGCATCTACTTAATCACCTTTAGTATATCTTTAGTGTCTACCATTCCAGTACATCTACCTATCGCAAATGTTCGTCTAGTAGCATCGGCCGTAGGCAGCGATATGGATCTTTCGTGCCGGATCCTCGTTTCACTTCCTCTTTTGCATACCTAATATATTTTTTTGCTAAATGTACCTGATCTTAAACACAGTGTATGTCAAATTGCAATCCGTAATTTTGTTTATCTTGGTGGAGTAAAATCCCAAAGGAAAACCGCCGTGTTTGCGAGTGATAAATTAATTTATAAAGTAGTAATTATATAACTTTTACGTCACGATATTGAGTGTAACATAGTTATATATAAAACAATAAGCCACTATACATGAAACATTTCAATGATATGTATAAAACGCAACCAACTGTGTTTATAGAAAATTCCGGAATTTAATTAACTGCAGACAATGAAAAGCAACCCAAACGACGTAGCAGGTAGATTTGAAAAGTTGCCACGTCATAACGCTGGACGTATAACTTTCGACTAGATTTTTACGAAGATAATCGAAAGTTGCGTATATAGCATTCAGTCTATTAAAACTAAAGTCAGAGATAACCGGCGCGCAAGTGAAACCGGTCTTAAACAATCGCGTATATTTACCTTTTCAGCCGCTTAAATAATCCCGTATTACGCTCGATCCTCCGTCTGTGTGCATATTGCCAGACGAAGATTAGTCTCGGCCAAGTCACCACGACACGGCGCGGCGGTGCGCCACCGTGAACGACTTTATCGTCGAGCGAGAGGTCGTAAACAGCCGACCGCTTTCACGAGACTTACGGCGGGTTAGCATGCGGCGTGCTCGAGTTCGAGTTAGGCGAATCAGTTTGATCTGCGCATTAGTTTGAACCCCGTGAAGAAGAGGCGCGGGCAATCGTCTTGCCAGTTGCCACACACACACACGACTCGTAGACACGGTTTGACCTGCATAAAATCATAAATCACAGCACGTGTAAATACGTACGGGGTGTCGCAATTTACGCCGCTGCTCGACCTCGTCGTCGTTCGTTCTTCGTCTAATTTAACGAGGATATCCAACCCGCTGTCCCGCTGATATATCGCGCTTCTCGTACAGAGTGCTTCATAAACTTCGTATCAAGGTTCTGATTTGAGAAACATTTGATCGAGCTATTTTTCTTTGATATTAAATATTTATACGATTAAGAGTCTGGCATGATGCTATCAGAATAATTAAAAACTCATATATCCAATTAAATAGATACTAATTAACTGTTTGCGCCCCTAAAACTATATTCCTTATAAATCTTTAATCTTGGACGTTAAATCACCAAGATAAATCGCCGGAATTACAGTACGGTCCTTCTCATGCAAGGAAAGTATTGACTTTAAGTGTATCGATGAAAAATCGATGAAGTTCAATGCAAACTTCACGAAGCACCCTGTATAATTTCTCACCGCCTCTCTCGAGGATTCTATTACACGCTCCTGCTCACCTGCTGCGACCGTGTACGCGCCACGCGGAGAGCTACCTTATAAATCTACGATTCCTGGCATAAATCGAGCTGGGGCGATTTCTCCTGACGTGGTAACATTTTCCGATAATTTATGCGGATACGCCTAATCAAGTGGACGGATTGAGTCAACGTCCGTGCAACGAGCCCGCTAATTGGTTGAAACATATCTCATACGTCGATCAGATGAGATCTAATCAAGCGAGAACTAGATCGCGAAATTTCGATCGCGCGCGAGTCGCTTAATTCCGCGGATTTCCCGCTTCGGAGAAGCCGCGGAAAAAGCGTCGACAAGAAAATACGTACGTGATGGCCGTAAAGGCCATCACCGTGCACGCGGGCTCGTTAATGCTCGCCAATCCGACTCTCTCGAAGCAGCACCCGCTTGAACTTCGGCCGCGGTCGTTTGTCGTACTTGCACCTCTTTGCCCGGCGGGCGTAAACGCGGCACGACGCTGCGATCTCCTGCGCTTCCTCTTCCTGCTCCGTCCCACCTCTTTTAAGCGACCGCGGCTCGGCTCGGCTCAGCTCAGCTCGGCTCGGCGCAACTCCCCGACCAGCTAATCGGCGACAAAGCGGCAGCTTCGCCAACTACGGGATTACAGTTAGGCACCCGGTGATCTCTCCAGCAGGGAATCCGTGGGAAGAGGAAAGGAAACGACGACGGGGAGAGAAAGGAGAGGATATAACAAGGGGAGTCTTGAAGGTGCCGCTGCTTGAAGAACGCGGAGAATCAATGACGAGGAAGCAGAAGCGTGCTCGGATGACGTACCGAGAGACCCACTTCGTACACCGCGAGACTTGTAACATTAGATGATGACTAGGAAGCGGATTAGCTATTTGTGTTTATACAGCTTTCAATACGTATTTTTAAACACTTTACGCGATCTCGTGCTCGTGTCAAAACGAATCGAACACTTCTTGCAACACGAGAGCAATAATGATCAAACTCTAACATTCTTTAATCATTATCCTTAGAGCGTTATAAATTCTTTAATTTTATAAACCAGACATTTCTTGAACGTATTTTTGAAAATTTTATTAGCAGTATTGCTCGCTAAAATAAAGAAGCACATTGCAGCGATTTTCTCATTACGAGAAAAATAACAGTGTTTACATTATAAATATGTAAAAAGCACAACTGTACCTACTTCTGACAAGCTTAAGGATAATTTTGTTATTGTTCTTCATACTTAGTCGAGTAATTGACGATTATCAAGCATGCTCTGTTATTTCAAGAGTAAGTAGAATAAGCACATTATGCACATAAAGCCCTTGCATCCTGTGCGATTTTGCACAATAGGCGATTATCTAAAAGACAGCGTTTAGATTTCTTGAGCGGACAGTGCGCTTCCGCCAGGCAGCTGATTGTCAACAGACTTTCTCGCAAATTCCTATGTTCTCATCGCGTATACCGCATCGGTATCACGGGAGGAATGGTATACATGCAACGTGGGCATGTAGACATTAAGGTGTGGAGAATCCGGGCGAGACGTGAGACGGTCGGAAAATCTCGCGGAGATTGCTCCGAGACGAGTCGGAAACTCAGCCCCGCGGGGCAGGATCTCCAACGGGATCCCACGAAACCGAAACAACGTTGCGCTTTGTTGCAATCAAGGTGGCGGAATGAAGGAAGTGAGCACGACCAGACGAGGAGAGCACCGCAAGCGTCGAGCGTTGAAGGCGGAATCGATGGATGGAGAAAGAGAAACGAGAGGAGCCTAACGAGACACGCGAGGAACTACCATCCAGGAAAGAAAGGCAGTATAAATAGGTGCGGGAATGTGAAGTACGAAGATACGTGGGTCGAACCGAAGCGTGGTCAATCAATACTTCCGCGAGGATATGCTTTGATGCTGAATTTAGTCTGATAAATCACCCGCAATAAACAAAAAAATAGATAGCGTAAACTCTTTAAGAAAAAAAAGGGAAGAAGAAATTGTTCTCCGTTTTTATCAATAATGAGAGTATCAATCATAAATATAAAGAGAGCACATCGAGTGATTTATAATTAGCACTTATACATTTCATTATTTATTTGTCTTCTAGAAAATTATATCGAACTGTGTTCCATTGATATAATTCGTGTCTCTATTCTTTTAGACAACAATTTATTCGTTCACTGCGTTCGCTTTTCATCATGAGTCATCGGGAACGATCATTCAAAGTATACCCGTGTACATTCGCTTTTACTTGGCTACGAAAGGGCAATCCACCTCTAAGGGTCTCGCGCGATCGTGTTCAGTCCCGTAAGAAGCGCCGCGTGCGTTTTACTGTAATTAAAACTAACAACTGGCGGCGCGTTTCTTACCGTACGTTTATTTTTCCCGTACGCCCGTACGAAGCACGCCGGAGCCCATTAGTTCGTCGCCCATCTCAGCCTGCCCGCGCACCAGTCAGCTAATCGGCGACAAAGCGGCAGCTTCGCCAACTACGGGATACAGTTAGACATACGTGGATCCGGCCAGCTGAGCGAGCCACGAAGACGGGCGGAAGAAAGGAACGGAGGGAGAATACGAGGCACGCGAAGGGAGCATGAACACGGAGAGGTGATACCGGGAGGTAAGTAAGAAAAGGTAGCGGGAAGAGGAGTGTATGGTGGCCGGTACGAAAGAGTGTACGGTATGTGTGTGATGAGATGTGTAGAGAAACAGTGAGGAGCATTCATTGAAACGGAGAGAGGCGGAAGGGACCGTTCGCGTTGGCCCTTTTACGAGAAGAGGAGCCATATAAATGGGATGGACGCGCGGAGGAACACGAAGGCGTGCGAACTGAGCGTGTAGCTCATGTTCAAGTAAGTGGATAGTTAACGTTAATGTTGCTGCATGGAGTCCCTCCTTAATCGAGACACAAAAGAGTCGCGCATATCCCACACTCGGTTGCAATTAAAGCGGCCGAGTACGCTTTTCCCTTTCACCCGGTTACCGTTGCAGGACGCCGCGGCCGCTTCGTAGGAGGGACTGTTACATGAACGATGTCGATATCAAGGCACGTCGAAAAAAAATAGCGACTTTACTCGATCCAAATCGAGGTTCGATGAAGTGATTTCCCCGTTTCGCGCGCGTGTGTGTGTGTGTGTATCGTAAAGATATTACATATTGCTTTTAATCGATCCCAGTAGATTAATATCACTTCAAGTTTATTATTACGAGATAATGACGCGATAACCATCGCTACGATAACCACATTTACTGTACCAGGAAAATCGAATACTCGGGTATTATCGCTCGATAGTAATGATTATATCTCGGGATTGATCTCTGCACTTAAGACTTTCTTTTATGTCCGTTATTGTACGAGTGTTCATATATCAGAAAAAAATATTTTATATGAACATTATTTTTGTCCGACATGAGGTTCTCGAAATATATATATGCCCGTTTAAAAGCTTCAACGATCATTATATATTTTCCAAAGTAATTTAAGGCAAAGGCAGCGTGTTTCGTGACGCGAACACTATAGCGGGTTAATCCTCGGTCAGGGCTCCTTTCAGCTATCGTCCAGCGACTAACTCTTCCTGCCGTGCGCTAATCGACGACAGAGAGCAACAACTGCGCCAACTACGAGAATACAGTTAGATATCCGCGGATCCGGCCAGCTGAGCCTCTCGCGGAAAGGGAGAGAAAGGGACAATGCGGGACGAAGAGAGCAAAGAGAACGGCCGAGAGAATGGCGCACTCGACAAAGCGGAATCACGGTAGAAGGGAGAGAAACGGCCTGCCGGGGAAGTATCTGCCTGGTACTCGACGAAATACGTAAATAGATGCACAGAATGGGCAGAAGATGCGGGGGCGTGTGAACCGAGTCTAAGAACCCTACGTGGTGGATGGGTGTGTCCCAGCTTCCGCATACTCCTTCGCGGTCACCGCGATGTTGTTATCTTCCGCAACGCGACGCGAGAGGCAACGCGGAGTCGCGTGTGCGGCATAAGCGCACGTTTCTGCCGTTGCCTCACATATGAGACAAAGGCTTGCGATAAAAGCGCAGTCGACCATCGCACTAAAAGTATTTAAACACGGAGATCTACGTTATTTCATACGAGTGTTAATTTATTTCTTAAACGAGATCTCCTTAAATAATCTAGAACGTATAAATTCCAGATAAATATTTAGTAATAATTTAAGAAGTATACAATCATAAAAACATTGAAATCATCGTTTAAAATTCTTTCGTTTTCTTAACGAGTTTCGACACTCTATAACTCTATATTACGAGTCTAATACTTTTGTTATGTCATATATAGTTACGATTAAAATTATTTATGTCGTAACTTTTTAAGAAATTTGTATTTTTTAAAATACTTACCGGGAAGTGACAGGCCACATGTGAGAACGTGTTCCGGTAAGTCGTGGATAGTCCTTGGTGATGCCACTTCGTCGATTCGCTTTTTAGTTCCTGAAACCAGAACGAAAGATCTTGTTACTACCACATCTGCGATAACAAGGATATCTCTTAGCCTTTTGCATTTTAATTTGACAGTTGAATTGAATACCAGCAGAAATCGGTAATTGGATCCAATATCATGTGGGGTCAGCAACACAAAACCGACAGCTGAACGAATCTTGATATGATTCATCCAGATTCGTTCGTTCCCAAATAAGATCGAGTAATTGCTTTATGATGAGTCGGAAATTAACTGACAATTTTATATAACTAAATTCATAAAATCATTTTGTAATTAAACAAAACCTTTTCTATGGTTTGAATCAAATCATTTTCTATTATCTTAATTTTTGTAAAATCTTTTTATTTTGTAGAAATATTATCAATAAAAAAATGTGACTCAAAAAGAGTTTCATTTCTTTCCTTACAGAAAAGATCTTAGCAATAAATTTTGATTCTCGTTTGATAGACAATGTGTCAAGATCTTAATTAATATTCACAATTAAACAAATATAAAAAAGTTAAATAATTAATTATATAACTTCGGCGTATATTATCATTCGAGTAGTAGCATTCGACGTTCAATTTCTTCTGCTAAACAAACGTGCACGTCATGATGAACTATTAAAATAAAAACATATATCTCTACAATGAATAATGCCGGCATACTTCATCGAACCATTAAATACGTCTCTACGATTAATATCCGTTTTACGAGATACAAAGATCGATCAAAGCGCGCGTTCGCTACCGAAACGAAGCGCGTTCATCGATTAATCGCGATAGAAGCGTGCGCATCGGTGGCCCGTTCCCGATAGCGAGCACGTATGTACATCACGCACGTGCGTAAGTATACGTATGCAGTATGTTCAACATTGGACCGTGTTAGCCCGCGAGCTTGACCTTCGGTTGAAAGGCTCCCTCTAATTCCACCTTTTAACCCTCGTCACCTTCTGTCAGAGACCTGCAAAGGTGAACGGCGAAATGCGCGCGTATTCGCCTTCTTCTCGACATACGCATCGCGATGCATCACGCGCTCGACGGAGCACTTTCTACCTTGGTGAGTAACACGTCGAATAATATGTATCTCACGTCGGCATTTTAAATAGCGTTACTACCGCGAGTAGCCGGCGCGAATACCGGACGTCTCATTCATGACGGCGCAGAAATAATCGAAAGTAAGCGAGCGCGAGCGGTATCTCGTCAAAGCGCATTCACTTATGCAGAACTGCAATGCGCGCCGGAGATCTCCCGGGAAATGTAATCAAGCGTAAATCAACGCCGGTCAATTTACCTTTTCTCTATGCGACTCTCTCTCTCTCTCTCTCTCTCTCTCTCTCTCTCTCTCTCTTTTTTCTTTATTTCTCGGAGATCGATGACAACGTAATTAATGCTGATTACTACTATTATTAACACGAGCGGCTCGGATCATTCGCCACGAAACGCGCGAAAAAAGTTTATCGTTTACACCTGTAGACATTTAGTGCCGGTCGTTAAACCGGTTACGGAGAGTTTTCCCACGTAGCATCGCGAACCGCGATGCCATGCCGGGCGTCGTATTGGGAAGCCTCATGGTTTTCGCTCTAATCGTCGGCCACGCGACGCCCTGTGTGTACCCAATTAACAGATGCTATTTGCACACGGACGCTTATTAAGCGATTATAAGACGTTTCACCGGGGACGCTAATTGCGGGTTCGCGCGCTGCCTCGCGACGGTTCAACTTTATCGCGTCCTCGCTCTTGTTAGGTAAATTGATCCGCAGCAAAATCGGGACGCGATTGCCACGTCCACGGATCTTGCCCGCGGGCTGCGCCGACTTTACGCCGATGCGGTAAAAGCGCTTGGCTATTAAACGCGCGCGGAGATACGATCAATTAGTGCTCGCCGTGGCCGTGCGCACGCGAGAAGCGACGACATGCCGCGTTTGTCTCGACGACGGGAACGTGTCTGCTGCAGCGGATGCCACGCGAAACGCACGTGGACTATAGTCCGCATCACGCAAGTACATGAGTAAAGTGAGTTGTATCGTGAACGCAATTTGGATTTCCGAGAGGACTGTCCATGAAAGTTATGCGATCAGATTAGAAATCTGTTTATATAATTTTACCTATAGAATTAATTAGAGCATATAAGATCGTATTACTCATTGTCAGTTGCATCTAACATAAATCGCAAATTCTTTTAGCTGCTTATAATTCAGTAACCACTTATACCTTGATATACTCGAGAGAACTGTTATTATTCCTCTTAGTATCTGCGATTTAGAGAAAGTACGTAATTTCTAAGACAGTCTCTGTGTGTAATGTAGACGGCACTATTCCTGTGACGAAAAGTTGAAAATATACTGGCCATTTCAAATCGCGAGAACTCAACAAGAAAAAATTGTATCTCAATTTTTAACAAAGTATTTTAAAAAGCAGACTTTAAGCTTTCAGGTTTAAAGCAGAAAACAATTTTTTTAAATTCCGTGTACGAGTTTAAAATTGAAGCTTTTATGTCCATTTCTACCAATGCAAATTAACTTTAATCTCGGTTTAACTTGCCTTTCATCTTTTTCTAATTCTTAAAACTAGAAAAAGATGAAAAGCAAGTTAAACCGAGATTAAAGTTAATTTGCATTGGTAGAAATAGACATAAAAGCTTCAATTTTAAACTCGTACACGGAATTAAAGTTAATCTACATTGATAGAAATGAACATTAGTCAACTTTGCACAATCGCGTTTTGGAAATAACGACACTTAAAGCAAAAATTCCATGTAACAAATTTTCCTCATCAAAGAAAGCTTGATAAAATTAATTGAAAGCAGAATCTTCAGACCTTAAAATAAATCTTTGAAAAATAGCTCTGTGATCAGTTTTATAAGTTATATAAATTTGTATTTCATCATTCAATTGAAGCGATCTTTTAATTTCATTTAATTGAGAAATATAATCTTAAACAGAGAAGAGAAAAACCTGGGTAAAAAATGTATTAACATATCCGCCAAAGTGCTGCTAATCGCGAACAATTCCAATCAATCGCCATGACGTTATACTAACTACTCATGCATATCGCCTCGGCAATTACCGGAGAATCCACAATGGCCGTCTCTCCTCGTATGGCTATCTGTCCCGGAATTATTCTACCGGAGGCCGTATTCAATCAACAACCGATAACTAATATCGTTTTTCACATAGACGAACAACACTGAGTCCACTATCGTCCGCGTTGCAAACACAGTCGGAAATTCACTCTCACGTTTACAGAACAGCGATGACGGGCGTGACACGCGACCCAAATTTGCTGCCAGGAGTGCCAGGTGCATTCACGCGACATACACCGCACATGCACGAACAGCGGACCGGTCCTCCCTTCGTGCGCGCATAGCTCGGAGCAGGAGAATGACTTCGCGGATGCGGTTTTGCGGTAATGTCGGCAGCCGTAGCGAGATTCACATGCAAATTTTCATGCTCGAACTCATTACGCGGAGGAATGGAGCGGGAGAGGGGGAGAGTGTTAATTACGCGGTAATGACGTCTATGGGCGTGTACATTTTACGAGACAACGGACCTGACGCCGGCCGCCGCAAACGCAATTTTACGAGAGGCGTTGTCGGCGCATGGCGAAAACAGAGACAGACTACTTATTTCTAAAAAAAACCACAGTTATCGATGATTTATCGACGACGGTTCTCCGAAGAACTCATCCATCACTCCGATGGAACTGTAAAAGAACGCGCGCGAGGCTTCTTCTCTCGGTTTCTCTTTCATCGCTCTATCGCCTTCTGAGGAAAAGCAGTGAAGGAGCAGTTATCTGAATAAATACGTAAATCTTCATCGCTCTAATCTTCGAGCCAATGGTCAATAATTTACGCAATGGCGCTCGTAGCGATAATAATAAGTAAGCCCTACGAATGCTACTGATCATCTGTCAATTTTTAATTTGCCTCTTTAATTGTCTGTCATAAATGTTTCTACTAATGCGAGCACTCACGCAATTTATCTATGAAATAAAGAACAAAGCCAGGTATAGTATAGAAAAATCGTTTTTCATTAGAAATAAGAAAATTTAATTTTAATTTTTAATAAATTTATATTTTATTGATTGTATATCATGACGGTCTTGTTTCTCTTAATATTGTTTGTTTTATATTCGTCTCTCTGAATTGAGTTTTATACCATTGTGTATTGTTTCGTTTATCGATATTATTAGTTAGCTTGTAATTAATTTTGTAGTTAATTAAGCAAGTCAAATTACCAAAATCAAATTAGCGGAATATGATTGTTCAATACCGACAAAAAGATAATGTACATCACCGTGCGCGGTATCTAACAATAAGTAACAATAACGATTAATATACCCCATAAAGCTGATTACGGTATATAAAATACCACTCCCCTATTCATGAATTAACGGAAGCCAGTATCGTTTTATTTCGCGCGATAGGAACTTCCGCTAGGGCAAGTGCGGTTTTATTACTTTATCATTATTTATCAATAGAGCCATAAATCACGTTCGATCATATTTACCTATATGTTTCATTACTAATTGTAAGAAACAACATAATGAGGATACGAACAGTTGGAAATATATAGCGTTTCCCTCGATTTTCCTTAATTCATATGCGCGACACTCTTCCGTCTGTGTAATTACGTTTATTCACCGTCGTAAAATAACGCGCCGAGACATTATGTCGTGGCGGTCCTAACAATTACGAGTGAGATTAGTCGTCGATAATAATTATAATTAAGTCGAATATGCGTCTCAGGGTAATAAGCGGAAAGTGATTATCGCCAATAGATCAGTAGACACTATTTATGCAAATTGCATATGTAGCTACCGCCGCGAATCCGCCATCGCGCTTGTTATCGCGCTTGCCTTCGAGCTGTCTCTTCAACGAAGACGATTTCTAATTTCTTGTAACCGTCGAGACGGACAAGTTCGAATTCATTGGCGGATAATCCGCGCCATCGGATCGTCGCTGATCGATACAGTGTTGGTCGTAATTGCCGATTATCACGCGAGGAACACAGCTGCTGACGAAACCGGCCGCCTCCGTTCAGAGATAATGCACCTTCTTTGTGTTCGATGCACTGAGAAACGATCGGGAGACACGCGACCATATCTATTAGAGTCATAATTTAGAGTAAACAAATTTATACGAAACCGAGAATCGGGTATCCCGAGCGCGGGATTTCGCGGAAGGGAAAATACGACGGCATCACGCGAGAGACTGTATGACTGTATCGCGCACTGCAGTAAACGTCCAAGTGATTTGCGATAGAAAATCGCAATTATACTTCTGTAATAGAGGCGGTTGAAAAAGACTACAAAGCCGATACTCATAAATCACGTTTTAGATTAGAAACTTTCATATTATACAATGACTTCCGCTCACTTCAAAATTTGCGAATAATCCCGCTCAGTGTTATATTTATAGATATTACGTGGCTTAACGTAGCCTTAAATAACATTTCGTTAAAAAGATTTGACGCTAGCGAGATTGAAGCAACAAGAATTCTATTGAACGTCTTTCAATCAATTAGAGTCTAGTAGGGTAGATAAATGTGAATGAATGCAATTGCGCAATATAAGTAGAAAATAATTGTCGAGATGAGCGTTAAGTGTATCGGCGAGAAATAATTTTCTCATTACAGCTAATAACATCGGGAGAGTTTATAATTCACTTGAGCGAATGAACCTCGTGCGAGCGCAAAGTAGCTTCCTTCTCTCGGACATGCATGCGTGGGATCATTGACACAACGAATTGAATGGAAAGGAAGGAGGGAGAAAGGGAAAGAAAAAGAGAGAGATAATAGGAGCGGGAGATATATGGAGAGACGATCGAGGTCACCGATAGGCAATCGGATGCCGCTGTTGCACGCTATCCGTCACGTCTAAACGCAGCCGCCGCGACGAAAAACGAGATAGAAGCCATCTTCTATATGCAGTGACTGTCCTCGGAATCGCGAGGTCGTTCACTGATCGACCGTTCTGACGGCTGACGATTCGAGGCTTTGCCGTATCTCTGAATTCTGCGGCAAAAAAGTCGACATAATTACATCTATCGTGCTAAACTTTTCCTCCCAGTATTTTCCTCTCGAGAACAATAAACATTTCTTTTTAGAAAAAAATTGGGTGATTGTAAAAACTATGTCTTGATTACGAAAGCAATAAAAAGTTCGGCAAATTATAAAAGATTTTAATAAACCGCTCTTTGTATTTTTTTTAATAATTTAAAAAAATATTTTATAAAAAATATGAAAAAATTAATTAATTAAAAAAATGAAATTTAATTTGTAGAGAAATTTAATCTTATTCTTTTTTAATAACATTTTTTAAAAATAAATGCATGATACCTTTTTTCTTCTAACTGGTAAATGTATGTGCAATTAATATGCGTTTATTAAGTATCTAAATAAGCCGAGTGACAAATTAGGTTGTTAGAAAATTAAAATAAAACGTAGTTAATAATACAGCAGCACTTCGTCTACTACGTTCTAATAGTAAAAGCGCTGCCTCTAACGTCGAATTAATAATTATTACCTCCATGCAGAGGATAATACCACTTCCCATGACTTAAGCCGATTAATCACGTTAGCATTGGGTCAGTATAATCCCAGTTTTTAGCGTTTAACTTCCGCGCGATTCGATGCGCGCTAGCACGCGACTTAACATCATGATTTATAGCGCGAAAGCGCAATCAGGCGCGGCGGCGCGCGATGATTTTATTTAGCGACTTCTCCTCTAGCACCGGCTGACAGTTATCGCGATACGCGGTAATTAGAAGCGGAGGATGAAAAACGGCGTAACAAAATCCGCCCGTCGTTTTTGCGCGGCGCGCGAGGAAAGTGTAACGGCCGATTTTTCGGTTTTTGTTCCTCAACTCGGCGCACAGGGTGCCCCTAATCGCTTCACTTTATACGGTACTCCGTTCTTCGCGCGCGTCACCAATCTACTTCAGGATCAATCAGGCTCGAAAGACCTCACGAAAGAACGGAAGAACGCTCTTCTCGCACTCGGTCTCGTTTCGCCCGCGGTGGATGTTCTTGTATTTGGGTTAATGCATGTTAACGCATCAAGTCCGAAACCACTCCCAGCGCCATAAATCTTCGTCCTCGGATTTATTGTCGCTACACTAGACACAGTGTATCATCTTACGAATAGTTCCAACGCGGAATTGTTGCCGGACCCGAGACAAGTATTATTCGCGAGATACTCGTGAATGCTTCAAACTTCAATTGCTAATCAAGCAAGGTATTCAATTTTATCTGTACACGTGTGATCTTTCAAATCTTGTATAATTGGTAATTTTATTTTATTTGTTCATTAATACGAATATATTTATAGCATAGAATCTCAGAAAAAAATTCTTTATTATTTTGCCGGCTTATGTATCGGTAAATTTAAAATATTGTTTTTAATGGCAATACGTATCCTCCAATTCCCTTTCATTAATAAGTACATGACTTTCTCACTTGTCAAAAAAATCTCGTAGTAACTGTTCTCTATACACAATGCATATAAATTATTATAAATGCAATATTTCTTTACAACATATTTATTACATCAAGAAAGCCGTATTGTGTGTGAATGCAGTTCAATATCATCTCGTCTCATAGGATACGCGACTCTCCAGAGATTTTATGGCGCGTCTTACCATTATGTGCAGTCGCTTAAAAAACGAAGCGACCGAGTGTCGACGTTCGGATTACTGCTTTACTATCGGCAATGCTATTGTTGATGCAAAGGAATATCCCGTTTCTCTTTATCAGATGCACATTCGAGCCGGATAATTTCATCGTCACCGTTAACCCTCTCTCGCGCGCGCATCAAATCTTAAAGCATAAATACTTACGTGACGCCTAATAGAGTGCATAATATTATTTCGAAATAGAATTTAAAATTAGAGTTCTAATATGTTCCTTCCTTATTTGGCACGCATCACGAGCTCCGGCAGATAATTTCAAAATATAATATTCAGCGTTATTTCGTTTTAAGATTAACATCCTTAGATAAAAGTTGGCAAATATTTAACTTGTTTATTAAGAGATGTAATCTGCGATTAAATAAAATAATTTTAATAAGCCATTTCATGAGAATCTATTTTTCTTTCTTATATCCATTGATCCGTTCATTCCGTCATTACTCTTGACGAGCTTCGCTTAGTGCCGATATAAAAGCAAATGAATATATGAATACATGTTTAGGATTACATGTTATTATAGTATACACGGTATATTATAGGCTCCAGAGTCTGTCACGTCATGCGTCTGAGAATTCTAAGAGTTTAATGCTCTTCGCAAGTTCGTCTTCGACGCGGCTGCGGCAGTGCGAACCTATTCGCCAGCAACGAAACCGCCTCTATTAGCATAAGGCGATAGGTGTCGCGGACCGACGACTCGATTGACTCGTAAGCAAAGGTTGATTGGATCCTCTCGCTTTACGATGCGCCGTTTGCAATTTAAACGTTTCCATTCGCGACGTCTCGGGGTCTGGTACCTATGTTTCCGCGTGTCTACGACCTCTCGACATTTTCCCGCTGTTTCTTTGTTGTGAAAATATGAAGGGTAGAAACGACAATTTACTAGAAAGACCCTAACGGATGTTATGACCATCCGAGAATAACAAATGAATATTTAAAGAATTAGAGTTATGCTGATAGAGCAGAATTATATTGTAGTTTTATCTTCTAAAATATCTAAAAGATGAAACCCACAAGGTAAAATAAAACCAAAGCATAAAGTTTAGTTTATACCCGTACACTTAATTTATTATAAGATTTTAATTTCCAATACAAATAATTTTATGATTGTATCTTCATCTAAAAAATATAAAACAAAAGACTGCAGAAAATTAGAATTAATCTTTTCGTGTGTTCGTACATGCGAACACAATGACTTCTCCCAAAATGTCGCTCGCACTTTCCGTTCATTAGTAATGCGCAATAATCAATAGCTTTGCACTTTAAGCATTTAACAAGAAATATTTAAAACTAGGATTCTTCCCAGTTAAAATTTTATCTTTCGGGATGCGTGAAATAAGCCGATTATAATCGTAAAATTTGCCACGCTACTTCTAAATGTACGTTCTAATTAAAATAACGCATCTGTTTAGATCGCAAACGGGATATAGTCTCCGTATGAGCCGCGCGCATAATTCGCTAAACGGTTACTCGGAGGATCATGAGCAATGTCCTTGTCAGATCCGGTAAGTCGGACACCGTGGCTCCTTGGGTGGTCTTAATCTTCAGTCTCTCCGTTTCCTTGGAGTCTCTGCGACTTCCTCCGTACAAACTCCGTGACTCTACTACCATAGAAATCTATCGCGTGCACAATGTATCAGAAACTGTTTAGGATTCTTATATGGAGTTTAGCGCGTTTGTATTGTGGTGTGATTGGATGAATCCTAATGTGAAACGAGCGAAACGTCATGAATAAATATCGCAGCTCTGAATAATCATTGCAAATAATGCTTCCTTTCAAATTAACATAAGACAAACAAAGAAAAATTTCAAAATAAATTTTGTGGATATTTTAATCGTATTTTAAAGTATTTTGCTGCATTCCGTTTTGATATTTTTAAGTAATATCTTTGCGAGAATGCTGTTCATCGCTAAGTACTAACAAAGTATCTAACCAAAAAATATGCAGCAAAAGTAGCATAGGCAATCGAACGAATTCCCGATACGTCTGCAATCTCTTTGAACCTGACCGATTTATCCTACGACAATTTTTACCGAGCATTATCCGGCATGTTCTCCATTTGGAGGCATCGACAATGAAATCTGGCGCAACCGGCTGTTAGCGGAAGCAGTTAACATCGCAAATGGAAACTGGAAACGATCTATGCGGCCGCGGCGGTCAGCTTTCAAGCTCGAGAACCTCTCGGCTCGGCGATTCTCTAAGAAAAGTTTACTGAATCAGCTGAATGCTATTAGACTTCCTTTGCAAATACGGAGCGAATACGTGCTAATTACCGCGTAGATCTACGTGTAATTTTCCGATGATCCGCTTAACGTGTCGCGTGAGATTAGATTTTATGGCCTGCGTACTTCATCCTCCATTTTTTCGTCTCTTTATATCTATTGTATTATGATTCTTGCACGACTCTGACTCGTTTTATTCAATCATAAGATGCAATTTCGTTTTATCTCTATCGATTTAATGAACAAGTTCGAAACTGCGTTTCGGTTAATATACATCCTCCTAAAATTTGTTCTATCGTAATCACTCAGATCATAATGATTCACGTTTTCATCAATTTAAAAAGATTAAAAACTATCCTAATTTTACTGCAATCTTCTTTGCAAAAAGATCCGGCTTCATAAGCTTTCCTCTTGCAGTCAAAATATAAATAATTTCACCATTGTTAATTAATTCATGATTAAGCCGTGTTATACATATATTTGCACATTCAAGTGCATTTAAGTGCAGTATACATGCATGAAATCTGCGGATAACAAATATAATAATAAAAATCACAAAAATTACATTTTATCTGTAAAATATAGTAATCCCACACTATTGACCAGCATTTCGTTCTGCTCGTAACCTTTGTGAACTCTTCTTACGCGCTTCACAGCTGATGCCACTTCAATCAGGTACGAGATTTTTTTTCCGTGCAAAAAAAAGACCCTGTGCAGGAGGCCGCGCATTAATAAGAGGAAGTGTCTAATGGACTTCCGCTGTGTTGTTCTTTATTTTCTATACTCTATAGCGTTCGCGGTGTTTGTTTGTAAATAACGTCATGGCGTAATGGGCCGTGTAATGCGGCGGCATTTATTCGGCTCGTTGAAGATCGCTTTGTTCACGGTCGGATCAAAAGATCCACCGGCGGCCGTGCTACCAGATTTTACGATGTCGTGATGGCAATTTGATCGCTATCTGCATTATGATTAATAGCGACAACATCCCTTTCCACCTAACGACCCGAGGTGCGCCTCGACAATTGACAATACGAAAATTTTGTAAACGCGAACGGGAAAATAACCAATAAATTGAAAATCCGTAAGGAAGTGCTCCAAAAAGATACTCTTATTTATTTCACATGTCATAAATAAATCTATAAATTTATGTATTATCTAATAATAACCGTACATTAACCATAGCACCTACATTCTTTCTCAATGTGGAAATAATTTAAAAATAATAGAAATAATATTATTATTAAATTTAATAACAATAATCTCTTTTTTACGTCAAGTTTCTAATTAAAACAATTACAGGGAGACGTATTTATTAATTTAAAAGAGAATTTACTGCACCAGATTTTCTGATTGGCAACAACCATTCCGAAGAAGCTTACGATCGGCGATAACTTAATCAAAAATATTACATTAACGTTTCAGAAGGAGACGTTTACGGCGAATAAAAGACGGGGGAGAAGCTCATCTAACTCAATCGTCGTCGACAGGCGTAATGAGGCTCCGAATTAATCCAATTGTCCTGCCCGTAATTGAATTGCGTAAGAAGCGAGAGAAATCGATAACCACCCTCGATAGGCGGGTATACGGTCTCAGAGGAGCAAACAGTTGGCAATCTTTCTGTTAGCTCGTGCAAACAAGCAACCCCGCGAACTCGGACGCGCGATGAGTGTAATCGCGGGAATACGATTGGCCGAACGGACGATGATTCCTCGTTTTCTCGTCCCATACTCGACGCGCCGCGCGTCGAACGGAGGAACGCGCCGGGTGAGGTGAACAGCCTCCATTGTAGAAGCCGCTTGATTCCCGCTTAAGTAGATATGATTGAGGGCCGCCGTGGGGACGATCAATGAGCTACTAAGTATAGCCAGCCCATGAGTCCGGCAAACGTTCAATCAACCCGCGCGCAACACGGGATACACGGCTTGCCCGATGTAACCAACATGAAACGCTTCAATTGAATCGCGAAACCCCCGGATACGCACGGTAGCGATGCAGAAGCTCGCGGCTATACGTCACGCTTCGCTAACAGTTCGCTCTAAGCCCGTAAGCAATGTCACGAAAAATCGCACCGTTAATCGCAATTAAGTAAATATGTAAGAAAAAGACACGTACGTATAGAATCCGGCAAATATATAAAAAAGAAAGACTGTGGCTCAATTTACGTGTAGCTCGCAATTATCACAAATATTACATATACATATTATAATAAATATTTTTAAAGAGAGATGATTGTGGATGCATATACATAACTTTAATGCAATGTTACTAATTCATATCTCTAATAATCCCCGTTTAATAAAAAATATTATAAATTAGTGATAAATATATGTAAGATTAAAAGACCATATATTCTTTATAGGATTTCGTTCCGTAAGAGGAAAATAGTTTTTTATCTGAGCGCTCGTAGCGCGATCGCAGTGAGTTAATAAGGCGATTACGAAGGAAAAGCTTTTAAAACCTCGGCGGCTTTAGCGGCTCCGACATTCTTCGCGGGAAAAAGAAGCGTGGGAATGGTCGACCGTTCGACAAGTACGTCTCGATATAGCGAGTTCCGTAAAATTTACTGGCTTTCACATGCCTCCGACGACACCGAGCAATAAAATTCCGCGGTGTAGTGCGAGAAACAATAAAGTGGGCGAATTAAATTGCGTCCTAGGTAGTTTCTCTTCACCTGCGCGGTATAATAATCCGACGCGAAAAACGGTGCTGCATCGATATCAGCTGATCGTTAGCGCGTATTTATATTTCGTGCTATTTCTCGCTTTCGCGCGAGAACCTTTGACTTTCAGCCGCGCCGAGAACGTCGCGTCGCTCAGCAGCTATAATTACCGTTAGAGTAAGTGCATGTTCTAACGAAAACTCATTTTAGCTTTTCCAACAAAATATTCCAAGTTTGAATCGTATAGAGTGTTACTATAATATTTAATTATACCTATACTTTTATAATATTTTGTTGGACAGAAAAATGTCATCTTCGATTTATCATTTGTATTATTTTTTATTCGTCAATTTTTTAATTTTGTATCATTCTACTAACAATTTTCGCCGGATTAATCACGTCAAGTTTCCAAAATATTAGAATAAGTCTTATCACTTTTTTGTATATTTTGAGTTTAAGAGAAAAAAATTGAAATAAAAAAACATTAATTTCTTCGTTGACAAATTGAAGTTTAGAGAATGCTTGGAAGCTGCATATTTTTTTCAGAAATATTAATTGAATATGTATGACGGGATACTTTGTTAATATATTATTTCAAAAATACAAAGGTGAATTAAGCAATACAGTGAGAGAGAGCCAAGTATTCTAGTCTTAAGAATGGAAGCTGCGAAAAGCCACCGCAATTTTTCTTTTTCGTTCTTTCTACCGGTACGAAGTATGCGTTGCGGTTATTGCCGCTGTTAAAGTCCAGGTTGATGATTTTCTCGGCGCGGCAACACCAGTGTACCCCGCCGCATTCTTCCTGCCTGTGTCTTGTCGACTGTCTGAGAATTAACCGCCGCGATACGCGGCGATACGAGATCGGTTCTTGCGGGAGTCAGGATCTCGCGGCGCGACGCGTTCAAAGAATTTCCGCGAGTCATGAATTTTTCTGTCTGGAATGTAATTCAGAGCCAGTTGTGGGCACTTAATTGAGTATCAAGATGTCCGCGAGTGAAAACAACTTCCAAAGAATCAGTACATGTCACATGTCGAATTGGGGATGGGAACACGTCGATCCAAAGAAAAGTCGTCAAACTTATAAAAATGTGAAAATATGAGTTTTCCAGTAATCTCGTATAACATTAATCCGGTACTATATAAGAATCGAAGAAAAACCTAACAAATTTTATAACCAAAATTCAATAAAAAGAAATTACATCAGTACAGAAATTCTGCACGCAGAACTATTATTTTTAATATATAATTTGCAACGGCTGTTGTCAAACATGTTTAAAATCATGAACACAATTTTCTTTTCGTATATCTATCCATTAGAATTATAACTTCAATCACAGTGAAATAGGTACCTACATCAAATAATGTTCCACGATATATATAGAATTAATTCAACCTTCATAATCTATTTTATTTTCTTTCGTGTAATGGCATTCTATTCTCACGCGATAAGATTGATTTTCTCAGAAAATCTCTAAGGGGGTAGCGAATATTCCTTCCTACCTCAGGACGAGCCTGCCGGCCTTCGCGCGCCGAGACCAAAGGAAGCGAAATCGAATGCATTCCACAGACACAAGCTGCCGTAAGTCATTCCCGACAATATCCTCCTCCACTCGCAGGCACCCTCGCGCGTGGGCAGTGGCGTTTATGTCGCGCGATGGGCGGATTATGTTCCACGGCATGCCGACAAACCCGCGCGTAAAAAAGAAAAAAGAAAACGAATGGATCGCACCGACGAGATCGCCGAGCCGCGCCGTCAATGAGATATCCACGTGCTAATGAAACACGACAACCGGCGCAAAGGCATGTCCGATCGTATGGCGTGGTGCGCCACGAGGCACAGCCACGCCAGCTATGCAGGTTACAGAACGATGACAGCAGAACGAACGTTACGGGAAAAAGTGACGACCGGTTCTTCGCACTTGACTGCCAAATACGCCAAAATAGGAAATAGGAAGATACAGATAGGATTATCGATATGAATGATTATCTTGACGACGACTCGTCAGTTATTTTTATTTACGCACTTCGGGAAATCTTTATTATTATCTGACGGAGTATATTTCCTCTTTCTTCCTTATTATCAGACTCGGCAATCGAATGCTGAGAAACTACAGCTAAAACGAAAAAGTAAATGTTAAAATTGATGATTCTGAGTACAAAAATAAAAGTGAGAAGCTATTCGTTACTGTTATCGTTTATCGTTACTTATATTCTTTATTTCCTAATTAGAAAAATGTATCTGTTCAGATTCTTTGTCGGAGAATTCAGGGCATTTATAATAATTCAATAAAATTATTATAAATGCCCTTTAAATGATATGATTAAACAAATCTATTTGTTTGACTCGTTAACATACTTATTTAAACTATATATAGAGGTAATTATTTAGACTATATGTTTCGTATTGAAACTCGAACAAGCTAAAGATTCTCTTTTTTCTTCTTCTAGGATTTAATGTATCTAATATTCTTTCAGTGTCAATTTCACAAAATCCAATTGTAGACAAATTTAAATGGTTATAGATCGCGAAAAATCGATTATTGTTCCGAAAGTGCTTGCCAATAATCATTCATAAGTGCATTTGGACACTTCACGACTTTCTTTATTCGATTTTTCCGTTTGCCGTCAACACTGCAGAAAGTCGCCGGTTCGCTGCCGTATCTCATTAGCACAAATACTCATTGACGAGTTCGTTACTCCGTTCATTCACTGTCGGGGCAGGTCGCTCGCCTCTCGCATTGCAAACACAAACACTGCCAACACGCCGCCAATCGCAAGGAAAGTCAAGGAACATGGTCGAGCACGTATATGTATACAGGGACTGCTGCAACGGACGCGCGCGAATAGGTCATAATAATTCGCAACAGTCCGCGATGTTTTGCGGTACACCAGTCCTGGACTTGGAGAGACGCGTACTAAAATATAATTGTCATAATTACACTCATGCCGCCCGCGCGTTTTGCGTGACCTAATTCCTACGGCAACAAGTGCATGATCGAGGTTAATGCGGTAATATATCCTCATTTTTTGCTCCGGAATGAAGAAATCTTAATCACTCCAAGTATTGGAATGTTTCAACTGAATGCTATCGTTAGTCGGTCTTAATGATAATTAATACAGGAGAAATTATTTTCATTATAATAAACGCGATGTTTTATGAAGCCACTTTTTTATAGAGTATTGACTTTCTTTTTATCTTAAATAACCGTAATACTGCAAAAACATATTTACATTTAAATCGATCCAATTAATTTTTATTAAATCTGTTATTTTCAAAGCTGACTAACTGTTCAAAAAAAAATTGTTATGTACTGCTTTTATCAATCTCCAAATTAAAATTGATTTTCACACTTATATAACTTTCCATATCCTAAATTATTATATTAAAAAATCTATAATATTTACACTCGTTAAACAGATTACGCTATATTATACCTATATTTAAATCATCAGTTCTTCAAACGTATCTATGGGCTGGGGTGATAATTTTGTTGTAAAACTACGTATTTTCATGACACAAATTATGTGGTGCGTAAAAAGTCGCGCAACGAAACGGCGAATGCTGCAAGCTCATTTTTACGTCGACACCGCGGACGTGGCGTCGCGTCGTTTCGGATAAAGAGTCTTGACTTTTGCAAACCTGTCGGCGGCGGTTACCAAAGAGGCGGTCCGAGACGAGCGTAGGAGGACGCGAAAGGAGATCGGCGGCCGAACAGCCGCGAGACTTTAAAATACGGTACGGTCCGGTCCGACCTGGCCGGGCCCGTATCCGCGAGTGATTCGTTTGGCCAGTTCCATGACGAAAGATCGAGTGACAAGCAAATGCGCCGACAATTTGCATACTCGTCCGTTACAATTACGCTTGCGTCGCCGACGTCGAGTCATCGCTCGTTAACGATGCCCTCGGGCAGACGGATTAAACCGGGATTGTGACACGTGACACGAAAGTTTGCAGCACTGTGAACTGTGTGACGAAAATATTCACGATCCGACTCGGGCGAGAAACGAAACTCGAGTGAAATTGTTCGGTGTAGCTTTAGAGTAAAAGAGCAAATATTCGAAAACTGAAAAGAATTGTTTGAAATGTAAAAATCAAAAGGAGCAAAATTAAATGTAGATTCATGAAAAATGTAATTTGAATAAATCTGAGCGATAGAATAAGCTACTGATCATGTAGAAGCGTAAATCAATCTATAATATCTTTTTTCAGAAACTGATAATACTGATATGGATCCCTGAATGTATCTATCGATTAAATCACTAATTTTATTAAACAATAATTTATATTCCCTTCAAAATAAGTTTTCTAAACAGAGTCAATATTCTTCCTTGGTATTTAATTATGTCCGTGCGTTGAATACAAATTATTGCAGAATAAGTTGCGAATTAATAAACGTGGAAGCGTCTGTTAATAGATACATATTACGGATTTTCAGTACTTTATTTAGCAGGAAATATTTCCGTCGTAAACTTCGTCGCAGCTTCGGGCTCGCGTATTCGCGCGAGCACGTGCACATCGGAATAACATCACGAAGTACAGCGATTCTATTCATACGCACTGTAGTCCCCCCAATAAAACTCTTTCACGCGAGCGTGGACGAAGTACAAGTACCGATTCGATGCACGAGTAGCGTTTGGATTTTTCAACAACCGATGTGACATGAAGTAGCCACTTTACAAGGTATGCCGCCTACGCTGCACTTCAGCCAGACTTTCAAGTTCGATGCGCTCCGTGAATTTAGTCGCCGGTAAATCACCCGTGCTTGCATAAAAGCGTTCGTCGAGTACGAGCAGCTGGCTCGTCGGCTCGGCAGAAGTCATTCGCGAGTTTTTAGATCGCATACCTTTGATAGGCGGTTATTCCGAAAGCGAAATTCAATGTCGCAATTTCTACGCTTGTGAACAAGACTATTCTTCGTCAAGTCATGCATTAATAAATCCAACACTATTTCAGATGATATAAATAATTTAACTTTATGACCAAAGATTATTAGCAAGAAATACCTTCGAATCATGAGGTTTGTTCTCTATAGCTGAACTTCCTGCACTATAAATCAGAGTTTATCTTTTTTACTCCACATTGGAAGGTAAAAGATAAACTTTGAACTAGTGCAGCCAGTTCAGCTGCAGAGAACAAACCTATTGTTAAAAGAAAGACAAAACGTCGTTTAAGTCGCTCCATAAAAATAAACGAAAAGAGACTTTTGCTCCATGCGCATGCAAATAAAAAAAAATTCTTGCTGATATATGTAAAATTGTATGAAGATCGAAATTGTTCGTAATTACTTACCGAATCCCATCCGTACTTCCTCCTCATCATCACTGTCAATATGCTTGATTCCTGCCACTTCGAAGCTTTTCGCAGATTGTTCCTTTCGCGAAATAGAGGAAGAACAGTCGCAGTTATCCTCGCCGGTGCCACAGCCGCAGTCGTCACCGGCGCATCTGCATCCCAATAACGGATCGTCCGTGTCTATATTCCTGCACGCCGGACAGGGGAACGTCATATCGTCGAGCGAGACCCTCTCGATCTTTCTCTCGACGGTGACAAGCAGACTACCTATGTATGCCGGCAGATCCTCGTCGCTAATGTCGTCTGGACCTCCTGCGTTCCGCAATCTGTCCTCGAGATCCTTCGACGAATCATCGGCGATGTTATCTCGCCGCAGAACGCTTTCCTCGAATCGCAGAGGACTCTTCAGATCCTCCGGTGCGATCAACCTGCTGCGCATTTCGCACCTACTGCTCTCCTTCCATTTTTCCATTGTCGTGGGAGAGACCACCTTGGCGCAACGCTTTACTTTAACGCGGCTCTCGTCGCCGCCGATGGGACTAGAGGAATTCTTGGAGCGCGCTCTGCGACTCGAGCCTCGATCGACTTCACCGTCAAGGTCTTCCTTCCAAGCGTCGACACTGGATGCGGACCTGGACTTCATCACTGTGGCGGTGTAGCCGGACTCGACGATCGCGCGATTCTCGCGGCAAAACTCGTGCTCCAGCCTATCGATCGATCTGGCCTCCTCCCGACGATGCTCGGCGCTGCTGGTTCTGTTTATTTCGCGCGACCGAGGACGCGCGTCCTCGCGCGATCTTCGCCGCGGACGACTGGTGGTTTTCATCACGCTCGAAGGTTGCGCCCCGCTGAGATTTGCGCCCGCTGTATTCGACGAGCTCGGCTGACCCTTGTTTGTCAGGTCCCGCCAGTCCATAAACTCCTCTTCACGGTCCCAACCCAAGATCCCCGGGGCCCTCATCGACGTAGTTCGCCAGACTACTGCTATCTGCGAACAGCAGCAGTTTTGGTCGTAACTCTCTCTCTCATCTTTTCCGTTTGATTCACATACATTTGTTACACTAATTGTAAAGACCAGTTTTTCAATAATCGTTTAAATTGATGTTTAGCTAAACTCACTCTTCGTTCTTTTCTAAGGGGGATAGCTCGGGGATAGTTAGAAAAAGACAAAGAATGAGTTAAGCTAAGATTAAAGTTAAGCGACTATTGAAAAAACTGGCCCTATAAGAATACTATGCAGAGATTATCGATTTTAATATATGACGTTTAATTTAAAGTCAATTCTTCTGTTAAAAAAAATAAAGGAACAATAATGATACCTTCTACCAATTAAACTCTAAAAGAATTAAATAAGTAAAAGAATTTTTGTTTAATTTCAACTGAATTTTACTTAAATAATAATACCGAATCTAAACTTTTATTACGGAAATATTAGTTAAAATATTATAAAATTATGAAAAAAAAATTCGATTGCAACAACGTTTATCATAGGAAAATTTATCACATTAAAATATACGTATTTCTTATCAAGCATCTATGAAAGCACATTGAAGAATGAATTCAGCCGGTTCTGCGTAACTCACGGTAAATCAGCTAGCTCGACACACTTCTTGGAATACGGGAAAGCGTTATAAGCGTGACAATGCCGCGTCGGCATTCTCGGATATACGTCCTTTATTACCCGGAGGAGCTTAAACGCGCATCCAATAATGCGCGTCCCATTACGCGTCTGAATCCGATGACTGTTAATATTTATGCCGAGGATCTGTCGTGCGATCACACGAGAAGAACGCTGGGAATTCCGGCCGAGTCTTTTCGACGGTCGTTACGACGAAGGTGTCATTCTGCGCGGCGCGGTACAGGGAGGACATCGCCGGCGCGGATTCCTTGTGACGACGGATGAGAGGAGGAGAGAGAAAGAGAGACGGAGAAAGAGGGGGGAAAAAAATGAAAAGGGACATGACTCACCTCAACGCTATTTTGCTCGACGGCTTCACCGGCGGTCGTAGCGCCGCTGACCGACGAGGTGGTTGCAGTTGCAGTTGCAGCAGCCGCGCTGCGTACGCAAAGGTAACATTCCCCGAGACGCAGCGCGGACGCCTCGAGCTCACCCAGCTGCAGGATCAGGCCGCTGCCGCCTAATGTTAGAGGCCAGCCCTCCGGCACCACCGCCTCGTTTCCCTGAAATCAGATAAATAGATCATGTCGCATCTCGTTATCACGCATCACTACGTGGATGCTTTCGCGCTAAACATTGTAATTTTCATCATGTATCAATGGAGTTAGTCAAGCTTCCGCATACGTCATTTTTCGAATATTCTGCAGAACAGAAATTACTTTTAAACGAGAAATTGTTCTTAAAGCAAGAGAAACAAAAAACTAAGAGAATAACATTGCAGCTATTAATCGAGTTACGAAAGTTACGAATTAAAGCTAATTAGAATTTTTGTAGACAGATCGCATATGAAAGCAGCAGGAATTAAGATGTAAGAGAGCGGTACGTTAATCGCGTTGATTACAGAATAATGTGGATACACCCAGAATTAAAACGACCTGCAGTCAGTAACTGCAGTCAGTCAGTAGTCTTTTCTCTGCTAAAAAGCTGATGAGTAGGAATGCTAGCGGAATTTAATCGGAGTCAAAGCGCTTCGCGCTCGCAGCGAAAGAGAGTGCGGAGTATTCTGCGCGGAATGTGTTAATGTCGGAGATTGCATCTTGAAGTATTTTTACATGCCAGAATATTACATCATCGGCACTAGCAAGTTTAATGTTAATTGCGTTAATAACCGTTAAATCATGCGATAGTTTAGCATAATTCCAAATAAAAAGAACTAATTGTGTAACAATAATGTTCACAAATAAAAAATCGATTAATAAACGATCTTTTCGGACTTTAACAATATAAGGAATTGAAAAATAAATAAAGCTATCAATATACAATGCCAACTGTCGGCAATATCGAAAGCACTATCGCGATGTTCTAGACTACCTCGGCATACCGTCGCGCTTAATTTAATATCGGACCTTACGGCTCGTATCTCTTCATCTTTGAAGGAGAAGAGATCGCCGAAGGTGCGAGACTCTCTCGAGTGTACCTTCCAATAACGCCTACACACACGCGTCGACCCGCGACTACGTCGCGTAAGCAATTAGACGGCATGCAGGATAGCGCAAATAAAGGGCGGCAATTGAATGCACACAACGTGCTTCGTGTCCGTAATTAAAAGCAAATGGAACGCACCCGTTCGATCGTCCACGATTTTCATTATCGAGACTGAGAGGCGTGCGCGTGTACTGCATTCCGCGGAGAAATGAAATTTTATCAAATGGAGTCAATCGGGAGAACATTCGTCGACGATTCATCGATTTGTCGATGAAACTAATTAATTCACGACGAAAAGAAATACTAGAATTGATTCCATAATGTAAAAAATTTAAACTTTTTTATTGGATATTCTCTGCTTTATTTTTCCAAGTTTGATTCTTCTTATATAAAATATATTATATATATGTAGGTATATACTAAATATATAAACAATTTATGTCTATAAAGATTCATATTGTAAATTATTAATATACATATATCTACATGTATTATTACAATGTATGTAAATGTTTTTATACACGGAGAAAATTTTATATTAAATTTTACTATGGTGTCGCACCAACTGCGGACCATCAAGGAGTACAAGTTTAAATGCTATAGTCTTATAGTAAAATTGTTATGACCATAGCATTAAATGCTATGATCATAGCATTTAAATGCTATGGTATAAGACTATAACATTTAAACTTATACTCCTTGATGGTCCGCAGTTGGTGCGACACCATAGTAAAATTTATAACAATATAAAATTTTCTCCGTGTATATACCTATATTACTTTTTTATATTTAATCATTTATTAACATCTACAAAAATATTTCTAGTTCTATATATGGTGTGATAAATAATTATTTCATGTCAAACATAAATTTTTTTAATAAGCAGTGCGCTCTTTTTTCAAAAATATCTTTTGGTTTATACAATACTGCAATTATCATGAAACTTACACGCAGCGCTTTTTCGCAATCCGAAGTGGCAAAATAGATAAAACCGTTTAATCCAGAGTAATCGTCGGATAGAAGACATTTTAAATAAAGTATTAGAAATTTCTGCACACACGTGACACATATATCGATCTGTCGCCTTACTGAAACGGACATATACGCGGTATGTGTCGCGTGCTATGTGCCGATGACTCGTTGCGTGTTCTGTAAGAACGCGGGGCAACAGGAACTGGCCCAGATACCAAGTATCACCAGCTACGAATACCCAGGACGACAGCTTTATTATAGTCAAAAATAAAAAATCCCCGAAGGCATGTAACAAAGAACAATACGGGTCGCATTCTAATGGATAGCGTAAAGTAAACTTTCATTATATAATCTCCAACGATATATTCATATATGCAACAAATTATGAAATACCACTTAGTGCCAGTTCTCATCGGCAATATATCACAATTAGGATATGTGAAGGCGTTCGATGGAATGTACCAAATCAAATCGCTTGATTATAGACAAGATTTAAGACTAAGGAAAAAATTGGGACTACCATCACTACGCTCCGCGTTCTTTATGATACAAATAGAGTTACCGTGTTCACGCGATCGTTAATAAGCTTAAGTGCTTTTGAAAATACGGAAAAATGTTCAGCAATGATACCATACTTCGGTCCGAATACACCGTAAGTCAGTCTAACACTAGCCCTTAAAGAATATTATACATCTATGAATAAAAGAATTTCAAATCTCACGCGTTCGCTTTCTCATCGATTCACATATTCTTCATACCTCCAAAAAATTTAAAAAGAAAAAAATCAAAGAGGAAACCACGCAACAAGGGGAAAGCGCGGTATCGCGAAATTTCATCGAGCGTCCAATGCCACATTGTCAACGGTCTAAGACCAATCAGTGCGAAGGCGATTACTAGAGAGAACGCAGAGGCCGTGTCGTCTGACCATGACGACGGGACGGACGTTTATGATGCGCGAGATAAGGAAACCGGGGGCCCTCTTGCCTGTCAACCAAGTGTCTCATTAGCGGTATAAACACCGCACGAGAGAGATGTATCTGGCGCCAAAACTAAGCGGCTTTCACTGCGTGATTTACCGACATATACGTACGTACTGCCTCCCCCCCTCGACTTACTTGCGGCACGGCTTGCCTACGCCGCGGCCGCACGCGGAAACCACGTGTGTACGTTTTCAGTGATCGGCGGCAAAACGGGAGGGCCGCAGTCCGATGGGACGGCAGCGTAAATCAGGCCTTATCGCCGCGGAATTCGCATCAGGCCGCTAAGTGCGAACGCTGGTGCGTTAAATTTCATCGCTCTCGATACCCGCTCGTTTCTCAGACGCGTGGCAAGGAGAGTTTATCGGTCGCCCTCGCGCCGCATCGCCGCGTGTAATAACTTTAACGTTATCGGCGATTTTTCGCGACGCGATCGCGCGGCTCCGTTACGCGCGACTAATATGATCGCCTCGGTACGAGCCGAGAGCTAGTTCGAAAGGTGCGTTAAGAAACATTTCAACAAATTGGAATCGCTTACTTTCTTGTTGCCAGTAAGCTGGTAGATGTAAAGGAAAGATATGAATCACACACTTTCTACTCTTATAAAAAAAAGACACGAATAAATTTGAAGAAATAAAGATCATTTATTATCTTTATATACGAAAGTAAAATAAAATCGAATTTTTGGAATTTTATTCAGGAAAAGATATTTTAATTAATTACTCTTATATTGCATACACGATAAAATTATTTAAAAAATTTTTATACATATCTTTACTTTTAAATCACACATATGCGACTTAGAAACGGTGTGCCTTCTCTTCGAGCTGATAAGAGTGGCTTGGTAAGTATCAAATCAATCATCAGCCGTATTACGAGCGGCATCATCCGTAAATGAATTAACTGGCTAATGCGATCGTGCGGCGAGAGTGGCGGATAAATACATGTTTCCCGAGCGATATATCCGCTCGATCTAAGGAAAGAATCCGTAATAGACGATTAAACAAGAGAGAGAAAGATAAGGTGGAGGGGTGGAGGGGGGCACATGGGAGGCGCGCTGACTGCCGTGCCGGATGCAGGATGCTGTCCAAGTGACAGACGCGTGCACGCGACTGACGAGGGCTCATTAATCGCCGGTCGCACCACACTGCGGTCGATGCATTGACGTGCTTGCATCTACGCGACCCACACGAGAGAAGATCATGCGCACGCGAGTGGAGTAACACGCGCGGAAGTACCGAAGCCGGTACATCGAAACACATTTCGCAGCGGTCCGATCTGATGAAAGTCCGGCAAGACTGATTGCGATCTGGCTTGCCGCGAGGAAGCGAGGCAGCAAGGGAGAGAAAACGAGGGAGACAGAGATAGCGAGAGGGGAAGAACGCGAAGGAGAGAAACGATCCGCGGACTTGTTCCTCGGACCCTGTTAAAAAAACGCGCACGCGCCCCGCCGACCGTCCGTGGTAAACACGCTGTGTGTGTGTACTGTGTGTACTGTGTGTTGCGATCAAATTAATCGGCATGACATCGTTACTTCTCCGAGTCGGACGTCTTTCACTCTGCGCTCCCGAGCGCGTCTCGCCGCCCGAATGGGGAAATAAGTCTTAAACCGCGATCGTCCGCGGCGTGAAAAAATATAACGGTCGAGCGCGGAAAAAGGAAAGAGGAAAGAGAGAGCGAGAACGTGGTTTTACGGCGTGTATCGGGTTACCAACGGTGCGAACTGCGATTTGTGTAAATTCACGCGAGCTTATTTTTATCCGGTAGATTTCTCAGTGTCGACCGCGTGGCTAATTGGATGAAGAAAATTATGTTCATTGTGAAAGACGTAAAAAAGGCAGGGCGGAAAAAATAATTTGAATCTTTTCAATGTACGTGAGAAATTTTGTGCGAGCAGATTATTACATCTACTATAATGTTTACTAATCAAGCGATAAGCTTCACTTATTCTCTTAAAAATATCCTATATTATTTTAATTGGTGTATTTTTAAACTATTTCATGCCATATTTATTTATCTCCTATTACATTTGCTAATTCAATGTTTAACATAATGCTTCATAAATTTATCAAGATAAGATCGGAGCTATCTGCATTTCGAGATGTATCCTCACCAATAAAAACTTTACGCGGTCACTATATAAGTGTCCAGTCAATAGCGATCAACAAGACTTCTCGAGTCAACAGAGCACTAATTAATTGCTAATTCTCCGCGTATTAATTAACATAACGTAGTCGTCAAAAAATAGAATATATCATCACGCTTCAATGTAGAACATTTCGGTATCGCGGAAAGGAAACCGCGAGGTGAATACCGCAGAGATGCAATCTAGCTGCTTGCGAGACGCGCCACGGATGCGGCAACGGGATGTATGCATGCGGGCGGTGCATAGAACGCGACGGGTCTGGCCGGTAACGCGCCATGAACACAGACGTGCACAAGCCGATTCCCTCTTCGCGGCACGGCTCGTTTAAAATGCAGATTAGACCCTATACCGGCATCCTTTCAGCGCGAGTTGCCGACCGGCGTCGACGTGGCAACGGCACCGATCAACGCTCCGCGGCTAAAGCAGCATCTACAATTAAACACGTAGGCAGGCGGACAGACAGACAAAGAGAAATTTATTGTATTCTGGTACGTTCTTGATAAGATAAATATATGAATATCTAAACAAAGCCTGAGAGATATGAAGTAAAATATATACACGTTACATAATGTTATTAGCTAAAAATAATAAAAATAGGACACACGCGTTGAATGAGTAAACTACAAAAAGTACAATAACCAATGAAAAATAAATTATACCTATGGTTTATGACGCGATAGAGAATTAAAACTTGAGTCCAGCAACATTGAGCTGGTACTTCTTACAACCGTCAGTTGCGGGAAAAGGAAACTTCATACGTGAGCATATGTGTTCAGATCTGCTCAAGCTCTTCGGCAGTATGTAAAAAATAGTTAAATAGATAAATAGACGCAATACGTCCACATTGTGATCGCACGAGCACGAAATTTCTTTGTAACAGAGACCGAATGCACTTACTCAGTGCGCTCTCAAACAAGAACGCGATTTTTAAGACTGCGACTCTTTAGATGTGGTTGCGCGCGCGCGGCAATGAACCTTTCTGGATATTCACGGCACGGAAATCCTATTCGACGACAGATGTTGTTATTCACATTTTTTATCTACCCCGCAAGGCATTTACGATAAGATTTTCTGATAAATTGAACGATATATGTGTTACAGATTTGCAGTTTTAAAATATATTTTCTTTTTGTATTTATATTTTCTTTTATTTCGCAATTTATTTTTGTAAAAATATTCACAAAATAGAACGTTTCTGAACTTCTTTCAATAGCAATTAATGACCATACAATATTTCATTACTAATGTTATTGACAATATTACCTACATGATATTTTAATATTAAAATATTTTTTTTTTAAATTCTCACGTCACTTTTCCAAGTAAAAAAAGTTTGTGCAATAAAATACTACAAATTAATATAAATTATATTATTTTATTTGATAAAGCCAACGCTAGCCAAAGCGAGTTGTAAGATATTTATACATCGCGTTAATCCGTGACAAGAGAAGAGATCCGCTCTCCCTATTTCTCACTTTCTTGACAGTAAATCTCTGTCAAGCGCGTGCGCGGCGTTTCTCGGCTACCAGTTAACAATGCAAGATCGCGAGGAAAACGCGAAAAGGAGCCCCGACAGAAAGAAGAAGTCTCTCCATCTCATTCGCGTCTTGTCTGTCAAGATATCTTGTCTGGCGAGCTCGACTCCGCCAGAGGTCGATCTCTCGCACGGCAATAGACAGTGTTAAAGAGGTCCCCCCGATGCAGATTCCCAATCTCTTTCGCCGTACCTCGCGGAGGAGCTCTCTCTTCTTCTCTTCGTAGTTTCTTTTAAGTCATTGTCTGTATAAATTCTATTATAGAATAGACATTATTACCAAGATTCCTAACATAATATGACTATTTCTCATCACATTATATCAATCAACGTTCCAAGATTGTGTTATTTTATGAGCGTACATATACCTATTATCTTTAATGAAGTACTTAATATTGCACCATATAATTCCACAACGAAGATTTTAAATACCCAAAAGTTACGATTTTAATTTGGCATATTCTCTCATATATCCTACATAAATCATCTTTGTATTTGTCGCAGGATAATAATCTGGGATACAATAAATAAAGTCTAAGTCGGCTATCTGGTTATCCGTTTGGATATCTTTCTTTTGCGGCGCGACTTCCGCAAGGGAATTACGAGATCAATGCGCACGTTACTGCGTAGGTGCCAAAGGTCCTCCGCGTCCTCTGGCTGCGATTAGCCTATGACCGACGACAATAGAAAGCTGGATACGCTCGTAAACTCGATGGCTTTTGAAAACGTCACTCGGGAAGAATCATGGAAATGGCGGACCGGTTGGGGAAACATCCACGAAGCAGCGAAAAGGTTTCTTGAACCTGACTGTTTGACGGTCACTTTCCTCAAAGATCGTCCTTTCACGTGTGTCACGTCGCAATCACCTGCGCGCCACGAGTCATCGCCTTTGCCACCCGCGAGGAACAAACTCCCGTAACTGTTATACGAACATCACCCACCTGGATAGCAATACACCGAGGTTGATATTACGGTATCGGTTAGATAACATAATGATCGGACCAACTGACGACGATTTTCTGCACGACAAATGCGCCGTAAAATTCAGAAGAGACGAAGACAAATATTGGCACGTCGAAAGTTTATATGAGAAGTATAAAATCTACTAGAATAACCAATCTCGCAAATATAAACATAAGTGTAGTAAATACAAACTTATATCTAATATTTCCATATATTTCGATAAAAAAAGAAGATAAGATAGTATTTAATGTTTTATGAACAAAAACGAGAAGCAGCAAACTTTGTAAATTTGATTTGAAAATGTTATAGAGAAGAGAGAAACATTCGCGGAGTATAAATCATCGTAATGAGAAAGATGGATTAACAATTGGCGTGCAGTATAAAAAATACATACGCGAAATAATCGTGACAGAACGCGCGTCTAGCATTTCTCGATGACAGGCAACTCTATCGAATTAGGGCGCGAGCAAAGATCGAGAGGCGGTACTTCGCGACGTTTATCTCCGCGCAGCTGCATTGTGACGTCGCATCTTAGTCGGGCGTATCGCCTGTCGGGATACATGCCGCAAATTCTTTCCGGCTTCTATCGCAACCTGCCATTATCTGATGTGACATTTCATGAAAATGTGACGGCGGCCGTTTGTTATTACGCGGCTATCCGTAAACGTCGCGTCGTGCCGGCAGGTAATTATCGGTCTCACGGTGTAATTATCGCAATTGTTATCCGATCTCGGGGCGAGGCCAAGGAGGTCAGAGCTAGGGGAGACCTGCCCCAATGAGACCCCAACATACGATAGATCCACCTCCTTGATTTTATTCGTCTCGTTGCATCATAAAAAATTAATGAGCTAATTGTCGCCTAGTTAACAAGTGTAAAATATCGGATGGCATTTGGAAAATATAGCAAAAAAGCAAAATAAAATTATTTAGTGAAATAACTTGTAGCATTTGTTAAATATCTTTCCATTACCTGAATCCTTTATGGCAAAGTATAACATGTGACATAAACCACTTCATCAAAATATTCTCAATATTTTGTTTTTGTATATAATTAATACATATTTTAATAAAAAAATATTTTTATTTCTGCGAAACAATGAAAGAATTAAATGTAAAATAAAAAGTGAAATCGTGACGACACAGAGAGAATTTATCCGCTTTGATTATTTCAAGAGAAATCGCATATACATCTCGCCAATCGGCTTACAACGCTAAATATAGCGAACGTTAATAAAGTACATCATCTAATTAGCTAACCGTCAATCATTTCCTTATCGACATGCTTTGTTGGCGTAGCACGAGACGGTGTCGGCCTCCCGCTAGAGGAAGATGCATCCTGTCTCTGATTGCCGTAGCCCCCGCATCCTCTCCGAGCGGCCCCAAGTTCACGTCATCGTGGCGTTCACCTCCACCGAGTGTTCTTTCGCGACGTGTGCGCGAAGAGACTCCGGCAAAGTTACGAATTGTACAAGAGATTCTCGTGCTCGCGCGGTATACGCTTCTCGGATTTGCACGCGCACGAACATCGTATACTACAGCACGCGGTGTACAAGACGCGGATAATTCCTCCGCTATAATTCATCGCGAGAATAGGAAATGAACGGCTCCTCTCCCCGGCGTGGAGTAGCGTCTCTATTCATTTGCCGGTTCAATGAGTTAGCGTCGGGAGACCTCCCCAGAATCGCCGGAGGTGCGTCAGGTTGTCGTATCTTTCAGGTGCACACGCGCAATCCCTGTTCCGCGCATAGTAATTATGATAATGTCGCGTGAGTCACGATTACAGGGACGCGGCGGCGAAATTAATAACGGAGATTCACGATATATCCGAGGACATGTCAATTGGAGACAATCGCGACAAGCAGGAAGCAACGTGGAAACAGGTACTTGGATAACGCTAGGTATCCTAAGAACGGGTAAGTACACGCGAGCTGGCGATCAACGCGAACGACCGAAGTTCATACTTTGCGTGGAACGGCCCAGCGTGCAGTCACTGCGCATACCGTCGCCCCGAGCCTCGTGATTACTTATTAAACAAATTCACGCACGTATAAACCAACGAGCGTGAATATATCGGCGATGAGCCGCTAACAGCAATGTTGCATGCCCAATAACGTATAGGACTTTATTTCATAGAAACTTAAATTACATAAATAATAGCTTTTTGTATTTTGCACACGGAAAAAAATAGTGTTGTATCAATAGCATCAGTTTAATTGAATAAAATCTATTGATGCAACATCAATATTAATGAACAAAAAACATCAGACAGTTGTTTTAATAATCCAAATATTTGGTCCAATAATATCCAATTGAATTAACTATTTATATTTGTGGCAGCCCGTGACGTCGACGTTCAATTAAAGCAATTTCATTTTTTTTTTAAATTGAACATTTTTTTCCGTGCAGCAAATTTAACTTTGTTATTTTAGAGGCTATATATGAGGCGATACCATGAAGGCGATTTTACTAGGAAATAATAAAAAATTTTAATTAAGCATATTTTCAAAGTAATACAAGATCTCTCGTAATGTGTTTATATAAAATATGTAAATCCGAACCGGTATTTTATTCTATTCTAAATTCCTGGTTTATTATTTCTGTGTATTTTATCAGATCCATAGTTTTCTTATCGTACGCGTACGTTCACTGTTCATCACAGCTCGTGCTGCAAGTGTCCGTACTAGCATCGTACAGGCGTATCTTAGCAGCGTGGTCCCCCTCGCAAACGGGCACCTAATCGTAACCTCGAGGTACGATTCGAGGTAATCCCGATGCATGCGCCGGAAAGGCAGTGCCAGTATCTTCCGCGGATCGCGACGCAAGCGAACGTTTATCGCGTGCCCGCGTGCGCCTTCGTGCATAATTCCGCGTACGAGAACCCCAATTATCCGGTACTTGCGCCTCGCTGTGCTTGAGCGTCCTCGACAATGCATCGGTCTAAGAGACTTTCCGGCGCTCTTCTTTTTCTGTCTTGCCGAGGCCGCCAGACAAATATGCACGATGCGCATTATTTTCACCCGCGCGATACACGCATACCCCCGGGCGTTTTTACGAAGGATCTCTTCTGAAAAGCTGCCCTCAACTAGAGAGATGGGATCAAATCAATATTCCTTCGCAAATCTTATAATTCAAAAATTCCTATATAATTAAAATAAAATAATGATCAAAAAATAATAATTTTTTCGCAGTTTAATCAAAATCAAACTGGAATCAACCATAAAATAGAACGCTATGAATTCTTAAAATTTTGCTCGAATTATTATCATTTCATGACAGTAAATCAGATATACATATGCCTGGATATATAATATATACGAATACACGGAGATAATATTTTCGTTATAAGCAACCATCTTGAAATAACTAAATAATATTTCTGAACCAGTCATCGTTCATCGGTGCATTCATCAGATTGTCGACTCAAACACGTTTCATTAAGTCTCGCTATATAGCGAGTGGCAAACAGTTGATTTGTTTCCTCGGGAAATCTATTCTAATCTAATCCTTTCGAATCTATTGCCGTACATTAAGAAACCGCTTGCCAAGGGTTTGATCCATCTCTATAGTACGCATCTCACCGGTGTACATCTCTAGTAACGCAAACGCCGTTCCCGACGGATGATGCCGCGGAGTGGTCGTCCGGAGCGCGTGCTTATCTCTCTTTCCCGGCCGCCGGTCACCCGCGGGCTACCTCTTCCAGGTGCACGCATGCTTCTCACCGTGGCCTCCCATACAGTCATTACGAACACTTGCATCGAGCCGCCGCACGTGTGAGTGCCGTGCGTGCATGCGTGCGCACAAGCGCCTAGCTACCTCGCCTATAGCCGCCGATGCGTGACTGCGTCGGAGGAGAGCAGTCTGCCAGGATTATTATGCAAGCTCGTGGTGCTCTCAGGCTGTCGGTGCTCCGGGTTCCGGGTCCGATTGTTCGTTCACTTCGGCGCGGCACGTTTCTTGACACCTGATGTTAATGGCAAACTATAACGGCGCGTTAACGCGCGCGATATTTCTGTTCGTTTGTTCGCTTATCACACTATATAATATTTGTTGCTCTGCATTGCGCGATTTTCGCTGTATTATAATTAAATTCCCGTTAGCCTCATTCAATCGTTTAATAATCAATTGCTCTCTTCTGAAAAATTCCTCAAGTACAGACATCTCTTGTCTATATGTTTATGATAGATAATTCTCCAACAAAATGTCGCAATCGCAATCAAAGTTTGATGCATATACAATTATATTTCAAATACAATTATATTTCAATTGCTCTGCTATACAGATATGGAAAATGTTGCGTTAATGTACATATGTCATATTAATTTCAATCGCTATTTCTCGTGAACGCAGTGTTGTTACACCTGCGACGGCTGCGACAGCAAAAGAAAATCACTCGCCATGAGTTTGTTACCTCGATGAAAAATCGGCTAGCATTATACGGCATAGCAGGTTCACGAAGCGTTTCTCTCGGTGCGTCGCGTGCAATTTGTCATTACAAGTGTCGTCCTGCCATGCCGGTGGAACCGCCGGGCAAAAAACGCGTCCTTCGGGGTGGGCGATCTCTCGTGCTCTCGTCAGCGCGCGATGAAAGGGGCTTCATTATTCATCGGTTCGGCCGACCATGCGAGCTATGGGCGGGTGTGTACTTAACGTTTACGGAGAGACGATCTCTCGGTGAGAGTTCCGCAAAGTATAATATAATATCATTCCGCTTACGCAAGCACACCTACGCAAGCGGCTAACGCGGGCGCGTTTCGTTACGTCGGTATTGCGATCGAATCGTTTATGCTTTCTCTCTTTCTCTCGCGGCTGATTGTCGAGAGCGTCCAAACAACGTTGAGTTTCGTTCGGAGTCATTTGAGCGATACCATCGGAAACTCGAACGATACTTCAAGATAAGGTAATCGAGATGCTATCGCATTAGACGTCGATGGCTTCCGCTTGATGCCATTTTCAGATGTACCGATAATGGACCTCCTCTCGCAATAGCATCGATATATTATTGTTACTATGTACGGAATATTGACGGTATTACTGATCATGCGAGAATATCGATAAATTGGCGAACGTGAAAGAATTACAGGCATTAAATCTAGTTATACCGAAGGATTTGCCGCACAGCTGCAGACACCGTCATGGGAAGCTACCTTCTTATCATACGAAATCACATTTCCTGGTATCAAACTTTTCTCTTTCTCTCTCTCTTTTCTCTCCTCTCTTCTTTCTCCTCTCTCTTCCTTATCGATATAGTTTATAAACAGACATATCATTAGGTTAATATGCAAAGATTATATCGCCTTCTTTTCTTTTCATAATAAAATGCTATTTCTAATAATATAAATTGTCCATCTTCTTCCTTCCTCTCTTTCTCCTTCATCATGCGCGCCGCCGTGTGTCATTTAACAACGCTAGTCAATATCGATCATATATACACATACATAAACGATTTATGATAGAATCTGCAGACGTCACTTCAATTGTATTTCTGATGTGTCATTATCAGCTGATTTACGAGGGAATCGGCGAGCAACAATCGATACGTCCGTTTAACGAGCGATAATCACGGTACTCGCAAGTCGCAATGTTGTTGACCGACCGATGTATTATTAAGTCTCGGTCGCCGTTTAAAGTTTTACGTCCGCGGGCAAGACGATAAATTTACATAGGACCAAAGACATCCCGCAACGTCTTGCTTGGATCACCGCACCTGTTTTGTGCCCGTATCAGAAAACATAACGCGTAATTTACGAGCTATTCGGAAAAGTTCGTTTAAACATGACAAAAACTTCCGCCGCAACGACGGTGATTTAACATGAGGATATAACAACTGCCTGGGTATGGCATTACATTATCGTAAATGTAATAAAATAATTGTGCATTTAGTCTCAAATTCAGGTTACATTAATTTCACAAAAATCAGAAATAATAAAGTAAGATTGTATGAGCAATATATGAGCAAATATAAAAAATTAATTCTATATCGACTCAATAAACTTTTAATATATAAATTAAAATTATTTTAATTATTTATATATTTCATGCACATATTAATATAGTCTATGATGTGCTTATCGTTTCACGCTTCATTAAAATCGCGCTAAATCAATTTTTAAGATCAAGTGTGCAAAAAAAAGAAGAAAAAAATGAGAACGCAGTCGGCACAAGCCTGGCTCAACGCGCTTTTACGTGACTTTCATAACGCGCCCAGTTAACTGGCTTAATAATTGCACTCCTTATACGTACGCGTGGATAATTGTTTTTGCATAATCGAGATGGCTCCGATCTTTCGCGGCGCGTCCGTTTGATGAGGGAAAAGAAATCGGTGTAACGAGCACGCGCGCATTAATGTAGGTATGTGCCGAATGCACCCAATATATGCGTATTGCGCAATCCACGATGTAATTACGCAAGATTCAGAGCGGATTTTAATACGATCGTACATCTCGCTTGCAAACGCGTGTATGCATGGAGCAGATCAGTCATTACACGTACACGTGAGGTAATTACACGCCAATCGACATCGCACTGATGTGTACTTCCCTCGTCATTACATCTATTTATCTCTCCACGTGCGACTACGCGATGTCTAAACTGTCATATATCTTCCTAACTATTTCATCAAAAATGTAAAAAAAAGAAGATATTAAGAATCCTCTTATAAAGATTTTTAACTCTTTGACATACCTAAGCAATAATAATTTCAAGAATCTTGCGTTCATTAATTAGCATGCAAATTAGATGAAAGATTATACGTTAGTAAGAGTTTGCCTGATATGCTACAATGTATGGAAAAATACCAGACTCGTAGATAAAAAGAATGTACATATCTATCGGACTCTATAAGAGTCATAGAGCTATTTGCGTAAATACATAGAAGTCATAAATTTCCATTTATAAAGACGCGATTGTGCATTTGTATGGTGTCGCTCATACGAAGATTACATATGTAATGTGACCTTAGACCCACGAATAAAGCCTCGCTCAACAAAGAATGGCAAAGCAAACGATAATAAGGTGTTAATATAATAACTCAGGAAAAAATTTTACGATACGAAGCGGTTAAGAAATAGTAATATTGACTAAAGTGCTTGAATCTTTCAAAGCGTCTCAGAAACGATCATATGTTATCTATCTTGACAGTTTGTCGATAATGCAAGAACCTTTGCTAAAAGAACCATCGTCTGCTTAATATCAGACTTCATTGTATGCCGTTATTAGGAAAGGCGAAAATGTAGCATTATTGCATTGTTCGTGTGTATGGAGCAACGCATCAATGCCGTACAGCGCGTCATCGTAATATTTCAAAAGAGCTGTCATCCTTCGAGCTCGGCAGCGAAAGCTATTCAAAGCGCCGGCATGAAAAATGAACAGTTCATCTGATGTTGGGGCTATGTACCATCATCTTCCCGCATCATCAAATTAGTTGAGATTATCGAGAAGTATAAAATTGATTTTCAGCAACCATTAACCATGTTTTTATTACAATCAGGCTAATATTGTAGATAACGACTTATCACATCAATGTATAATCAAAAATATTCATCAGAAAAGTAGAGTAAAGGAAAAAGAACTTTAACAGTCACAATGATTAAAAAAAGTTAAAGCGTTGCGCAAATGTGTAGTTATTTACTGTAACTAGAAGTAACCCAAAAATACAAAAATCGTCGGCCTTTCAATCCATCTAAAACTTTCTTTAACAAGCCAACAAAGATTTTTAAAAGTTAGGGGAAAAATTTTAACTGACATTAACTACAAGAACTTTCGAGGAGATGCAACAAGAGTTTTAATAGAGAAAGTGATTTTCTCCTATATTTAATTATTCATCTTAGAACAGAACAGGTCTATGAACATGAAGACATTATTAGCTACCGCGGTTTGCGTCTTACGAGGCTACGAGCCACCGAGGCTCTGCCGTTCCCGCGCGGCTCTTGACGATTCCATGTGTCTCGAGGAGCCGCGCGACAGAAGCGACGCGCGTACGCGAGAAAGCGACGGCGAGCGACGGCGGGATTGACAGCGTGGAGAAATATACCTGTAAAAACGAAAGCGGCGGCCGGAAATTTAATCAAGTGAGTTGATAGCGAAGGTCCTACCGCCGATGGCCCATCCGGTGGTAGAGAACTTGGCAGCACGCGCTAAATTACAGGTTTGAAAGGCTGTGGAAGAAATCGCTGTCTTCCCCGTGTGCAAGCGCGCGTGTACTCTCGCACGAATTATCGGCCGTGCGATCGAGTCGCTGATCGCCGTGGTCGCCAATCAGAGGCAGTTTTCTAACGACAATGAAAGTGCTCGATTGGCGAGCGATTTTCGTGCGGAAACCGCCGCGGAAGGAGTCGCCCGCGAAGGTTGACGACACGCAATTGACCCCCGGGGGCACAGTAATCGGCGTAAATGTGCCGAGAAATTTAACTAGGCTCGGAAAACTCGAAATTAAAAATCAATGACGCCATGACGTGTATAAAGTATTTTAACGACACGGACATATTCGTCAATTAATTTTGCTTCATCCTAAACGCATCTACCTACATTCATAACATCAGATTAGTGTATTAATTTCTGTAGCAATTTTAAAACTATTATATAATATGCAATTGAAATAAGAGACACCAGAGAAAATATATTCAACGATAACTTTAATAATCAGAAAAGTTATTTTGCCGTAGTATCAATGCGCATATGTATATATATATATATATATATATATGTCTCGTAATTTACTTAATTGGATAAATCTTCTTGGGAATGCCGGCAGTCTAGAATATAAATTTCTTTGCGTTTCTTAATAAAAAGTTCATATCCGCAGAAGTTATACCGAGGCAGAATTCGGTATAGTGACAGATATGACAAAATATACGAGCCAAACTTTCACGTAAAATTCTGCTAAAACATGCATCCGGGAACTTTCTTCTTTTCGGGAAAGAGAAAAAGAAATATGAACGCAACGGCGGCAAAACTTCTGATGGTATATCGATTGCAATTCCGCGTGTGCAACGTATAATTTAGAGGCGTATATACGTACATGTGACGTTAATGATAACGTTACGACATCGCGCTATCGATCCGAGATTAAACGGGTGCGTTCGATTATCGTCAATTATCCCGCTCTGCCCCAAATGTTGCGATCGGCACTCGCGGCACGGACGCATCAGAAGACAGAAGTTGACGTTTGATCTTTCGCTTCTGGAGAACGTGAGAGGCCGCAATCGGTCCCGGCGGGCCACGAACGGGTCGCGTGGGAACTCGTTGCCTCTACTCCGCTCGCCTGTCCGCTCTTCTTCCCCTCTTGGAAAATTAAACGGTACGACGCGGATGAATAGAAGCGATCGTTAAGCGACTGCCAGTCGCTCGCACGCGCAGCTTGTGTTCCTCAATAATCGACTAATGAAATGTGATAAGAACACCGATAACAAATGGGAGACGTGCCCCGTACGCAGCACGGGTCAGGTTCCCGCATTTTCCTTTGCCTATTAATTCCTTCGACCGTTCTCTCCGACAGAGATCTTCCCGACAGACAGCAATTGTTCTTGAATTACAAACAGATAAAAATCGAAGATTAAGCTTCTGACAAAATTCTGTCCTCTCTAAAAAAAAACGTGCAAAGTCAAATCTCGAATATATCGTGCGTGCAGTCGAATCTCGAATATACCGCAGTTGTTGTTGCCTCTTTTCCCCGATGCCTATTGGTTCTCTTGCTGCGCTTACTTCGTGAGCGGCTGTCATCGTATAGTTTTGACAGTTGTGTATATTAAAGGGGTTAATAGCGTACGTAATAGTAACAGTATAATATTAAAGCTAAATAGCGCGCGCGAAGCGCACGTCTGTGATGTCTAGTGTTTATAATTCGACGTGGATTTAATAGAATTCAGCTTTTTCGATAAGCCTCTCGAAAGTAATTAATATAATCGGTGGTATAATATCATTATTGTATGAAATAACACCAGGAAGTAAAAGTCGACTTTGCCTCAATTGCGTCGAGATCGTCCGCGAGCACGAACCATATCGTGCGCCTTATTTTCGAAATCGTTGATCTGTATTCTATAATGATGTCTTAACAAGCTCACAATAACCGCGCGGTGATTGCAAAACGACTGCGTAAATATATATATACGTTATAATATCGCGAAAAATCTTCATTATAGATTCACAAGAGAGACAGGTATCCTCGTGTCTATCGCAGCATCGCATACGATACAGAACGCGGAGAAAGTTATTGTCATGCATGCATCGACAGCAAAACGCGCGAAATAAGCGCGGTCCATTAACCTTCGACCGCGTTCGCCTGTAATTATTATTCTCCCGTAAGATACGTGGTATTACCGAGTTAATAACACGAGGCGAATCATGCGTTTTCTCACTTCGCGCGACTCCTCGAGAGCAAAAGACAATAATCGCGGCGATATAGAAAGTACAATGAAAGGATTCGCATGCAGGTAATGTGGGAAGTTAACGAATTTCTTGCAAATCTCTGCATTCCGGAGACATCGTGTTAAATATTCTCTCCTTGCCGTGGATTTCTCTGGATAATCCCAACATCGTTTAAGCGATATCTCGAAAATCGCATATGCACGCTAAGCGTAATAATCCACTATTCCCGATAGAACTGGCCGAAAGATAGCGCGAGAGCACATCAATGACGGTACGCGCTGTATTTATTGGTCAGTAAACGCGAGAGCCCAGCAAAATGCACGAGCGCGCAAAGTTGCATCGAGAGCACCTTCGAAAGTAGATCCATTATTCGCATCGTTATCCCGCCTTATGCTAACCGCCCTCAAGGCGTTTATGACGCCCAGCCTCTACAAAAGAGCGTCGTTCGCTCGATCGCGCCGCAATTTTCGACGGATAGAAAAGCCGTTTTAAGAAACACATGACGTAAAATACGAGCGCGTACGCGCACAATGCTCGTAAAATACAAGGAAAAATTAATAGTTACAGGCAATATGCTTCGAAGGCGAACAGATTTTATGTTGCGCGAGTTTTAGACGTGAACTCTCCATTTTCAAATTTACTATTGACAAAAAATCAAAAGATATCGAATATGTTTAAATTAAAATGTTTAATGAAGAGTTACTTTCTCTATCGATCAAGATAAATCGTGGTTCGATCGAACGTTAAAGCTAAGCGCTGCACATCTTCGCGGGTTGATCGTTTCATGCCGAGCCGAAAATGGATCTCGTCGGAAAGACAACCATGGAATTTACGTAATATCATCGTTCACGGATGCGTACCTTCGGGCGCGGAGGGAGACGGCGAACAAATTATATAAAAGGACCACACACGACGCGCGAGAAGGGGCAAGTCGCCGCGGACCGCGCGAGCATGTGGCGCGCGGACGAAATATATACGACTTCGCCATGACTATGCCGGGGGATTTACCTTTACGTCGAGCTTTGAATCGCTCGTTTAGGATGAAAAGGATCGGTGGCTCGACGGCCTCGGCCACGTGGGTGGTGGCGCGAGGATGAGGGGCCGCCACGCGCGCGGGGGTTTGGAGATTCGTCCAGGTTCATCTCGGGGCCCGCGCTTTCTTGATTGTGGGACGACTCGTTTAATCCTTTCAAACGCAGTGCTTGCGAAACACATTTTTAATTCGCATTTCACACGCAGCGGTCTTACCTTCTTCCTGTTTCGTTATACATATATTAATTATTCATATATATAAGATTTAACTTTCTTACATCGGCTTATACTGAAAAACAACAATTGTTTATATGACTGCCGCGGCGTGGTTAAAAGTAGTTGAATCAAAAGGTTAATTTCAAATGCAGGAGTGTATTTTTGCTATCCGAGACACGCGTATACGTGCAAAAGTGAATAAGGGAGAAAAAGCGTTGTAAGTCAGATTGATTAATGAGCCCCGCTGCCTGATACTGTAATTTCGTGGAAGATTAATTATTTTCAAGCGTATAATATTCCCGTTTACGTTGATTACGTATCTTGCGTTCATTTTAATACACCCTGTATGCGTTCCACGCACCCCAGGAAAGTCCATACATAAAGATGAGAAAATTTTTTTTTTCTTTCCATCATCCGATAGATGATTAATATATATATAATAATAATGAAAAATATATAATAATTAAGAAAACGTAGAGAATAAAAAAAGTGAAATAACGAACTTACGTAAATTTAAGAATTTTTAGATAATACAGGTGGATATGACAAGTTTGAATAAAGCCGATTTAAGAATATATTTAAGACCACAGATTAAAAACCGATATTTCTTCTCGCAGTGTTCACGAATAAAGATAGAGATTCCCAAAACTATAATATTTCTATTATTTCATTTACGAACCGATGTCACATGAATAATAAAAAAAAGTCCGAAGTTCTTGAGAAGCGAGTAGAGTTGTTCGCCGGTGAAACTTCAGCGCGACGCATAAAAGTTCGCTGATATCGCCTCGAGATCCGATGGCGCGATCGACCGAGCCATAATTTTCGTCCCGTCGAGGGACCGAAGGCGAGTCTCGTCGTCGCGCACGGCGACGCGCATCGCACAACTTGCATCCGCTCCTCTCGAGCATACTCGCGCGCGGGAAAGCGCGAGAGATTTCGCCGATTGGTCAATAGATCGATCTATCGCGTCCCTCGCGAAAATGCAATTACACATTTACTCGCGCGCGCGAAATTTCTCTTCCGGCCACCGTCGCCGTTTTGCAGCCCCTTAGGGCCCTCTCTCTCTCTCTCTCTCTCGCTCTTCCTATTCCTCTTTCTCTGTGCCGAGCGACTATCTACTAACAACGACTAACGTACATAAAGTCGTACTTGCAATATGCATAATAATTACTGTATTAGAATTTGATTGCACGGTGCAGCGCCGGTGAGCGAGGAGATTGTGGTCGTTACGACGCTGTGCCGAACGTGGAATCACGGTTGGAAAATGACGACAGTCCCCCATGGCCAGTCGTATTATATTAATCGTTATTAACGCTGATAAACACCGCGTTATTTTATGGCTCGGTGTGCACTGTTATTACTATTCGACCGTTAAAACATATAAAACTATTTAAAAGGCGTTACCGTATCATTTTATTTCCTATTTTCTTCCAAGCAATTTCTTCATAATTTTCTCTTCGTTTTCAATTTTTACGTTAAGATTATTCAGTAATTGAAAACAATCCAAAATTAATTATTAAATACAAGTTATCGAGATCACATCATTTAGATTTGTTATATTACAGCCCGATTCATATTTGTCATTTTTTTCATTGTGAACGACTTCCAATAAAGTTTTCGCGCAAGGCAACCGGCAAGAAAATCACGATTCAAGTTCCTTCCACACGGTTGTCTAGATGTTATCGCGAAGAACATACCGGAAGAGCCGCAGGCTGCAGTTGAAAAGAAAATAAGAAACATACATAATAGGATTTACGGGTGGCTAAAGTTTCGCGACACTGTTAGACAATCTCAGATATACTCACGTTCCATATCGCATCGGCATCCCGAAACCAAGCACCAACGGATATCGAATTGACTGCAGTGGCGGATTTAATGAATGCCGAGTATTTCCGACGGTAACTCTAAACTGCAGGTAAAAATCGATAAAAGAATGTGGGAACGGTATCTCTAACAAAAATAATCTTTTTAACAATTTGTTTTCTCGTATATGACGAGGCACATCTCGTCTTGCCTATTAAAAGATACGCCACTGTCAAAATGCATCTCGCAAACGAATATCCAAAAGCCGCGGCTCTCTTCCGTGACATATACCTTTCCGCCTACTTCTCGTACGCGCGCGTAAATTTATTATCCGCGATCCTCCTCGCGTGCAAGCCGCGAGCGAGAAGGGGGAGGAGGGAGGGGGGAGGGGGGGAGCAGGCAGGCACCGGCCAGCTTTACCCACCCACCATCGACGCGATACATGCACGCATGCATGCGTGCATGCATCGCATATCCGTTGTATACTCATCCATGCGCGCATGCATATTTATACGTGAGACCGCGCGGGCGAGGCGCGGTGCATTACGCTTCTAATTGAATACCGGCCACTACCTCGGAAGAATGTTCCCGCCAGTCTCCGTTGGCGTCTACTACGCTCCCGGGACCCCTGCGTATCATACACGATACATCGCATTGTTGATTTTATGCACGCGTAACGGACAACTCATTTGTAGAGGGGCCGGTTACATCGGCGTTATTCCTGCCCCAGAGTCCCGTGGCTCCCGATAACGACGCGGCGATTATGCGCGTGAAATTCAATTCCGCCACGCCGCTCCTCTGATATTCCGTTTTAATTGAAAACGCGCCACAGCCGTGTACCGTTCGTTATCTGTGTAATAAGCCTCGTAATCGGACCCGCGTATTCGCACATCGGTATAGCGCGCGGTAACGAGTGTATTTATGAAAATGCTTCTATATCCTGTGCGAGCATCCGAGGATCCGAGGCCGAATCCAGACGAAACGAGCGAGCGCGAGTAAACACGAGTGAACAACCTGCTTCAATGAGTCAGCGACTCATTGAAGCGACTTGTTCCCTCATGTTTGTTGGTCTCGCTCGCTTGGTCTGGATCCCGCTTTACGGACGAATCGCTTTTCGCTCTTTTCCGGATTATAAAACTAATAAATGTAAAGCGCGAAATTACCGGAATAAAATTACAAACTCAATCAAAACGGGGAATAATACGAAATCAATATTTGCATCGTGCGTGGCGGGTAATAATAAGCGGTTTGAAGTGTCGAAAGAGCGAGGCAACGAACGCTCTCTCGCTCGCCGGGTAAACGCACCTTTAATCGGTATACATTGTATACAACACTCGCAATCTGTTAAGAAATCTAAAACCGGCCGGAAGGGGAACCCGATGCGCGATGAGCTGACGGCGAGCAGGCGTATCTCCTCACGCGCGTTCGCGACTCGCCGCGCCGCCGCGCCGCCGCGCGCTGTGCTATTAGAATCGCATCAGACGAGGATACGGCGCCACCGTTAATGAATCACGCACCGCGACCTTAAAAAAAATTAACGGCCGAAACAATTTCTTAATTGTTTCAGAGCTCGCTTGCGCTTGCGCGCGCGCGCGCGCGCGTCAGTTATCTGTCTGAGACTCCCACACGTTTCCCCGCTCGAACCTGCCGCTAATTATCATCTGCGAGGTATATTGTACGAGCTGACTGCGATAGTCACGACTAGAGTTTAATCGTGGAGATAAATTCTGTCTGCCTCTTTTATGTTGAGATTGTTACCCCAACAACATTAATTACTCTGCGCTAATTCCGAACAGATTTTGCCGAAAGCGCCATACTTTTGCTCTTGTAATTATCATTGAAATGTAACATGAATTAATATTATTGTTTCTTTGCGTTATACAGATCGCAATATATAAAATCCTTAATTACATTATACCTATATGTGAATTCATATAATACTTATCGACTTATTCTTATATTTATATATGTATAGATACGTATTTTTTGATCTAATGTAAATGCAAAAATTTTGTAAAACTGTTACTGCTACGTTTGTATCAAAAATAATTATGTCTTTAAAATTACTCTAATTAATTTCTAGTAATATATTTAAATATTTTTATACAGTTATCTTCAATAATATCTTCCAACTTTTTATCCTATAGGTTGCATTATTTGTGTCTAAATATCTGAAGCCAGTTTTATTACGCGAAACTTCTTGAATTAACCACCGGAAGCGCTTCGTATAATTTCATGATTACCTTTAATGTATAGCATTCTCGAAGAAACGCCTTCTTTCAACGTTGTTGCTTTCTCACGATAGACGTGATTTTTTTTGTGAAAAATTTACGCATGCATATTTCTATATTTGCGACTTGAGAAAGTTCAATGATTTCTCTTTTTTGCATTAATTTATCGCAAAACTAAATACGATTAGACGAACAATGTTTCAAAAGTGTGTATAATTTGCATGCAACGAGACAGACTTAAGAGGGTGATTTCTTTCCTTTTTTTGCAATATTTTTCTTCAACCATTCGGCGGAGCAACAGAGCGTATATACTTGCACACGTATAGCATTGTGTCGTCTTAGCGGTACTTCGAGAAAATGAGGGGCACACGTAGTTACCGATCGCTCGCCAGCGATCGTATAACGAAGCAGAAAATACGTTAAAATTGGCGAGAGAAATCACTGACCTACGTCCTACGGCATTACGTAGAAAATGTCCTGTTTTCCTTCATCATGTGACTTACCCTGAAAAATTATATCTTCTCTTTAAAATAATCGCGACTCAACGATTACTATTCTTATCTCTCTCTCTCTCATAGTTTCTTCTATGCCCGTGGCCCTGACCGTATATTTATCCCCGTTTTCTCATAACGTGGACAGTGCATATACCTCTTAACTTTACAGCAGTTCTTAAATATGTTTTCATACAAATCGTACATTATATTTTAAAAATATATAGTGTTCTATTACTACAACAGTTTTCGAGTTAGAAACAATTAACGGGATCGTGTATTGAGAATTTTTATCTCAAAATTTACTAGTAGTTATCTAAGACGAAATAAAATCAGCGTATAAGCATCACTAAAAATCAATATCATCCGAGCTGTGGATCAAATTTGAAACTAAAAATAAGTATTACGAGAGAACAAGGTCCATGGCAGGTGGATTTTATCAACTTAAAATGTCGCGTATATTCACACAGGAATTTTCCATTATACAGACTCTTAATCATCTATCCTTGCAATCGCCTGCAAGAAAGTGCCATTGAGGCACTAATTATCGCCAATATATGACGAGACGTTCCCGCGAGACGGTCATGCGATTAACATGTTCGACCATGAAGATAAAGCTCCGCCGAAGTCTTTCGTTAACGAAGGAGTTAGAGACAAGGCGTTGATCGTCTAACCAACGATATAATTGTCGGTAAACAGGAAGTTGAGCCATTCACCACTTCTCAGAAAATGATAGCGAATCAAATATATAAAACACTATCTGAATCTTGTATATATATGTATATAATGTTATATTCACATAATTACTTCTTCTAATGGTGAATAATAGCCATAGTTTTTATTTTATAAAAGATATCAATATACAATGAGAAATATGTATATTGAAAACAAATAAAATGCTTTTTTTTTTCCTTTTTTTACTTTCACGTTTTCTGAAACATTGGCGATTGAAAAGATCGTCATAATTTATTGAATCCTTTTTACAATGATCTCATAGCACATATCTTGATGGCACAATTCTTCTTAACAGCGAGGAAACATTCAAAGTTATGACTCTAGTACTTACGAGAGGGTCAAGTCACAAGCGAGATATCGCTAATAATCACTTGTAATAACAAGCTGCGTAAGATAATTTTGCGATCTGCCGGATCGGTCCGTCATAATGGCGTCCAAGTGGTTTGTATAAATCACGCGTCGGCGGTTATGTGTTTGTTCATTAGTTTCTTTCCGGCGGCATGTGCATCGCGCACGATTATCTGAGCGATTAATCTCGCCGTCGGTCACAGCCGCGAATTCCCCCGCGGCACCAAGATTCCTGACGTCCATTTCGCTGGAGCGAGAACAGCCAATGTCGTCCAAGTGACTCCAAGGCAGAGAAAAGAAAGAGGAGCAGACACGGAACATTCGTCACCTCGGACGTTCTTCAAAGTTGCAAAACGAGTTGTTCTCGTTTACGTTACTTCCGATACATCAATATGCAGATATAAAGAACGTAATTAAAAAGTAATCAACACAAGGCGAGAGCGGATAATCCACAGATCCGCTGTCCGAGATACAATCGTCAGGATCGAAAATGCATTCGTTTCCCGTCCAGCAAAAGGAGCGAGGAACTTTTCGTTGAGCGGATTTTCGATTTATACGATTTCCTCGTCCGACAAGAGCGGTGATCTCGAGTCCCGATAATACTACGGGCGGTGCTAGGTTAATGAATATTGCAGATAAGATCTGGGTTCGTTGTAATAGTATTTAATCGTTCAATGCACTCGGCCGTAATAAATTTTGCGCTGCGCGGGTGTTCGATCGTGTTTGGCAAGAAATATGCTACGATCGTTGTACGCGCTATTGGTCCCTTCACATGGGTGGATTGCTGGCAACCGAATTCACATTAATATGCTAATGTCAATACAGGGGTCGATACCTTTACCGGCTATATTTTAACGAGTCATTCACGGTCCGTGAGTTCGCGTGATTCTCAGCCCGCGCTATACGCAGAGTTCTCAGGGAACAGATGAGTGGCGCCACTCCTCTAACAACAGTGTACAACCTCCGCTAATTACTCGGCGAAATGAACGAGCCCTCCTCGAGCCTTATCTCCTTCGAAGTATCACGCCCGTATGAGCGTCTCCGTCGAGAGCCGCAAGAAGCCGGCCCTTTCCGCATCATTCGATGTCACAAAAAAAGACGTTACCCGTTAAGGGGCACTTTAAACTGATTCATTGTCGTGCATTTGTTTCGGTGGAAAAGTTAATAAGCTCCCTGCAAATGCGCGCATGGGTATAAATAATGTAATTATTATTCCTAACGTAACAGTAACGTCCCTCCCGCGGTCGCACACGCCTCGTTCTTAAGACAGATTACCACTATAACTTGCTCTTACTATAATTTCAAACCAGAGATCGTGTATTCTTATATACTTCAAGTGATACGTGATTGAACGGCGCCTCGACAATAATCGATTCCCCCCTCATAGATGATTGTTCAGTGTATAAATTCAGAAACGAAAAAATACATCCCGCAGGTCGCAATTAACTCGCGAATGAAAATTAGAGTTCTCGCAACGTCCGTTGAAGAATTACCGTACTAACAAAACCGACAATTGAGAATTCTGTTTTGGCATTGTATAGAATTTCGCGAGCACGATTAATCCATATCGATGCGACAATTATTTAAAGGCGAAAAGAAACGAGCGGCAATAAAGAGAAACGCGGGACGAGATAGCGATCGGTCCTTGGATGCTTTCTATACAGATTTATCATCGCCTCGGGATCCACGGGCTCCTGGGTGAACGTGCATTCAATTGCCGTTGCCGGCTTATTCGTCTCTCGTTAATCCCGACCCGATCGTATGTTACCCCCTTAATTCGCGATCCACGGCCAATTATTCTCGGCATTATGCTCTATGCGCACCCCGATTAAGTCAGCAGCAGTCGGTCTGGATACACTCGCAACTCTGCAGGTGGCGAGAACATCGTGTACACAAGAAGGATGAAACTTGCTGGATTTCCAATATTATACTTATAAATTACCGACATAGACAGTGTCATATAAGACTATAAGAGCATAAAGATTCTACTCAATTTAAAAATTATTTTGCTAAATATTAAAATTGGTTGTTGCTACATTTCTCATAAGTTATTGCAACTTCTTGTCTTGATCAATATTACTTATAAATTACTGACATAGACAGTGTCATATAAGACTATAAGAGCATAAAAATTCTACTTTAACAATTTAAAAATTATTTTGCTAAATATTAAAATTGGTTGTTGCTACAATTTTCATAAGTTATTGCAACTTCTTGTCTTGATCAAGCCTTGATAACTAAAGCAGAATTTTAATATTTTTTTCAATGCATCATAGTGTAGCTTGTGTAGCCCGTCCGACTCGAATCTATTATACCTACATTTAATCTCAACGAATATTGAAAGACTCGTCTTATGTAACAAAGTTCTACAATCTATCATGTATGACTTAAAATTCTCTGTTTTCTCATGCATAACGGGAAGTATCGGAAACGTCAAATTAATTAACCTAGTGGTATATGGAAAGAAGTTCAAAAAACCGAGTTAACTAGAAAATTACATCCAGCTTCCGCGTTAAAGGGGCAACTCGTGTAGTGATTGGATTTAACATTGAACTAAACCAACTAGGATTATAGTACAATACGATGGTTAAAAATATATGGAGCAGGTTCCAGGATATAAACGATAGAGGAACGAGAATTTTTCGTCCGAATCTACGCTCGGCTCGGCAGAACCGACTTTAAAGAGGCTTACGCGCCAGTTAACGTATTAATCCATCGGTAGTTATTCCTGGCATTAGGTGCGCTACGCGCGCGGTAAGCAGCTTAAATTGTCAAGCAGCGTTGCTCGCGTACTCTCGGAATAGATAGAACCAGTTTTCATAAAACTTCCCTCGCGTTGCGAGTACGCGCGCCAGCGAGTCGTTGCGAACGCAAAACTTGCACGACGCAGATCTCTGAGAAATTCATTAACGCTTTAATGGATTTCTATGCGATACACCACACACACACATGTATCGCGACGACGAATTAATACGACCGTCTCGCGTATTACTCGAGTTTCCGCGCGCGGATTATGAATCAGTCGCCTATTAACGACGAGAAATAAACTGCGATTGGTCCTGGAAAAAAACTCAAATAATATAGAATTATAAGCGACGAAATAAAGAATATTGATGGAAATCCAGACTGATGGCAACGTAATATTGTCATCATGGTCTTTCTAGACACGTCTAACCATAATCGTGGAAATACCCATGGCAAAATGTAAACAGCGGCTTTGTGTGTGTTGTTCTCTTCCGTCGCAAAGTTCGTCCTCTGACGCGAACCCTGGACGCGAACCCTGAACCATCATGAAAGGTTGGCCGATAGCGAAGTAACTGTATGGGTCATCAGACAATTTTCATTCTTTTGTCCTACGATGCTCGAACGGTGCTTCTCGATACGAGCGTGCTTGTGCCACAAGTGGGAATCGATTGTGCCTAGCCATGGCGACGTAAACAAGTACATAAGAATCTGTCTAGCGTTTATTATCGGATTTTATGACTCTCGATAGACACGTTCAATGATATAATCCAGAACGCAGGAATCCTGATCGGGCTGGATAAGTATATCCGTTACAAAAAAGGAACGTTGAAATTTGAATGCCAGAAGTACCGCAATCCACGCCCATTCTTTACAATATTAAAACGTTACATCATTTTAAGAACATAACTGTCTAAAAAATAATTGATCTAAATATTTTGTCTATCAATATTTAGTAATTAAGATAAAAATTAAATAATAGATAGTTATTAAAAAAAATGAAATAATTACATTCTATCGTTTCAGTCAACTGATAAAATTAAATGACTTAATAATGGATTAAAAAAGGGCTTTAATTTTAGATATACCATGTACGTATCGCGTAAATGTTGCCTTCGCGCATCGATTTAATGAAGCGAACCTCGTACAGATTCAAAACAAGCACCGCATTACAAATAGTGCTCGTTCTGCTATAATTAATCGCTCTCGTTAATTACTGACTGATAAACAGCTACATTTAAATGCAGACTCGTTGGGCGAGATTTGCGCACCGTGTCTGTTAATAATAATAATAAAACTCATGATCAACGATGTCGAACGACACGCGCAGCCAAAGGGAGCATAATGATTTTCCAGATAAAACGTCAGCTGAGTGATTGGGCTCATTCGGGGGACGATATTACACTGTCGTACAACGATCGTGCGACTACGTCGCTAGGTATCCGTGCTTTTAACTTGACCGGAGGGAAAGGTCTCGATCGGCAATAGTTGGAAAACGATTTGTAAACGTCGCCACGGCGCAATAACCATATCACTTGCCCGTTACCTTCGTGAAATGTTAATCGCAGTCGTGGAAACTGGTCGTAGACCGCTCACGCGTACGGGCGCGCTTTCGTTCACGTAGGAACGGTCCCTTTCCTAACTCCAGAACGCTAACGCAGCTGTCGATTAACATTTAATATGGCGTTGCGTCTGAAATGGAAGGAAAACCGGTGCGCAGAAATGAATAAAGTATCGTTCGATAGGGTAGAACGGACTAGAATTTTATATCTCGACTCGATACTTCTTTATCGGACAGTGATATAAATAGATCATTTGTTCCGAAAGTAGCCTGAATAAAAATGTTATAAATTATATTGCAGTGAAAGGCGTCATATAAATAACTAAATTTGATACATAATAAATATCAGCAAGTATGAATAATACAGACTGCTAACAATATATCGATATTAGTAAGATTTTCGAAAGTGGATTTATCTATATATATAATTTCAATACACGTAGTACGACTGATAACATTAATCACAAATAATATCCTGTCATTAATGAATTATTAATGCAGTCATATCAATACAAATCAAGCAGGAAATTGATACTCACTCCCGGAGTTAACGCGTGCCCAGTAAGAGAGGGGCGGGCAAAAGCGTGCATGTATCAATGTCTTTACCTCGATGTATCGAGGTAAAGACATTGTGAGCCGTAATTGAATGTAATGCAATTATTAAACTCGCGAGCCGCGTGAGAACCGACACGGGCGGAACCGCGTTATCGCGCGCCGACTTAGCGGATCATTAAACAAACGCCCGACATCGTATTTCTCATCCGGACGATAATACCTACTCCTATCCAGATTGCATACGTCAAGTATACGTATATGCATGTGCGGCTTCCACTCGTCGCGGACCTATTTCTCGAGGGAGAGCGAGTGAGAGGGAACGCACGTGGCTTCTTAACGGGGTATATCGCAGTCTCATTTTAATATCTCGCAGGCGATTTAATTTAATCAAGAGACATCGCGTGTGCGAAGTGAGCAGCGCGCGCGCGCCCACTTTTCACGGAGTGTCACCGCCGCGCGCCTGGTACCTGTACCCGTAACGTCGTATCGGCGCTTATCGGCGATCACGTCGATTATCGTTGGAGCATGGGAAAACGTGATTTATTAAGCGGACCACTTCGTGGTCCGCGTGCTCACTGACCTGCCTGCCTCGTTATCCTTATCGCCGAAAGAATAAACTCGCTTACCCCCGCTTACCCCCGCGAGGTCCGAGAGCGACGACTTCCTGCTAGCCGTGTCGCGTCGCGCCGTCACGTAGCCGCGATATCACAATTTGCCTGCAAAGACGGGCGCGTAAAAATATACGCGTTTTTATCCCGTCCACCGCATTCGCGGGAACGTGCGTGTCCCGCGAACATCACATCGACGCAGAAAGGACAACACTTGTGCCTTTCAACTTCCCCAAAAGAAAAGATAAAATATCCAAGGTTTCGCTTAAATTATTTTTAATTTTCTCAATACCAGTATTGCGATTAGATTATAGCAATAAATTGAATTATTATCGATATCAAATCCGAGATATTCGTAATATTGTTTTAAATAATTTAAATTTATTTAGATAATGATAAAACTAAGTTGCTTTCATCGTATCGTCATGATAGCCAATTGAGTTGATTTAAATAGGAATAAGTTGCTTCCGTTTTTCTAAAATATATGGAAAAAATATGCAAACACACACACACACATTCTCCAAGAAAAATTACATCGGCTTTTATGCGGCCATGAATGCGAACAAAATTTTTATTCGTGGTTCCCGATACGTGCGCATATGCATTCTTTTCTCGTTCTACGTACGAGACATGAGTAAACGTTGAGAAACGTGTCTGGCATAAGTACGGCCCGAAAGAGCACGACGCTCGCATGCGAGTCACATGAGTTTCGTGTCTCGTGCAAGTGACGATCTCACAGATCTCGTGTGAGATAGCATGTCATACACAATACTAATAAGTCGATTAAATACAATTTTAATTAGTATAAAGATCAACTAAAGTACAACATTTTATTCATATTTGCTAGACTTCAATCGTCACTTAATTAATCATCAACTTTAAATAATTATCAATAATATCGAAAGAGCTATTAAAACAATCGTTTTTCCTTAATTAATATTGAAATTGCTGACTAAATGAATTGAGACTAAAGAAATTGACTATAACATATACAATCTAAATACAGAAGCGAATAGAACATATTTCCTTCGCGTTTCTAAAACGGTAACCTTCGTAAGTGCAAGGTTTGATGTTGTTGCATCACAGCTGCACGGTCAAGTCGGTCTCGTCCACGCACAAGAAATGAATACGACACGCTCGTGCTGAACTGAAACGCATAAACCCGCGGTCACGCTAGCTTGTTCGCATCCTTTCTCTGTTCGTCTCGACGGACGGCGCGACAGTGCGTGTAGACGCGTCGCTAACCGCGATCATCGTCCTCGTCGTCGTCGTCGTGTACCGCGAATGCAAGGCGAACTGGTATCGCGATATCTCACACAGCGACTGCCGCCATTAAGCGCGGATTGCGCTCTCGCGGTGGTCTACCTATGGCCGGGTTATTACCGACGACCTGCCACCCAGAATCTCGAGGTGGGTGTGCCGGGTAGGTACTCCGTGTCGCGCCGCCGCGCTGCGCCGCGCCGTGCCGCTACGTTATGCTAAGCAGGCAGAGGATCTCTCGTCTCCTTCTGCGATTCTGCGAGAACCGCCCGCTCTGGAACGAGAGAAAAGTTCTCTCGCACTCTCGTATGTTTCTAGGTGATTCTCTCGATTCTCCCGAGGGTGGGTTCGATACTTGAGACAACGGAGACACGACGTTTATCGCTCTACCATCGCGCGCCACCCAAGACGTGTCCACACCCGATATTTTGCACGTCTGACGGTTTCTCGCGCTTAGGGAAAACCAGTATTATTTTTAATGCTTTCAATCAAAAGCGAAATAGGAGTGCTCGAGTTCTCTTCCTATGAAATAATAGCGTAGATAATAAAAAGCGTAGATAAAGTAAAAATTACCATTAATATTTTGTTATCGGTGTATATAAAAACATTTAACTGATAAAAAAATTCTAAAGCTTTGTTAGAGAACATTAATCGTGATTAGCAAGAGAGTTTAATAACACAATATCTTTTAATACTGAAATTATTTCTATTCTATTATTAATTATTATTATTAATTCTTCCCATTTCTTCCACTAGAAAAAATAATGTAGTTTCTCTATCACATAATTACTTACTGCTACCGTTTACCTTCAACTCAAATCTCCGAGAAAAATCTCTTGATAAATTAAAACTTCTTCGGTTCCACGAGATTTAAGGAGTCGTAATATGTACAAATGTAATGCAAACTGATAGCGGCACAGTCTGCAGATAATCATAACGGCATAATACATAAATGTATATGTCGGTACTCTCGATTTATAAGCGACACGAGGAATTAGCCGAGTCCTCACAGAGCAACGTTCTAAGTTCTAATAGCATCGTCTGAAGCCACCGACCGATGACGTTTAACCCCTCGCGTGCGTGATTCGCCGCGGTCGACAGCATGTCCAACGAATTCCGTAGTTGCACGCACGTGAATAATGCGCGTACGCCTACGCGCGTGCACCGCCGCGACGACGCGCGAGAGGAACGCGTGCGTAATGGACTGGCGCGCGTGAAAGGAAGAGAATGAACGTTGCAAGACGGGGCGAAGTCGGTGGACTTGTCTTTGCACGTGGGCGTACGCCAATAAGATCGCTCTGCCTCCTCCATAATCGAGCACCGTGGGCACAATCGTGCACGTCACCCGCGTGTCACGGTGTTTTCATCTAATTAACGCGCGTTCCCGATCGCATCTTAATCGTCACGACGCGACGTTCTGTCCGCCGGCGACGAGGTTGCAAGTAATGACGCGAGCGATTTATCGCGAGCTACATAGATAGCCGCAAATTTATCAGACGTGATTTGAAGGCATTCCTATATTTTCTACATTCTACATCCTATGTATCTCGGCATAGATACGCTAACTCGCGGGTTCATTCATTACTGTCATATCCTTATTCTCGGTCTTAAATTTCATTATCAGGAATTAAACAGAAAACTGAGGAAACTCTACATAGATTATAATCGTTAAATTATCTGTCCCATATCCTAATATGCTTATCCATATCATATAGTAAAAAAATTCCTCTATAAAGCTCAAGCAAGCTTGAAATAGGTATAACATAGAAGACATAAGAACTACTTTGATGAGAAAAAGTATCAGAGCTGTTTTCATATGTATAGGTATATAAGATAGAAATTAAAAATTTTTATAGGTTTCATCTTTCTATTTTCATAAAATATTGTGAAATCAATCGACGCAGATAACTAGTGATCGCTCATGATCAATTAGTTACCGATTCCAATTTAAAACAGAATATTTTCCTCGCGATTTCAGCAGGTGTGACACGTTCCTTCCTTTTATTAAGATAATCAAGTTTACATTTAATGCAAATGGTGGCAGAATCTGTTTGATATGCCAGTAGAGGAATATGCAGATGAGAACAAATCTATCCGGCTGGTATCTGCAGTATCATGTACAGCCACCTGAACGACACACCTGTACTTAATCCGATTACCGGCTTCGGATCGACGTATCTGGTCGGGTACGATTGTACGTGATCACGTTTCGTAGCCGACTCGGCAAGGAAGGGAGAGTGATACCAAGATTTCAGTACGACGATCGCTCACGCGCTCTTATACAGGTGCATTATTTTCGGCTATACAAAACTTTGATAAAGCACGTAACGCCGAAAGTAACATCGAAATAATTCAGAAAACTTATAATAAACTTCACAAAAATTGCTCAAAAGATTAGATTAGTCACGATGTACAGATATGCATTACAAGATAAAAAATATAATAAAATATAAAAAATAAATATTTTGTAGACTAGATAATTGGATAAAAGCTTAAAATATATCAAGATAAAGCAAGATAAATAAGATAAAAAAGCACAAACTAATGAATTTCTTACTTATTACTTTTTTATAATGTATATATGCATGCATGTATAAATACTTTATTATAGATCTTTTATTATATTATCTCAGCTGAATTATAGATCAAAGATTGATCTCTCAGATGTACCTACACCTGTAACTGACAGAGAGTTAAAGAGCAAATGTTGAGAAATTAACCAAGATGACTTATAATATTTTTTCGTGAGAATAATTATCGATGGGATTGAAAATAAATTTCACGACCGTCCACAATTAATCATTAATAACAGTTCCTCCCGGAAACACGGCGTTTTTACACCCGCGACAGTCGCGTATATACACGTAAGCGTCACAAAGGTCATTGCAGGGGGGATAGGCACATTTGCAATGTCCAAGGGAATATACATGTTCAGCTACTATCGCGCTTTCTATCGTTAATCATGCTGGCAAATTAAACGGAAACGATTCATCTACGACGTTCCTACAAATGTCGGCGCAGCTTGGAAGACGAAACGCGAAGCCGCCCGCGTGTCAGCTCGGTGCGATGAAGGCTTTATCCGTGGCAACAAATCGAGATTACGTGCCCCGTTCTATGATCCCGCGTTTTATCCAGCAAGACCGTGAAATAGCCGACCGAATTTCTAGCGGCGACGAGAATGTCTCATCCTACATAAATCCGATCGAGGCCGGAGGACTTCTCGTGGACCACCCGCTCGAATAATAAGAATAACATTAAATTTCGGTCTCTTCGGGACCGCTACCTGATGACTAATGGATCTAGTCGGTGAAGAGCGTGCGAGATTATATCGTAGAAGATATCCGACAAACAAACGGATCTCGGTTCTCGAATTCATTGAGCGGTCGCTTGGCATTTACTTGCAACGACCTTTGCGCGTTCATTCTCAAGTATTAATGGAGTCTACCAACGTGCGCAAGACACAGTTTCTCTCGGTTTTATTTCGCGAGCCACCTCCCCGATTCGTCCTGGATGAGAGATCGCGATTTTCAATTCTCGCGACAGGCGCATTCCTATCCTGTAAATTACATCCTCTCACGACGCTCAAAGGCGATTGCCTCAAACGTGATCGCAATCAATTATGTAGTAAGCATTATATTGAAAGGAAATACTGACACGTGATAAGCATAGATATTTATTTATATATCTAATATTGACATATGTTTTAGGCAGTGACCGTATATACCTACAAACAAATCTTCTTTATTTTCTACAATTACCTAACAAACTTGTATAAAAAATTATTAAATTATTAAATATATATATAAATATATATTTAATAATTAAATATATATATATATATATTTAATAATATATATACATATATATATAGAGAGAGAGAGAGAGAGAAAGAGAAAGAGAGAGAGAGAGAGAGTACATGCATCAAAATCTTCAATCAATAAAAAAAAAATTATATTATTTATAATATCTAATATTTTATATTCAACTTTTCACTATTTTTTAAAGTCGCAAACAAAAGGTGACCGCAAAATAAAAGAATTCCCGAGAGAATTCCGAATATGTATAGTTAACACAATAATCGCCACTAAAATCGCGAATGCGGGCAAGAACCTTGAGGATCGTGATTCCAGTTCTTCGTGCACTTCTCGAAAGATGTAGGAGGACAGAGAGAAAGGAGAGAGAAGAGTGACGAGATCGACCTCGCGAATATACCTCATCTTGGATTTCCATACGAGATGAGAGTGAAGATCAATCCTCTTCACGGAATTATTTACGATATTATGCAATCGCTATAAAGGTAATCTTGTCACAGCTATTTTTACTTTGATCAAAGTAGCTCCGACATCGCAACCGCTGTCATCAACATTCTTTAGCGTTAACAGCGAAAATAGAACGATGCCGCCGTAATGAACTGACGCTATAAACCTTTGTCTATTCTTCTCTGGCAATCTATTAGAAGCCTTCAAGCGTTTTTTCTCCTGCGATTAATAGGCACGAGTCCTTGAAACTTTTATAACACGCATTGCATAATGCAATCTAAGCAAGAAACGGTAAAGCACGGAAGCTCAACAACAAGATTATTAAAATGTGATTGGCACTATCACGTTCGCGAAGAAAATATATTTTATCTTGAGAAGATATTTTGCATATTTTTTCATCCGGTATATCTTCAAGATATTTTTAAATATGTTCTCTGATTCTTGATTATGCATGGCCTACATAAATTGCTGTGTACATTGAAATCATAAAGCTACATATTTTATTTCGCATTTTTAATTATCTCGGAGAAACTTTGTATAAGGATTTTTCTATATGGATCTTTCCATATTATGACAAAAAAGAGACATACCTACTGGATCTTTCCGAAACAAAAAAAAAGCAAAGATTATTCGCTTGTAATGGAAGCATAAATCTCTTGTGAGATTCTTGCGGATATTTGTTCCAAAAATATTACAATGTATCAAAATATCCGTTCGAATCACGAGGAACGCTTGTAGAATACGTATTTTCCAGAGAGATTCTCATGCCGCTCTTCAAAGTGAAGGAAAAGATGGAACAAGGGAGAAGTATACGAAGAGAGGGCGCGTACAAGAAATGAGGAAGGAAACGAAGAAGAAGGAGAAGGATACTAGATACACTGACGTGTCCTCGAGGCATCGGGTCGCGTGGCCTTCGACGTGAACAGAATGATGAGCGCTCCACTCGAAGAGGAGGAACAGCGAAAAAGGAAAAAAAAAAAAGAGAGACTTTCTACGGACACGGTGGAAGCCGCCTCTTCGCCGTAGGACAGCGTCGACGTGGGGATCGAGGGATCGAAGAAAATCACCAGTTCGTCGATCGCAATTAAACCCCTCCGCTCGAGGAAGACCCTCGTCAGTGTGCGCCACGATTTCGCCGAAAGGAACGCAAACGTAAAACTCCTATAACGTATGATACCAACGATACTTTGTATTGGAGGGCGGCTATAATCTCGATGAGTCGAGATCCCGATCTTAGAGGTGAAATGAGGAAATATACAGGTGTATATACATTGCTACGTGCACTTATTCCAATTTCAATGAAACGCTACGACAATTTATAAGTAAAACGTTAAAATAAGGGATGTATGTTCAATATATTTTTTATCTCATATCAATCCAGAAGACCATGTAACAGCAAAAATCAAACAAGGATGCGCACCAAGCTATTAATATTGTTCTAAAAAAATTACTTTTCATATTTTTAATAATTAAATGTGTAAATTGCTTACATTTTCCCTGTAAATCTACTCGTAATTTAGTTACAATAAAAACGCAAAAATTGACTATTTCTTTAATCTAAGATAACTTAATCCCTTATACTCCAACGTTGTCAGATCAAGATATTTAAAAATCGTGTCCTCGTAACTATTTCTCGCAGGGATGTTCAATCCTACGGAAACGCGGCAAGAAACGCTGACGCAACTCTCGATACTTCCTACCGGCTGAACATCGGGAAAGAGTCATGCAATATGTATGGAACGATACCTCGTCGTCTGGGACCGAGACGCCGCGACAGTCGGAGTAATGAACCGTAGAAATGCAGGCCCGTTTTTGCTTCCTCTGCGATGAGTCGCGCGCCGAGGGGGATCCGCTCTTTTTGCCGGCCGTGGACTACTGGGCCCATCGCTGCTTGTTTACAAATTGATTGCACCGTGGCGCCCGGAGCCAGACATAATCGGTTGCGTCGCCGGGCACCGCTTTATTAGAATCGACAGTCGTTTATCGCGCCAAAAATGTCGATACATTAATTCTCGCCGCTACGTTCAAGAAACGGTCACCATTAATTCCTCGTAATTCCGCCGGGATCGATATCGTTTAGATCGTCAGTGACACAATCGATCATCCGTATAAAAGTAATAAATTTCGACGTTACGTAAAATACGGCTTGACTTAATTACGATTCAGGACACACATGAGGTGCGAGAGAGCCACGATGAGATAAAAATCGTACATTCGACGAGCTCGGGCGGGCCGTCCGTCAAGGATTTACGGCCATCGGCCTTCGTAAATTTACGTTTCCCGCCCGTTCGCCAATTGGACAACGCGCTATCCGGGAGATCGAAACCGCGAGCCGATCGCGATGGTATGTCCCCTAGCGACTCACGGTGATCGCCATACGGAACAATCCGCGCTAATACTTTCACAAACGTTCTTGGATTACGGAATTTCACGTGGGCGGCGACACTTTTTCCGCCTGTCCGTTGCTAGTCCGCGAAATACGCGCGACCGAGTATTATACAAGCTCCTTCCTCGGCACCTAATCGATCGCCGCACTTCGGCTGAAAACTTGTCCCTGTAGTCGAGCGGGTCGAGCCACTTTCCCGACGTACGCCCCTTTACATTCATAAACGCAGTCGCACACGCAAATATATTTACATACGAAACCCGAGATGATTTAAGATATTAGGGCGTCCAAAGCTAATAAGATTCGTTGTCAGACATTCTAGTGAAGTAGCAGGTACACGCACGTATACAAGGAATACATTAATAATACGCAACTCATGGCCACGTGCAAACTGCCAGTTAAAATAAAATCAAGGAGCCAGCAAGAAACTATTAAATCAGAGTCAAAGGGCGTGATTTTTTAATAGTATTTCTTTGCAACCGCGCTTTCTCCGGAAACGATAAATTGCGCATAATTAAGTCTGCTAAAAGTGTTGAAAGAAAATTTTCGTCAAACTTTATTCATTGACACAGACTTAATAAAATAAAGTTTTGGAAATTAAAGTAATAAAGGCTCAGACGATTAACAAATCAATTGAGAACATAAGGAGCATAGAGCCGCAACCAGGCGTTAGCGTTGATAACGTTTACACAAATACAAAATTATCAACGCTAACACCTTGTTGCGGCTCTATGCTCCTTATGTTCTTAATTGAAGTTTTAGAAAATTTATTTAAAAGAAAATCTTATGGTATGAATTAGTAGCTTCAGTCTTCTTTTCCCCTTATTACTTATCTCTTTTTAATTCTAACTGTACACGTGAATAAATAATCAGTTAGGTTTAAGCCAATTAACGTCAACAAAATATAATCCCGCTACGATTAATTCTCATATAAATCAACGTAGCAGTTTTTGCTGGACGACATTTCACTACTTTCGATCGGGATCTTCGATACGTGCAAACTCAAGCTGTGGTGTGTTTACGAGAGTCGGAGCTGGACACCTCGTGTGCGCCGGGAATCATTCCGCGCGACTCGTTCCGTTCGCTTCCCTCATTTTCTCGTCGATATTCATTCCGCGGACCCCTGCGGCGGCCAGGCTACGTACCACGAGAGACACAGAACCGCTTTCTCCAAGATTCCCCTATCGCATCTTTATTGGCCGATCTTTATTTGCCGCGCCAGGTGACATTAAACACGACGCGTCCGATCGCGCTTCATCTCGCCATAGCGGAGCTCCATAGGTTCCGTGACAATCAATAACAAGCATCGCTCTTATTGTGCTATTAAAGGCCGAGTTCAAAGTTTAGATCACGGCCGTTATCCTTGCTGCGCGCTCACCTTTGATAAAAGCAAGAAGTGTGCATATAACAGTTTATTTCAGATAATTCATATATAATTTATTACTACCAGATTAAGTTATTAATGATCCATTCATCTCACTCATTAAACCATTGTATCCTTATCTTATAAATCAATCTTGAATCTTACATCATGTATAAGGAGTATTCGTTTACAACACGTCAATTATTGCTAATTTATATCTTTGTGTATTATTTTTTAGTTAAAAAAAAACATATATATTTCTCTCTTCATGTAATGCTCTGCGGCTCTGAGAAGATCGTCTGTCTTCTACATAGAACACGTCGTAAATTCTATTCTATTCTATCGTGCTGGCTGATCTTATCGCGCACTAAAGCTTCATGACAAGCCGCTAACAGCAGGCGTACTCTAATGACTGCAGTCTCCCCTCACGTGAATGTAAAATTATACCATCTCGATAATGACTGATCAATAAGGAAGCAGTCAGGTACTGCTCGGAAAGATTTACGAAAATTACGCGACGACTATCTCCTCCAGTAAGGCAACGCGAGTCGTAACGTGAGAGATGGAGATTGCTGCCGCGTTAGTTTCGTGCCGCGTGACGAAAATCGCGTGAAATTGATTCGATCGTGGTCGATTATGCGATTAGATTCAAGACCAACGATCAATTTCCACGACGATTTATTCTTTCTGTTTTCTCACATAAGCCGAGCCTCTATTACTTCAATGAATACGCGATTATCAAATTGTTAATCTTCTTTCGGAGAAATCCTACTATGGTTTAAAATTAAAATTATGATAAATATTATTTCTCCAGAGAAAAGTTTAATATTCTACTGAAATTCTACAAAAGATTACATTATAATATATGTTTGACAAATAAGCAATTCTTATATATAATTCCTGGTCTGATTCAGACGTTAAAGAAACTTAATCCTTAATTGACTGCTAATTAACAACAGTATCAGATCTGATAATCATCTTTTTTTCCATTCTAAATTATGCTGACCTGCGATGTATAAATAACAAAGGAGCGCATGTCACATCTCACACAATAATTTCAAAATCCTAAATAGCTGTGGGAGCATATCTAGTAGTTCCATAATTTCAATTGTAATTGACACCATTAACTTACACCGCGTTAGATACACGATGAAACTGTGCGAAATATGAGGGAGTCTATTGTTTATGCAGCCTCTCAAAGCCAATTTAACGAATGGCAATCTTGTCCAGCTTATTTACTGGTCAATCAACCGCAGGTGTTACGGTGATGTTAAGTGCAACACTGAACTCGAACAAGCTTTCTCACAATCACCTGAGGCACACGTATGTTCATGTTAAGTAGATTTCAATGGCTCTCTTTATCGACAGCTGATTGATCTGTACGAATATTCTCATGCTATTATCATCCTACAAAATTCAGGTTGCAGCAGAGTAAAATATATTGTATTACTGCAAGAATTTACACAAAACATTAATTTAGTATGCAGAAAGATCTATGCAATAATGTAATAATAAATACCTATAAATCACTTGTAAGCAATAAGGTTTTCCATAATACTTTAAGAGATAATATCTCATATGTATGGAAAATGATTTTTGTACAGGTAATAATTTCGTCAATTAGAGCTCTCGAGTCTCATAAAAATTGTGATGGCAAAACTTATATTTATCACGATCTCGGGGCGTTGCCGAAAAAAAAATTATCGAATCGCGATAAATCTCTCGCCTCCCACACATCCTGATTTCGATCGCGCGGTGCGCCTGCGGCTACCGGTCCTAGAGACGATTCCTCACCTTCTCGCGGAGCGGAGAGGAGGGTCAAAGGACGAAAGGCACCTAGCCAGCGTGGGATCCCGGGTGAGATAAACACAGCCTCCGAGGGACCGAGTTGCGAGAGAGAAAAGAGAAGAAGCGAGGAGGAGAGCGAGCGCTCGCTCTTCGGTATAGGTCCTCGTGGCCGGTTTCTAATGCCAGTCTTCCGAGAAGCCGTGGAACGCTTCGCGATCGTTCGAATATATGAATGTCTTATGAGGAAAGGACGCACATCGAACGTTCAAGGGAACAAGAGATCCCGAACGAGAATGGAAGTGGAAAACCGTCGTCGCCGCTACCGCCGCCGCGGTTATACGCGACCGTCTCGTTTCTACGATCGGCGCATCACGTAAAGGTTGCACAGCACGGCAGAGAATCGGGCACACCCAATGCAATCTCGCTTCTTGTAAGAAAGTACCTTGCTTACCTCTTCCCACAAAAAGCGTTCCCGCGGCCGATGCTCGACGGTAATCGACGGACGGAGGAGTAGCGCCGATCTCTCCCTGCCTGCCGATTCCGAACGCCTAGCCTTCTTCCTGCGTCGTAATCACGCGCGGCTTCGCGTCTCGCTGATATTGCATTATATGGGCACCCGCGTTCAAGGGTCGAAAAGAGATCGCGAAAACTTCTCCGTCCGTATACACGCACGCGGATTGTCTCCGTGCATACTTCCCATTGTCTGGACCTAATTAGAAATTGAACGGCGCGCTACGAGAGAGAGAGACTAAACCCAGACCAGAGCCTCTAACGATCTACGAAAATATTCACGGCCGATCGTATCCCGCATCCTGTCCTCGTGTACCGTTTTCTCGTGATTCTCACGGATCCGACTCGAGAGTCTCTCTCTCTCTCTTCCTCCTTCGTGCGAGCAATGGAGAGTTCGTGGTGCTTTGAAATCGGTCAGGGAAACTGGTGCAGCGAAGTCATGGAATGGTGACATTGCTTAGACGACGATGACGACGATCAGTAACGACAACGACGACGATCGACGAGGAAGCGAATGGCAAAGGAAGAGAGACGAGGAGGATGCAACTGCGCTATCGGCGTGACGATCCCATAATAGTTCCATGGCCTCGTGGCTCTCGCGTATACATACATACATACATACATATATATATATTGTATATATATATAGAGAGATCCAAGGAGCGTTTACACGGCGAGGAAAGAAGGCAGGATCAACAGTGGGGATCGGCAAGATCGGGAACCGTGCGATCGTGTGACGAGCCCCGCGCGTCGCGCTGGTCACGGTCTAAGGCCCCTGCGGAACCAACGGGACGTTAGGCTACATTCATACTAGCAACGACAAGTCGTTTCATCAAATCTCGAATATTTTTTTGTTACGTGGTATTATCCAAATGCTCACCTAATAGAATTCTCACGACTTCTCAATTTGTTCACCGTATTATTATTTCCCGACTACATATAAGAATAGACATATTTAGTGAGTGAGACGTTATTCCTTGTTGAATATAAAAATAAGACTGTCCTAGAATAATTTAGAACTGCTAATGAGCTTACACAATATTTGAGGTCATTGATGCTTCTCACAAAGCCTATATTTAATCAAAGGTAAAATATCGATTAATCGATACCGAAAGTAACTTGATATCAGAAACCAAGTACCTACCGATATCTCAATGTTATCGAAATGGCGTAAAGTATCCCTCGTAGCAGGGCCACTTGTTGGTAAGCTCACGTAGGAAGGTAAAGGAGGAGATGTACGCAAGTGGATTTTCAATCCCACGGTAACTCGAGGAGGCCCAACTCGGGAGATCAATACCTCGGAGAAATCGCGCGCGGAGACACGGCTGTCGGGCGACATTATCGTCGCAATTTTCAAAATCGATATCCGCTACGCGCGCATATATGACTACGTGACCAATCTCAATCTTGAGATTCATTATCGACCACCGCGAGGTGACACCGTATCGGCTGGCGTGCTCGATGTCTGCCGTTATCCCTCGGATCGTGACAGGGCTTAAGCGCAAAAGCGAAAACGTGAACGTATTTAAGACCGAGCCGGACTCGGCCAGGATCACGTACCGGACAAGTTCGAAAGTGCTTCACGATTCCGAGTGCACCAGACACGCCCACGCCCGTGCCGATCGCCGCGCGGCACATAACTCGGTATACTGCACTTGCAGCATCATCGGGGTCCGCGAAATGAAAAATTCAAATTAGCTGATCGTTCGCCTCAACGCATCGACACGATTAATTAGCGCACTCAACGGAAACGCACAAATCGTTCTGGTTCTATGTATATATTACAGAAATAACCATTAATTTTTTAATTGTTGCCTAATAAGCGCATTAAATACAAATATCTTTCTAGTTAAATATTCATAAAAAGCCGCGTTGCCTTAAAAACGAGAGAATCGAGAATATACGATATCGAGAAAAATGGCACTCATTGTCAATGCAATTTTTTTCCGATTTATGAGAATGCGGACGTTGTCGAAATACATTTTTATCTGCAACGGTGACAAAAGAATATAAATCCTTGACATGCTGGCGCCACTATTGCGCACAGAGAGAGCTTTGGAAATCATTTTTATCATCATATCGTCTATGCCGTTAGTTCAGTAGTTATTCAAATACGGTAAGTTTATTGAGAAAATATAATACATGCGGAACTATAAGTACAATCTAACAGACCTATATTTATCCGCCAGATATATCCGTGGGAAACTTTTCGATATGTTAATATCGAATTGGTGGCGCAGGTAAAACCGGTCCAAGAACTCCCAGTTGAATATAATAAATCTATACTTTTCAAGCAAATAAGTTAGAAATAAGAGATTAGATAGTAATATATTAAAGTCGCCCGGTTCCATATGTTTTAATCCGTTGACATAAATTTCGTTTAAGCCTTTTTGTACGTATTGCAAGAAGTTAACGTTTGCATTCATACATTATCGTTACGACAAAAAACTTGAGACTTGATTATAATTTTGCACATATTAAAAATGCGGATTAGGTATTAATATTATACCGCAAACTTCGAGGATTCACTCTATTGAAATCCTATATATTAGTTTTAACACGCAATATAACTATATATTAAATTTAAGTCTTGTATTTAAATGGCTTAGATAGATTAGAACTAAAGCTTAAAGTAAATTAAAATTCAGCAGGGCTATTCGATTCAAATTACTCAAGAGTAGATTAAAACTTAGCATTGTGAAATTGTAAGAAACGTAGACACTCGCGTAAGAATCATATCACTTAAATCTTTCAAGACTGGAGAAAACATGTTCAGGAGAACGCGTAATTCATTCATGGAGGGGGAAGGGGGAGAGTAATGCGTTCTGAATTATAATGCTTTTCACATATCTTCAACTTCCACTAGGTTGTCACGTATAAAAGTGAAGATTTAGAAATTCATGATATTTCGAAAGTTATAAAGTTATGAATCCATCGAAGACATATATGTTTCTATTCAAGCCATAGTAATAGAAAAAAAACATATCCTGTCCCCATCGCACTTACCTACGAATTACGATGCTTTTCCTCCAACTACATTTCCAACTTTCAGGTTATCGGGTCATAAAGCCAAGATTTTTTTTTATAAATTTGAGATTTCTTAGTGCAAGAAGTCATTTCAAGAAATGAAGTATTCGAGCATTCCTGTCTTGTATGTAACTATCGACGATGTCCACGTTCGGTCGAACGTGATGTCCACGTGGGCCGTTCTCAACGGCGAGTCCGAGATCGGGGACCGACGAGTACCGATTCCCGTTTCCGCATCGGCGTTTTCATCGCGGCGACGTGACACGCCACGTATACGTGGTGTACACACGTCGCGCGTCCCTCCGGACCTGCACGCAAGAACTGGTCCGCGTTTTACAACGGTACGTGATTTACGTGATTCGACGAAACGATAACGGCTACCTGCACGGCGAGCATCGAGAACGTCGTATCGCTACGGTGTCGTGGAGACACAGCATCCAGCACGAAGAAAAATTTTTCACGCTTTTTCAGAAGCTATAATAATTCCGGCGAAAAAGGAAGGATCTCTCATAGCTACCACGAGGAAGGGAGGATGTACAGCTTCAGAGTGTAACGGAAACTATCGTAACTCGGCTGCAGAATAAATTAGCGGCATTAACGATTGTCCTTTCAACTTTTGATATATGTATATGTACCTAATATTAAATAAAAATAACGTTTTGCTTTGTGATAGATGATCAAATATTTGTGAAATAATTTTGAATAAATCCATTTATCTAATAATACAGATATAATAAAATTCATTCAAAATTATAATAATTACCCTGCATCTCACGTCAGAGTACAATAGGATGTATAGATTCAAATTTTTATGGCTCTGTATTCGAAATGGCCACGAAGATCTACGATACACGCTACCGATCGGAATGAAATAATCGCGAAGATATTGAACTGTGAATTTAAAAAATGGCTCCATTCACCACGCTCCACGGTATATCACTTTAACGTCTTCAATCAGAGAACGATCGAAGCGCGACGATGTGCGTATTCCTCGAGCTCATGCACGTTCGAGCGCGCGTTTCTCATCGATCATCCCGATCATAAGCGACGATCGGCCGTATCTTTAAGACCGCGAACTATCACTTTCCAGTTCGTCGCGCGTGACGAAGCAGCAGCAGCAGCAGTAACAGCAGCAGCAGTAGAAGCAGCATCAGGAGCAACAGCAGCATACAGCGTATATAACATCCGAACGAAGACACATAGTGCGCTTGCGGCGGCTGCTGTTGCTGCTCGCATGGAATATGCAAAACGCCGTTCGTTACGCGTTCGCATAAAAAAACCGTCTAATGCCGCGTGCGCTCGCTCGGCCGTGCACCCGGCCCGCACGGCGTGCCTACTGCCCGTTGTTGGTAATTACGCGTTGCAAAACAGAGACACGACATCGTCGACCCTGCGACCCCTTCGAAGGTTGGCTTGAAAGGGTCCTCGCTGTTTAAAGCGACGTGGCCACACCGTACGCAAACAAATGGAAAAACTGAGAATTTAGGAATTACAGTGAATAACAAGATTCTCGACTCCACTTGCTACTCGTAACTGCAGGAGAAATTTAAAATTATAAGAAACCCGCGAAATATCGAGCCACAATTTACACGATCGTCTATGGTATATTGCACGTCCTATATATCAGTGGTCCTATCTCTTATCACTTTCCCTAGTACATGAATTTAAGAGATATTACAATTTCACGGTGCTGCTCAGTGACAGATAACTATTAATGGAAAGATCATACTTCAGCTGTACGATATTCCTTACTGTACAATCAGAGTATAATAAGCTCAACAGATAATTAATAGCTTAGATATAATGCAATGCTAGTTTATCGCCAAGCAGCGTTACACTTCATGACATTAAATACGAGCTACTTTCAATAGATGATGTTGCAAACCATATATGCCAGTTTCGCCTCTCTCTAATGCTTATTGGCCATAGAAACGATAGAGGCGGTCACCGTCTTTCATTTTGTCAAGAGAGTAAATGTAAAATTTTTCGAAAATTAGAATGCTGCACAGAATGTTTAAATAAATAAAATTAAAAATCGCCATTTTGCCAGTTCTTTTCAACTCTTTCAGTATTAAATATTATAACAAATAAAAACGCCGAGAATATCTTTCATAAAAATCTAATTCAAATTATAAATCAAGAAAAGATATTATATATTATCTATTAAGCCTAACGAGATCTTTCAACATGAAAATAATTGCCATTCTTTCTACCTTATACTTTAGAGCATACGGTTGAGAGAAAGTGCGATAATTCAGCAATATCCCATATATTTGTTGCTTTTCTTCATACTCAAAGGTTAACGTTTCCGCGAATAATTTTATTTCGCCATCATGGCGAAACGTCTGAGACTTTATCCGCTATAATGATTAGATATACTATACTATTTGTTGTAATGGCGACAACAGCCAACGGGTAAAAAAGTCTGTCGACTAATATCGAGTCGCGAAGAGTGTCAATTTACGATGCGATAGATTCCGTGCGTAATTCGTCCTGTAATAATCTCCGCGAAACTCCAGATACTTATCTGTTTGTTGCAGAAAAGCATTAAGATCTACAATCCGATCTGCAAATTTATCAGTCGGCCGACCGACATGAAAACTAAATGCATTGCTCCCTCCCTTTTACGTAAGCGTGTTAAATGTCAAGAACTTCTGCGGAAGGCGAAAGATATATTCGGCTAATAAACTTACCACCTGTTAGACCTATTATCGAGGTAATAAACTTAAGCTAAACGAGTGCTGTATATCACTTTACGTATCAGTCTTTCTCCTAATAATCCATTTGCGAAAAAATATTAATTGCACTTCAATGGGTTAACGTTCTTCGACAGTTTAACGGCGACGTCTATTGCCGTCGCAGAATTAATATATGCTCCATGTGATAAACATGGAACATTTTATTTGACAAAAATTCATTCGATAATTTGTAAGATAATACACACACATAAAATATGTAATTTTTATAATTCGCATCGCGTACTGTAGTTTAAACTCAAAACCCATATCAGAACGCACACGTGTTGTATCTCGTGTCTCAGTCAAAACAATAACAGAGGAAACTAGTAAATTATAGATTTAAACAAAATTGCCTCGAGTACAAAGAAAGGAAGCCGTAGAAAATTCAGTCACGCCGCGTCCCGTTTTCCTCTTTCCCTCGATCGATGGCCGCGACAATCTCCAGGTTCGACAAAGAGCTCGCGCGCCGCACGTTCCGAGAAGGATCCGTATTCCGTTCCTTCGCTTCCGTTCGTCGTGAAGCGTCGCTTATATACATCCACGCGATCCGTATCCGTATGAATTCAGTTATGCCAGCGGCCGATACATATTCATGGCGGAATTCATTTGCTGGGAACCACGAGGAGGGCAGCGTCTCATCACACCGCGCCGCGCCGCGCCACACCACGCCGCGGTCCACTCCTTTTCTTCCTCGCACTGTTTGTCTTCGGGGACTCGCGTTACGCTCTATTCATTGTCGTTTCAACGCTGGATCAGCATACATCGCGGCATCCTTATCAGTATACTGGCGTATGTGACGTGTATTTAGCAATCGATCTTAAGAAGGGCGGACGACGGACCGCCCAGTCGACCGTGGAATAAAACATGAGGAAACGAGTTTTTCTTTCGTATATTGCACCACGCGGTAACTGTGTTTTTCGAATTGTTTCCGCTACGTGACCGCGTATCTTCAAGACTGGACTCGACATTTGTCGACATATTTCGGACAATAAAATGATGGCTCTTCATATGACGCAAAAAAATTACTGTTACGTCTTTGTCATCTAAAAAAAACGGATGTATAAATGTCATTCCAATACCTTCGTTAACATCAGGCTTAAGTCAATACAAGACTGAAATGCGAGAAACAAAAAGGGTTCGCAAGATGTAAGAGTCTCGACACTCTCGACTGCTATCCCCGTCGGTTAAGTTTAACGCGTGGGAAGAGAGGCGCGTGAGACTGAAGGTGTTTAACCGGGATCCCATCGTCGCGGCAATTGTTCAATTTAACGGTCGTAATGGCCGTTCACACGGATTACCGAACGTTGTCTTAAGGGCTGTTAAAGCCGCTACTTAAGTGCCACGGAACGAATCAAGGTCCGAGTGGTTCCGTCGGCTCGTTACTGCCTCTTAAAAAAGAAAGACACGACAAACGCTGGCGGTGGTACCGTTTCGGGGTTTCAATACCTTCATACCTGACCCAGTTGTAATGTATGTACAAAATGTGTAGTGCTCGAAAAATCCGCAATCTTCAAAGGATGAGCGCGCACGCGCGCGCGCGCCGGAATAAGCTTATAACGATATTCCGAAATTTACGATATGTCCGGCGTATTCGAGGAAAGGCCGTTATCGATACGATGCAATCGTCGTGGCCGTCAAAGTTTCGTAATAGTTTTTTTAGTGCCGTAAAATACGCGTCGCCGCATAAAATGCACATCGCTTCGGGCGACGAAGCAGCGTGCAGCAGTTGTGCTGAGCAATGCATGTACGTCACGTTCGTGTATAGAAATAGCAATGAAAGCATGTTCTTGTCGAATAGAATATTTGTTCGCTATGCATATAAACTAGAATACAAAAAAATAATATGTCTCTCAGTTAAATACGATATCCTACTAGAAAAGATTAAATAAATAAAGCTGTTTGAGTAATTCCAATTCTGAAAATTTTGTGTAGATCGGACACGTTCCATTAATTTAATGTTTAACTTGCATGACTAAATCAATCTTTTTACATATTAGTATTATTAATAATATTTTTACTCACTCGGTTTACCCCGCTGATACACTAAATTGTTCAAGAAAGCTGTTGAAGTACATACCTGAAACAAAAAAAGTTTTATTAGCGATTATTTCTTACATAAAGTGACAATAAATTCACAAAATAAACGTTCATAGATCGCCGTAGATCGCAAATAAACGTTCTTACGGATTGTGTTGTAAAACGAAGGAGTTGCAATTAGATATATGTCAACATCGTGAGTATACTTCAGTTATTACGATGACTGAAACATTTACGCGATAAAAAATCTCATAAAGGTGCATCAACGCGTCGTGTTTAAAGTACGCAAATAACCTGATGAGTAAATGTATATCCTTGGCAAAATGCCATCTACAGAATAACTCGGGGACCGGTTGAAAAATTAGATGAAGCTAAAGTTAGCTGAAGTATAGCGTAGCCTTGACGATGCTGCGCCTTCAAAGCCCACAATTGTATTTTATATCTATGTATATATGTATGTATGTGTGTATAAAATTATATATATATATTGTAATATAAAATTATAATATGTTATAATATATTTATAATCTATATAATTATAAATTTTAATAATTATAATACATTATAAATACCCACGTTAACAAGACACAAGCATATTATAATGGCGATATTATTAAAATCAAATTAAAAAACTTTCATGTAGAAAAAAAATTCTTTGTCAAGAATCTTAAAAATTTTTTTACATCATTTACAAGTCAATCTTATTTTTTTAAAGATATCTATATAAGCGGACTTATTTTATCTCTCAGTGTATCAAAAAAGGATGAAACACAGGGGCAGAGCCAATGTCGCCCCAAAAGACTTTCAAATATTGTTTCGCACTTTGCCGCGTAATAAACAAGTCTTGTTCACGTGACAAGTGCTTCCAACGATAAAGTTACGACGAGCGTTAACGAGAAATGTAATACGTACGAAGCCGCAAAGACGAGACAGAAGACGCGAAGCAATGCAGTGCTGCTGCATTTACGAGCGGCTCGTAAAATTCGAGCGTGGAAACCAAAAATCGAGAGCGTGTTTTTCGACACGCCCACTTTCGAAGACCGATAATATCTCCTTGAGGGTGAAACTGTGCCAGTTAGTCGAGGATGCGACGAAAAAACACGACGGAAATATCGATTCCTCAAGCGGAGGGAACGGGAAACAAATCCGGTTAACGTTTTTAATGGCGAACTTTCCAAACGTTAAAAAGGATTGTCCGTCGAATTGAACGAAACCGTGTAATTTGGCGGTCAGTTTGGTAAAGTTCTCAGTGTAATTGTCCATGCTAGAGGGGGAGTAGCAGTTTGCCGCAGAAAAAAGATTCGGCACTCGAGAGTGCCGTCGTAATACGCCTTGAGGATCCGCGTTGAAGAGGTCGTTGAGGAGTAACGAGAAAGGAGAAGAGGGCACAAGTGCGAACATGTGTCGGACGCAGCGGCACGCCCGCGCCGCGCCGCCGCGCCGAAAAGAGCGGTCCTCGAGGACATAAAGTATGACTTACGGCTTACGTGGCGACCGTGTTAAACGTGAAGAAGTCCCGGCACGAGTGTTTTCGCGTCACGTCGGCGGAATTTATGAAAACTGTCATACGTTACGGCACATTACACCTCGTTAAAGGCGGCGTTGATGCGTACGCCGAGGTGTACGGCCGACGTTGCGTGTCCGCCCGAAATAGGAGACAATATTCCCTCCGCCCGCGGTTCTAAAAACCGCTCGCTATCGCGCGAAACTTACGAGAGGGCACCACGCGTGAGCGCCGCGCGCGAAGTACCGTATTCCCGTCACGAGTTCCCAACTATATGCGGCTGTTCGACTCTGATCTCGCGTTGGCATTGAACGCAATTCTCGCATATTAAGAGCACAGACCTCGGAATCATACAGCCGCATTTAGCGTTGAACAACACGATAAACAATGTCAGGTCACTGTCAAGAACACGTATGCAGAAAAGAATTAGAAAATCGAAATATGTATAAAGAAGAAAATTATCAGAATATTAGAAAATTTTATTTTTATAGCGTACCTAAAACATCTCATTATTTAAGTATCGATCAATTTATAAAAAAATATAAAAATTAATTTTTATTAGCGTAAGAATTGGGCGACAGTAATAAACCTTTGACCTAATAATATACTTAGTTCCAGGAAATCGGGATAATCTTTTGGTCCGGATTTAGATCGCGGGCTTTCACAATGATGCATAATAAGAGCACCGGTGGACTACAAAGCGTCTTTGGGTCGTGGCTTGACCGTCTAAGATACGAGTTCCACAAACTAGAAAATACCGATCAAAAGGGAAAAAAGTCGGCGCCGAGGCTCCGCGTGCTATTTTTACGGGAGACTCGTGCGATGGGATCCTATTAACATACAATAAGGACATAATTCTCTGGTACTTCTGAACGCAAGCTGCCGCAGCGTGCTGCTGGGTTCTCTTGTTGCCCCTCTTCATCCTTCCTCTTCATCCTATCGACCATGGACAAAGGAGACCTTACAATTTCGCGAATTGTCGGGAAAACATTTACACGATTTATGACTGCCTAAATGCGAGCGATTTTTGAAGAATTAAGATCAACGAGAAAGAAAGGTGAAAAAACAAATATATCACAAGTAATAGCCGAAATATTTCTAACGTTCCATTTGTTAAAATCGAAATTCTAAATTTCAAAAAATTTTGAATCTTCATAAATATTGGAACTATGTAAAAAAAACTGCATAGCATACGTGAATTAATATTGCATTAGTTAAGAAGATAGCATTGCGTTTGCCCTAACAAGAGGTGTATATCAAAATGAGAGGTCCAATAAGCGACTCTTGCTTTCAAGCTTTCAAATGATGACTGTGGAAAGATGCGGCTCAGCCGCTTTTATAGTTCACCGATATCAAAGCCATCGAAAACGCGACCTGCGCGAAGATAAAGCGCCGCGTAACAGACGTGTTCTGAAATAGGTGAAGTGCATCTCGGAGCTGGAGACACAATCACGCGAGAGGAGAGAAACGAGTCTCGGGTCCTCGCACTTCGTTATCGGTACGGTGCTATTGACCTCGTATCGACGGTACCCTTCGGCTACGGTTCAACATATTTAACGAGCTCGCATACCAACGAGAGAACCGTGTCGAAACCGTCGCACCACCACGCGCAGAATACTTATTGTTACCACTATCGGCCGTCTATGTCGATCGTATAACTCATCGCTCGTTGAACTTACCCCTTACTCGATTCACAATCTATATCTATGTGAATACGGAGCGCACTTTGCTCGCAAAGACATATAATAAAGATAGACGAAACATCATTTCGAATGTATAGTATTAGATAAGGGGAAAAACATATTTGTACATATTTGTAATAAAATAATAATAGACGCTAATCTTTCAATTTTCAAGCGAATTTTTCAATAAGCAAATTGCATATATCCGTAATTGTCCAAAAAGCAGTATTTTTGACACCTATTCATATCCTGTTTAATTAAAAAAAAAAATGCTTTTATTTTATGATATAAGAGATATCATAATTGTGTATATCCCTGTACAAAATAAAATTAGGAAACAATTTATTCGGCATTTATGGGAAACGCATCTTTAAAATATCGTGCGTAAATCTGAAACACCCTGTATCGCACGTTAAGTATCAATTCGACGAATCGATTGATCTCATAAAATCGCGGTGCGTATAGCGCAGAACACGTCGTGCAGCAGTCGTCATGCAGCACCACGACGTAGATGGACTACCTGTTTCTACCGGTTTGGTATCGGCGCCAACGCTCTGAAAGACGTTCTCTGCTTGTCGCATACCAAACTGTACGCATACACGTTCTTGTCGCGCGCGACTTATAAGAACAAGTCAACAGATAATAGATAAAATGCTCGCGATTACATACGATTCTCTTCGAGCATGCTCTGCATGTATCATGAAAAGCAAGTAAAATAAAAGAAAGGATGAGGAAATCATCAAAAAATAGCACGTTAATTGTGAAATCTTAGATTAGGTATTTCATAACACAATACAATAGATAAATTATTCATAAAATAAGAGCAGGTTATTTTTGCTGTGCAAAAAATGTGTAAATTTCTTTTTTATCGCTAGAAAATCTTTAGAATTATAGGTATTATATTTCGCAATCGTTCGCAATGCATAACGATCAGTATTCTTTGAAAGCCAGTCCCGTGCTGCAGTTGCGTTATTGAAATATAATATCAGTCAAAAATACATGCGGTTCGCAATGCGATTAAAGCGGTATCACAATTGAACGGCTCGAGAATGTATAATTGATATATTGTCCGCCATGCAGACGGTTCACGCTGTGCAACCTGCTTATGCAAATGCATTATAGCGCGTATTCCAATGCACACGTGTGTGCATTGGATGGAGACGCGTGACGATTTGGTAGCGCGTTTGTGCCGCAAATAAATGATCCCACGCACGCACGTATGTACGGGGAAATGCAGGGTCTGTGTAATAACCGTGTTGCCCTGGTCAGTGACACCGGCACCTTATAGAAGGCCACCGCACAATGAAAATGGCAAAGAGATAAGCGACTTATCCGCGCGGCCGTGTATCCGCACCGAGACTCGCGCGGAACGCAAAATACAGTTAGTTACTCGCGAGTTCTCTTTCTTCAACGTCTTCGCTATATTTTTCATCATTTGATTTATATAATTGCCTTTCTGTACATCTATAATCGAATTTTGTTAATTTATCGTAATCGATATTTTTAATACTTTTAAAATAATCTCATAATGAAAACGTTCTGAAACATTAGAACAAATGTATTTGCTGTTAAACCAATAAGAGAGCTTAGATGCTTAGAAAACTGGAAATTAAAAATTCTCACTTATGATATATACATATACAGAATGATATAACAAAACTAATTGTAAAGCTATTTTCTATTTTCTATTCACGCTCCTCATTCTTTCCGCCTTTGTCGATCTATTTAACGTTATCTTAATATCGTGATATATGCGCCAGTGAAGCAGATGCATCTTTCTTGGTTTCAGTACTGAATCGAGCGGCTCCAGATGCCGACCACGTGCAACGTGCGTAACCGACAACCGTTGACAATCCGTGTGAGACACTCCGCGACAAATTGCACGAGGTCTCAAATCGCGTTAACACGTCGGTAGCAAGTGCGTACACGTGTCTCTATCTGGTCTTCGGTCAAGTCACTGACACGCACGATGTATTTACTCGCGTGTTCGTACGCTCAGCGAATGCGTGCTCTCGCGAAAGAAAGAGAGAGACAGGGAGAAATCGCGAGCACATCTCGCCTCGACCGCACGAAATCATCCTGGCACGACATTGGATCTAATTGGGAAACGCGGACGCGCGCGAGAGAAACGACGGACGGTGGAATAAATTTTCGATAAGTTCAAGGCGCGTGCCTTGCGATTTAAGGAAAGGATAGACGCGCGCGCTGCGTCGCGTTTAATATGCGCATACTAAAAGCCGTCGAGCAGCCGATGGCCCCTCCCTGATTTATTGGAAATCGATTCGTGTCCGGCGTCCGCCTTCCTACCGCTCGGTCGCTTCAACGACACTGACGTCGATTACATAATAATTACGACCAACCGTGCAAATGAATTTTCTACCTGCTGGAAGTGCGATAAGCCGGAGTAAGCAGCACAGTGTCACGTAGCAAAGCCGTTTGTGATAAGGCGAGTGTGCTGTGCCTCGCATGAGAACATGAATCTTTCGCGGAACACCGGTACCTGAGTAATTAATTTTTGCACGTTGATTTTCTTTCAACTGCCATATATATGTATGTGTATATTCTATGTATCCTATAAATAAACGAGAACAAATTATTGATGCCAAGACGTTAATTGAATACTTATATCGACATCAATTCAAAATATCCATTTATATCAATCGTTTTTATTATAAAAAAAATAATTTTTAGAGAATTGAACATATAAGTATCCTCAACTAAAAAATGTTTTGAGTTTTGCAACGTAAAACATTGTCTTGCTTGTTGCAAGGTAAAACATTGCCTTACAGACCATAACTTTAAAATACCTAAAGTAATAATAAGATATATAAAAGAATATTTTTTATCCAATACGCATATTACTTAACTTTTCAAAACTAATTGTAAGTCTACAATTAACATATAAATTTTTTGCATTTATATTATAACGTTTTTTCTTCACACAGAATATATTTTATTCGAATTAAGAGAATGTGTGTGAAGAATGATTCTAAAGATTAAAAATTAAAAAATACTAATCATCGAGCTATAAAAACTTAATGCCTATCAGAAGAAATAAGATTTCCCGAAAATGACTGCGATGCATCGAAGGTGCATCTCACGCGATGTTGTTCGTCCACGAAGGACGGTATGTAAGCAAAGCGAATACGTAATAAGTTCAGCGATCTAGGATAAACGGCCATATATGGAGACGCGGCATACGCGCGCGTGCCTCTGCTCGAATGGCAGCGTATTGTTCCAGAAACGATCGGATGCATCGTGTGCAACGGCACAGTTTACGATACGAGACTATGGCAGTGCGCGCGCGAATGTCGCGGCGTGTTGTGCACATAGGACAGCTATACGTAATGGTAGGACAGGAAGTGGCGCAACTTCTGACTTCTGACAGAGCCTTGGTGTATAAACTCTCCAACAAAGCGGATCCTGAGCGCGAGCTCCTTGCGCGGGCAATGTACACGACACGGCGGAGTGTATCATATTCCGTCTCACGTAGTTACACGCGTCGCTGGATCGTGTTCCCCGTGAGAATGGTGATCGAACCATTCTCGCCGGGTCTATTTCCGATTAGCGTGACTCATTATCGATTAAAGAACCGCCAAGCTCTCGACGCGGCGGACGACCAAGTTTCCCGATCGCCTTTCCATTTTACCGGGCAATCTTACGAGATCAGGCTCACTCTTGAGGCCTCTCCTCTCTCGAACCGCGCGGGTAATTGCGGTCTTATGTTACAAGTATCGCAAATTGCCGCCCGGTTATACCGTTAGTCTATAAATTCACGCGCCGACGTCTTTTGCGCTTCGCCGTGCGCTAACTACATCCGAGGAACGCTCATTTTCTCACCTATCGCGACGTAAACGAAGCGCCGTAAAGTGACAGGATTATTGAAGTTACTCTTGCTCGGCATTAAGACGGTAACTATTGAACGATAATGGACGCAAATAGATACATTTATTAATAATTCTTTCCGGCGGGGTATGGCGCGCGAAGCGAACAAAGAAATACTGATATCTGAGAAAAATACTGAAATCTGTCTCGTTTTGCTACCGTACGAACGTTTTACCAGGTATTTTCGACGTAATAAGAACGTCACGAGTAAATAACGCTCTCGTACAGTCGATTTCGATTCCATTGAGATAAATTGTGTCATTCATTGTCGGTACGAAACTAATAAGCCATCATGCCGCGAGCGTGGGGTTCTTTCTCTCTCTCTTTCTATCTCTTTGTCGATACACCGGTCTGTTGTACACACGGTGCACTCAGCTCGAACAATGCATAACAAGCATTGTCTCTTCGCTCCGCCCACTAATTCCATACCATGCGGCTGCATTGCTTTTATATCTCTTACTCCGGTTGTTCAGTCGCTTACACTCGACGTACACGTGCGACATACGGGGGCGCGTAAAAAAAATATTATACCTATCGAAGCAATGCTAGAGACCGGCAGCCGTAGACACGAGAACAGATATAAGAATAGACAACGACTAGTGTACATAACGAATGAACACGGAGTCTCGGGGCGCTTGGAAGTCAAAGGAATCCGATGCGTAGGGCGATCAAGCGTTTACGCGTTTTAATGACAATTCGCCCTCCAAAAGCATTCTTCTCTTCTCAAACTTCAGATTTTTCGCAGAGAGGCAGACGTCATAGCTATCCTGATTAAAAAGGCAAATTTTTTTGGATCTTGTGGACCAAGATACGTGCGTTATATATTCATCCTATGCATTTACTCCACTTCTCGAGCTATCTTTCCCCTTGTGGCGACTATGTGCCAATCGCTCCATTCAGACAAGCCCATTAACTGCCGCGCGCTCGATAAACAATCTTTGTCTTGTCGATGAGCGCGCCACGCCGCGCGCCCGCGCGCGCGGTCTTTGCACCGTATCTCGTTCGCGTGGTAGCCGATCGGGCGACAAAGAGCCGGCGCGACGCGGGCAGTGCAACGCGGCGCAACACTCATCTATTGTTGCGCAAAGCGGTCATTACATGCGGTCGGCGACGTTATCGTCGGGCGGATCGCGGCATTCCCGGAATCGCTGTCCCCTCCCCTCTTTCCTTTTTTAATTAGAGTCGTTAAGTAATTTTCCCCCTCGTGATGCACGCGCGTTACACGCATCGTTTCGTCGAATCGAGCAATATCGATTCCGCCACGCACAGTTGCGGCCGGCCCGAACCATGTGCGCGCCTCTCGATTATCCGCCTATTGTTTAGCGTCCTCGTGTGTACACATATGAATTACCGATCGCTGGCCCTCGAAAAGGCCAAACCGTGAGTCTTTCCTTTCTTCCCGGGACGCCCACCCTCGAATTGTTTGCTTCATTCATGAGCCCGCGGCTATTATGCGCGGCGTATGCACAGCACATGAATAGCAATTACGGGTTGTATACAGTCAATGGGAATCGGAATTAAGTAATATAAGCATTCCGTGACGAATGAGCTCTCTATCTCTCTTTCTCCCCCTTCCCCTCCCTTCTTCCCACCCCCGTTTCTCTCTGTAATGTAAAAAAAAAAGCGTTTTTATTCTCACCGCTCCCGAAATTTCACGGCTATCTCTCTAGCATATTTCCCCATAAAAATAATGTTTCTTTTTTGTTAAAAAATTTAGAGCGTTTCCCACTTATTAATGGAATATTAAATTCATCTTCAACTGTGAAAACTAACAGAAAAAGAGAACGCTTCAAAATTGAAACTAGTCAGATTAAAAGAATGTTTGAAAAGCTTATTATAATACCTAACACGTAAAATTACGCAGAAGAAAAATTCTTGCATTCTTTTTACAGCGTTACATAAGTCTAAAAAATACAGGGTAGGAGAAAAAAAAAGTAGTTCCGCTCTCGATAATAAATTAACCCATAACCGCCCACATGCGCTGCTTTGCATAGCGTTATCGAGGAGACGCGGTTCATTGCAGCTAGTATACCAACCGTAAAAAGCGAGCATGTGCTACGTCGTCTGAGACCGATGCGTTTTTTATTTCCCGTTTGTTCCGCAGGTGGAAGAAACGGCGCTTTCCGTGAACCTTGTTGCCAATCGTGTGGACACAGGTGGCTGTTCGCCGATGCACTTTGTGCCGCCGTGTAGACGCGTGCGCAAACTCCTAAGTCACTTGAGCGCCGTGCAAATGTTAACTGCTATCGTGCCGAGCACGTGCTCGAAATCCCAGACTTTACAAAGATTTAACTCTCTCAGTGCTGAGCCTTTGCTTATATTAAAAGAGAAATCTAAATTTCCACCGCGGGAGCTATTTATACCTGACTATAGATATTTAAAACGTTGAGAGAGGATCAGTAGCAACGAGTGATTCTAAAATTATACACGTAGACCTATACATATCATGTGACTATAAGAAAATATATGTCTATTTCTGATCAGAGATACTCCAGGAATAGAAAAGTTAATATCTCGTTATCAGACCACTGGTTATTTACAATCGGCCGTAAAATTTACTTCCCAAGTGATTTGCGTTGCGATTCCGATGATCGATATTTCGTTCGCGAAACGCAATGAACCGATTAATGTCGCCACCGAGTCGCGCGATCGAATCGATCTTAATGGACTCACGGGATGACAGTTGCCGGCACGTGTACTCAATGCACTATATATAATGAGTGCATAATACTCAACAAACTCGTTACGAAACTGTACCTAACCGATTATGCAGTGAGCGATAACGCGCGATAAAACTGCGAATGGTTTATCCGCTAAGTCTTACGTATCAATCACGAGCTTTTTTCGGGAGCCGGATGTAATATCTGGCACGACCGCGGAGAATGTCGCTTAGCAAATCAATTACTTTATTAATTTGCGTGGGCATAAAAAAAAACGGGCGAACCGGTTTGAGTCACCGACAACTCTCTCCGTTTGCGACAACGACGGATCTCCACCTGCGAATTTTCTCTTGTTTGGAAACCAACATCATTCTAAAAAATGGCCAAATTTGGATCTTTCCACGACCCATCACGCAATCGATCCTTATGTAAGCTGTGAGGTAAATCTTTATTATCGGTGAAAAAAAAACCTTGCCAGACACGTGCAAACCAAATGCAATAAAGCCAAACAGTCGCAACAACATAAATGTTTTTTGAATAATCAATATTTTTAATATAAAATTAAAAAATGAGGACAGCAAGGATTATTAAAGTATAATTTTTCCCTTTTTTCTTCTCCAAAAAGATAGAATAATTGCATAATTCTTCTATTTTTAGTTTAAATCTTAAATATTTATATTTTATTTTTCTTAAATTGCAATTTCTACAAAAAGGAAATTTTTAATTGCAATTTGTTTATAATATAAACAAAGATATAAGAATAAACGTTAATTATATTTCTAGTGCATTGAATAACTGCTAATATTATTGAAAAAAATTGATGTCTTGTCATGAGATATACGTTCGATACATGTCCGCAAAAATAAGTTTTCCATATGTGCAATTTGGTTTTAAAATAATTCTTAATTAAAGTTCAATAACTTATTCAATCCAGATTTATTCTGTAACACGAGATCGTTTATGGTTTATGTCTCGATTATGCCATCAATTGCGAGAGATTGCTTATTTTCAGTTGTGTCACCAATTGCTAACGTTTAACGTTTCATAGTACTTATTCATGACATTCAATATGTCGGCAGGTACATATGAACTTCTCCGACAACAAAATCAAACGGCTTTGTGGTACCAATCGCACGTTCACGATTTCCATCGATCACTTTCTTGATCTCGTGTCGATCGCGAGCTAATCTTCGATTAGCCAGAGGGCCTTTCCCCCTTTGCCTGCACTTACGGCATTACGACGTGACACGCAAATGCCGAGCAACGTGTTATCGCATACCGAGAGCGGCGGCCGGGCAAACGTTTGATTCGCTTGCGAAATCTGAAACTGCCGGGCGACTCCGGGTCGGTGAACCGCTGTGTGAAAGAAACGCACGACCGCTGACCCGTAATATATCGTATATCATTTTTTATGACAAAATAATACGAACAACCAAATATGCATATATTGAAAAAATGGATCCTTTGTTCCCGATTCAGCCATAGTGCAAATATCTTATATCACAAAAGTTTTACAAGAAACGAAACACATCTTCATTATTTTTTAATTAAAAATTAGAGAAGTTTTTCCCTTCTGTATTTCCCTTATTTTGACTCTTTATTAGTTAGAACGTTAATCATATTGGACGTTACATATAATATATCAAAAAAAGTCATATTATTTTTATAATGTGTAGCACGCGTTGTAATAATAAAGAACTACAAAATTATGCAAGCCTTAATTAATTATATGCTAAATATAATTAATCTCTTACATTTTTCCTAATTTTTCATCAATTTTCATAAAATACTAATTACGACAGTTATGTTTGTTATTAATTAATCGTTTGAAGTAATAAGATAGCTATTTTATTTAAATATGTAATAAATAAAGGTATTAAATGCAATCACTAAAGTATAGTAATAACTTTCTATAACATGCCGGACTTGTATTCCCTTTTCAAGGACTGTCGCGTTTCACCGGAGATAATCACAAAATATATCGCTTATTTACATAATGTATCCTTTAAACGCATTAAAACTTTCTCGGATTATAGAACGAGGGTTTCCGTCCAGCGCATCTCGGTCCACGATACGGATGCGCGGACTGCGAAAAAAAAAACGAAACCCTCCCATGACCGCGCTGACCCGCAACATACACATATTACTCACAGGACGACACTCGGAATAACAACTACGAAGAGTTCTCCTTTTATGTAACAATGTCTCCGAGGGAAGACCGTTCAGTCGGTTTTCCGTGGAGGCTGAAGGGAGGAAAAAAAAAGAGCGTACCGTGGCGCCGAGGGCCACAGGCGAAAAATGCTGTTATGACGGTGCGCAATCAATAACGCGGCTAAACAAAGGGAGGCTTTGTAACAGCGCGCGAAGGAGATACTCCGCGTAAGGTCAGACAATAAGTACCAGCGCCTTACAAATGCGCGATGAGGCTGCTACGATAGCCGTTTACAAATTGCGGCGGATCTTTGACGCGGTTCGGCTGCTCGAGGCAGCAGGGAAAGGGAGAAACACGTGAATCGCGCGAGGCGATGATCTGTAACCGTAAAAATTGCTCACGCGATACCGAACAATCAATGGAGGGAGGACTTGCAAAAAGGTCGCTGTAACACGTCGGAGCTGACATATGAATCTTGCAAATTTATAATCGATTAAGATAGAACGGCAGAAAATTACTCTACATCAACGAATCTTCTCTTATATCATGATTTCTTAATTTCATCCATCGAGGACGGCTTTCAGGTTGATGCTGTGTATACCGACTTCAGTAAGGCCTTTGATAGTGTCGATCACACTCTGCTTATATGTAAACTGCGGGCATATGGCGTTGATGGGACTTTGCTAAAGTGGATATCAAGTTTTGTTGAAGAAAGATCACAGGTCATTAAATTTAAGAATTTCTTTTCTAGAGTCATTAATGCTACTTCCGGCGTACCTCAAGGCTCTCACCTAGGTCCGCTATTATTTAATATATTCATTAATGATATAAATAAGGTCTTTGAACACAGTAGATTTCTGCTATTCGCAGATGATTTAAAATTATTTCGTCGGATAGCAAATCGTTTAGATGCAATTCTCTTTCAACAAGACCTCTATCGCTTGGAGTCCTGGTGTAATTTGAATAAATTGCATCTCAATCTATCCAAATGCCACGTGATCCACTTTAGCAAAAAGAAAAATGTTTATAGTTATAACTATATTTTAAACGGATGTCCCCTTTCTAAGAGAGACATCGTGCGAGATTTAGGTGTATTATTTACTACAAATTTATCATTTGATAAACATATTCAATCTGTCACGAGTTGCGCGTATAAAAAACTAGGTTTTGTATTACGATCTTGTAAATACTTTAATAATATTGATACGCTAAGACTTCTGTTCTGCGCCTTAGTTAGACCACAATTGGAATATGCGGCCATAGTTTGGGCTCCTTACAATCTTAAATATAGTATAGAAATTGAGAGGATTCAACACCGATTTCTTCGAAGAGTTAGTTATTATACGGAGAACCCGATGCATTATTACGATCATAATTATGTTTATATGTTAGATAGGATTAACTTATTATCACTAAGTGATAGACGAACGTATTTAGATTTAGTATTTCTTTTCAAATTGATTAACGGACGTATCACCTGTTCCGACTTGTTAGAATGTGTCAAATTACATATCCCGGCCAGACCTCTCAGAAATAACTTAGTCTTCCACGAAGAATCACATCGTACTTCTTACGGTAAATCTAAACCTTTAAACCGAATCTACCTTCTAGCGAATAAATTTTCCAATCATGTGGATTTTTTTCATGAGGCCATGGACTCATTCAAACGATCATTAATTCAATGTCTTCGATAAATGTTCTTTTGCGTATTTTGCGTTTCTTTAATATGTAACATATCTACCTGTACTAAAGGGACCATATCCCGTTCTAAATAAATAAATAAATAAGATAGAACGGCAGAAAATTGCACACATTTTGTGTGTCCATAGTTTCTGTTAAAAGCGTATATAAAAGGTAACGGATAACAAGATACAGATAATTAAATGTCGTCAAAGAAGTTATACTAATAATTATACCATTGAACGTAAAATTTGATTGTTTGTGTGTTAAAAAGATATCAATTTTAAAATTGTCAGATTTAAATAAATAATTAATGCGATAAGTTAGCAACATCACTCTTTTCTTATAAATCGTCAGTAATCATTGTAATCAATATCAATAAAAGTCGATCGCGTAGGAAGAAGAGACAAAACAGAAAACCATTATTGTGTATTGTAACATAGATAAGTAAAAATCAAGTATTACGTTTCTCGCGGGTTTAAATGTTCTTCAAGATACACATATATTTATCATACCGTTTGATATAACATATTGTAACGTAATATTGTACATAGGAACAAGCGTATTACATGTAAATTATAGTTGTATTACCGCTTTAAATCAAATGTCATTAAGGTAGAATAATTTTTCTTCTGCACAATCGAATCGTGGGCGAACTTCTGTTTCTTCGAAACACATGTGTCCCTGATAAATCGCGACAATTCTCAGTAGCGATAGTTACAGAGCTGAACATAGTAGAGAGCTAAAGTAGACAGTCGACGGACTCAACAGACTAAAGGCCCATTATGTATGATATAATATCATGAAATCATTTTGTGACAGCACGGCGATCAATAGTTCGGCAAGGTATTTCGTTATACGCGATACAAACGACTCGACTAGAAAACGAAAGTGGAAGCCAAGTCGAACATTAATTACAATGTGTTTTAAGTCCGACAAATAATCGGCGCGCAGTTAATATGTTGGAAACGTACGGAATATCGGATCTTGTATCTCGAAATAAATCAGTTTACTAAGTACCGCGTTTTGACTCTCATGGCCAATTTATATTGTATTAATTACAATCATCAAATGCCCAAAAAAATGCCACTACACGCACTTAGGGAGGTACTTCCGATCTATATAATCAGACAAGATAAACATAAGATACGATAAGTAAACACATAAAAATATCACAGGAAGTTCAACGAGTTCGTCAATATCTTGTCAATCTGGAGAGAGAAGACAACTTTCGAGCAGTTACACGAGATATCGGACTATCAGCAACAGATATGGATATCGCTTCTTTTGTTCTGTTAATTGTGCAAAGTAAGTAAAATTGTTTTCGAGAAGTGTTCTCCATTTCAACGGGATAACTTCGCTACTTCATGTTCACTTCGGATGTTCCATGAAATTATTTAAAAAACATATATCAAGTATTAATTGAAACGAGAGATTAAGTTCTTCTAGGCCAGTTTCTTCCATATTCACGAGGGTATACCATTCGCAGCTATACTTAGCGTAACAGCGATGCATCGTCCGCGTGCTGAATCGCACTTACAAGTGCGCGCGCAAGTGTCGACACACGGCTCTCGTATGCTACTTGTTAAGATAGCGTTATTAATCGAGACGGTTATACAGGCGCGTTGATACGATTCATGCACTGCTCGCCCACTCGACGTAACACCGCTAATTTGTCAGCGGTACGCGAACGCGCGCGTGCGTGCTGTAATATTTATTGGCAGATCGATTGCGATAACAGCCGACAGAAAAACCGCCCGGGATCCATTTCCTTTTCCAGATAATCGCCGTCAGGGTGGCGTCGCGTTTTTACCCCTCTCGATGCACGCCCTCGGATTCTGACAGTCTATTTCGTAGAATCGCTGGCAATGCGGCGGGAAGTCGTCACTTCCCGCCGATTCGACGAAGCGGAAAAAAGGGATCCCGATTATTCGTCGGGAAGTTGCATGCATTCCATGAATGTAAATGTTGTTTTTTACTTTGCCATCTTTGATATATCTACAAGACATATATATGTATCTTTCAAACCGCTACTGCGCTAATCGATCTACAAAAACACTCCTTGTAGGTTAAAAATTTTCTGCTCATCCTCCGCTATATTTAACCCTTATACACGGGGCATGTGGAGGCCATATGGACCCCAAGTAAAAGGCATTTTTGCATTTTTTCACCAATTTCCCATTCCTAAAATTGACTTTAATGTACACCATTCTCTTCATTGTTAAAAAAACAAAGAGATCTATCTATATTTAAACAATATTATTACTTATAGAAAGCACTTTACACTAAGGAAAAGTGGGGGGGGGGGGGCAAATGGACATGCCCTGTGTAGGGTTAACATCCAGTCGTCTTAAGGAGGCATCGACGGATAGACACAACTGTGACGCGTATTCCCAAGTATCATGCATTGGTTTCTTTCCACACGAAGAGAAAGAAACAGAGCAACGCGCGGTGCATGGGCTTGATAACCGATTGCCACGATCCAACGCGCGCTCTCGGTGTTATTAACGTTCCCACGGAGGAGGTCGACGACTCGGTCGTTCTGTTCATGATATGCAGACCAACATATAGGCACACACACATTCCGCATTTTCACACAATGTCCTCGTGAAAAATAATCTTCCGGCAGAGCCATGAGTAACGCTCTTTTTGTAGAAAGAAATGTCAGAAAAGATACTCGAAAAGTGGATTGCAGAGAGAATTACATAGCTCTGAAAATAAAACAATTTTTAGAAATTCTCGAATGGGTTATTTTTTTCTGTTACCATTCATCTTGAAAGATATATGAATTCATAGATAATCATTGAAAAAGAGAAAAATGGTAGATTTAAATATTATTAAATTTTCCACGTACTTATATATTTTATATATTTTGTAATATTAAAATTATAATAATTAAATACATATATGACGCAATATGTAAGCTGAAAAGACAGAGAAAAATTTCTATTAAAAAAAATGCAAAAGATAATACTTTAATTTACTCTCGTAACTCATTTCTATAATTATACTTTATTTTTTTATCACTATATCGATTAGAGACTATCAATTAAATAAATCTTCACTTCTTGTATTATTTTTTATAAAATTTAAGAGATAGCACTTTATATATAGCTTTATCATCAATGCATCGATAAGAATTTTTTTAATGTGATAAATACCTCAAAGAAACGGTATACTTATCGGTGATCGTTTTTCGAAAAAAACCTTGATAACTCCCTAACACACCCTCTGTTCCCTCTCTCTGACTAGAGATACACGGTTGCACTAGCGAGCGATTATCGTGACGAGCGTCATGGCCATAATGAGAGATTACCCGAACCGGAAACAGCCGCCATTGCAAGAAGCGAACAATGGTGTGGAACACGTTCGACGGTAAGCTATATCGAATCGGCAGGCAAACAGAGGCCGAACGCTAGCACGGTGGTCCAATTGCTATAAGATCGGTACCACCACGTGAACCCTGAGCGACGCCTAACGTCATACGAATCGCGATAAAACTCACGTCGAACTCGGTGAAAGGAAATAAATCGACGCAAAATACTGTAGGTATCCGTACCGTTCTCTTTCAATTACTTCCACCTGACTACATTGTCGTAGTCCAGCCGACAGGTATTATTTATCGTCGTCTCGCGATCTGTCTCGTTTTCACTCGATTCGCGAGCGACGAAATACAGCTCCGGCTCGGACGAGCGTTGCATTGGGGCGTTGGGCCCCTCACGATTCATCGACTCTCGTTCTGTTTCCGGCGGTAAATCGTATACACGACAAAAACTCGCCAGCAAGCCGCCTTTCCCACCTGCGCGGAGCATCGGAAATATATCGATAATTGGATCGATAATTGGACGGTCCGCGATCCGGCTGAGGAGATCGCCGTATGGTTACTTCCGAACGGGCTCTCGCTCGATTACACCAATCGAGGAAATTCCCGGTCTCCCGCGCAGTGCGTTCTAGCCGATCGGGATAATAGAGAAGAAACGAGAGCTTTCGAGATGAATTCGTTCTGACTGGCGTAGAGAAGGCGGAAATGGAGAAAGCTGATTGTGAGTGTGGATTGATTCTCCTCGGACTTCGCCCGCATCCTCGGCGTACGCGCGAACGGTTGTAACATTTTTGCGGAGGACACGCGCGGGATATACGTGCGGTACACCCGGTGCGATGTACGCGTAGCTATAAATCACGGGACAATCGTTCCGGGCGATCGTTGCGAACTCGTTACGAGTTCGCCCCAGTGGCCAGCCGCGACGACAACGACGACGCGACGGCAGGAAAGCTCGAGAGCCGGTCTGCTCGGTCCGATACACTTTGCGAAACGACGGCCAACGCACTTGCAGTGGGCGTAAGTACAGGTATAACAGGACGCCCTTCGAAACGAAGAAATACTTTCGTTTTCAACATGCCAGTGTACCGATCACAATCGTCGACTTAAATTGATATTTAACGGATCTGAGCGTAATACTGTTTGTAGACGTAATCAACTAAGATAATATGTGTGTGTTTGGACATTTCTAATTAAATTATTTAGGAGATCTGTAGAAATGTTCCGATTGCTATAGACAATCCTATTATCCAAAAGTAGAACAATAAAAATTGAGCCGCAAATTTCTCACCACAAAATAATTATACCTATATAAATAAATATAAAAAATAATATAAAAAAATTCCATCTCTTTCTTTATCGAAGAAAAGGAAACAAATATATGTAAAATAAAATAGAATAATAAAATATCACGTTGTAAAATTTTATCGATCTACATTGAATGCGCTATACAATCATGAATAATAAAACAAATGTTGCAATTCAAATACTTGACAATGGTGGACATTTGCATTGTTACGTTATAATAAATATATAATTATATATAATGAAGAGAGTAATGTAAAGCGTAATTTAATAATGAAGTATTCATATGCCTCTATTATAAAGATAGTTTCATTGTTCTGACAAAAAACGAATAATTAATTGCATTGCGTCTATTTTACATTATTGATGCTTATAAAAAGAACCAATGGTTTTTGAAGGTAACAAACGGAATGGTACTCAAGTATAACTTATAATGTAATTTTTCTTTCAACGATAAGAATAATCATGTAAGTATCGAAATGTTGCGACAACAGACGACGCCAACATTAGAATTCAATCGTGAATCAGCCGAATTGATTGATACGGCACAACGTGTCATTCTCACAATAATATACTGTGGTATATTTCGTGTAGCACTTGCGCGTATATCATCGCCGATCGCATACACTTATGTCATTGATCCGAGAACTATTGCGCAAACGCTCATTGCAGCATCTCCATCTGTCGACGTGCGTGCACGCGGAGACAATTTGAAATATATTCTTGAGTATTCAATATTCATACATGTCCTCTACTTCGTACTCTCTTTTAAAATCCTAAAATCAAACTAAATTTTTATATTTAGATGCAAAATGTTTGCTCTTTACTTAACGCGTCAAAAATTATAGACTAAAATTGAATTCATATTTAACATTAGAAACTAAAATTTTGACAAATATAACATTCGCTCATAAAATGTATGTGCAATAAAACGTCTTACAAGTTTATTTTTTATATTTTATTATTATTAAAAGCCCATTTGTTTTTCCGAGGCAAATGCATCTCCATTTCAATTAAACATGCATCCCCTTTACAATGTGCCTTTTCAAAATTTGAGATTTGTCAGCATATCGCCCACCCAATAATTAAGTACCATTAATGTTCTTTTTCAGAAATAATAATATCAAAACATAATTTTTTTCAAAATAGAAAATTTTCTTGTAATTCATGCGTATACCTGCGTCAAAAATCGCTCAGTAAACGAAGATACCAGTTAGATAATTCGTACCGTTGATATTACGCGAACCCGCGGGCAACGCACTGGACGAGTGCATGGTATCGTTAGCTGTGGTATCGTTCGCAGTAAAGATCGCTCCGCAAGATTCGCGATTCGACGGGTGCGTACGCGGCATTCGCCACGCCGTACGCATTCCGTACGCACGCCTAATGCACATACTGTAACATTCGCGGCGACCGCAGTCACTCCCGTTCGTTACGCGACCCAGCGTCGTCGAAAAAAAATCGCAGGAACGATCGGCCCGCGATCGAAAGCTCGAAGCGAGATATGTATACCTCGTGTGCTCGCTCGATCCCACCATATTCGATGCACCGTAAATATCGTCGAGCGCGCCCGCGGACACGTCGTTATCGCCACGTGCGCCGACAACTGCGAGATCGGCCGGTTACGCGGCTTAAGATATCGCCGTTACGCCGCAAAGTTATGCAGAAAAAAAGTAATAATGGCCCGTGCTGAACATTTCGCATACGATGTCAGTCATTATACTGAATATAAGTAAGTTAGTGGGCAGAGTATTCCATATCTAACGAAAATTATTTTTAGAGAAGACTAAACGTTAAATATTGGAGTTTAATTATGGAGCTGAATATAAAGATATTTTAAAATTTTGAGCAAATTGTGCTCCAAAAATATAAACAAATAACAAAATTTATTATTTGATTAGTTCCATTTTACATAGATAAATTGAAAACTAATTTAATATTAAAAAGTTGTGATGAATGTCTATTAGAATACTTGTCTTCAATAATTTACATTCCTATAATAATACTACGAAATTCCATTCAAATTGGAAATTAAATTCCTGTTTCTATTTAAACATATTAGTTGTACAAATAAGTAATTTTACTCTGAAATTTCTATATTATTAAAACTCTTTAATTTCCTAATATCAAAAGCAATTGCTTTCCTGCTTTGTTTCTATAATTCATATCTGTAATTCAAAAAAAGAGAAGAGGATTCTGAAGCATTTTATATATTTAATAGCGTGATTCTCTATTTAATGGCTCAGATCTTTCAAACACATCCAATTATTAATTAAGCTAATTAATGTATATTCTGTTAGACGATGCCTGTAAGTGCACACGTGAAATCGACATAAAGAAGAAAGAAATCATTTATCGGAATGCATTGCTGCCATTACTGTACATTTTTTTCGATAGCTCGTTCTAAATCATAGGGATAGTTGGAACACAATCTGATCTCACATGCGGGAAGATCGAAGCAGTTGAAACGAGTTCCAACACATATCGTTTATGACAGCATTAATGTCGTTGATCGTTTCCGTTTGTGCAATTATCGACAATTATCAAGAAAGCAAAAATCTGTTATAAAGGCAAGAGGATATCTTGCATAATTTTAAAAATAATCTTAAATGTTTTGTCTTAAAATAAAGTACTTGTAGATAATAAATAATCTTATCATCACAGATTGAACAATTAAGATGTAATTTCGTATATAAGACAGCGGCAAGTATTGAGAAGCATCAGTTGGCGAGATCACACGTCAAAGTATCACCAACAATATATTAAAGGTGAGTATCAATAGACTATTAATATTAAACCGAGTTAAACACTTTGAATTTGAATATTAAATTATACATGAAAAAATACGCAAAATACAATAAATTATTTACTTCCTGCTTATTTTAACAATAAATAAAACTGTTCTCAGACAAGTTAAAAGATATAAATAAAAAATTTTTAAGTAAATATGTAATTATAATTGTATTATTTTTCAATTACCGTATTCATTCAGTTAGATATCGTAAAATACAAATTTTCGATATTTTTATTTTATTGATTTAGTTAATTAAACTAATAATTCGTATGTATTTTAAATAGATCAATACGTCATAATATAGTTTGATTAACGATGTACAATAAAAAATTGAGTAATATTTATAATCTTTTTTCCATAAAAATTTACACAAAGCCAAAATAATAAATGTTTAACCGATATTTATTGATGCACAAATGTCATTATTATTAAGAGTATGCTTCTGTTAATACAATTTTTGCATAAATTTGATTTATTTAAATATATGTTTTATGTATAACAGTATAAAATATAATAAATATAATGTATGCAAATATTATATATACATACGTATCTATATATAATGTAATTCTCAAATACATCAATAATTATAATCTGATTAAGGAAATTATTTATTATTGCAGATGAAATTCGCATTGGTACTGTTGGCCTTCGTGGCTACGGCCTCTGCCAGAATTGAGATCCCCAATTTCGGCAGAGGTGAGCTCCACAAGGACATCCAAGAGTTCTTGGACCTCATGCCTGTCGAACAGATGCTCCAAATCACTCTTCAATACTATGCTCAAGACGCAGAGTTCCAAAATATGGTCAAATACTTTCAATCCGAAGGATTTAAGCAGCTGGCTTGGGATGTAGAACAACTGCCTGAGAGTAAAGTTTTGATGGATTACATCCATGATGCTGGTATTGACGTTTACCAGATCGTGAACATGATAAACGACGCTCTCGGACTTCCTCGTCTTACCCCGCCGTACTATGCCTTTGGCACACAGATCACCGGTGGAATTAGGGGATACGTGGATGACATCCTACGCATCTTGCCTAGGCAACAACTTGATGAATTGTACGAAAGAAAATTGCAAACCTCTAAGGCATTCCGCGATTTCATCAGCCAATTGGAATCCCCAAACTTCCAGCAGCTCGTCTACAAGATTTACGCTCACCCCAAATGGCAGGAGCTCTTGGCACACGCTACGAATGCCGGCATTGATCTCGTAGCCCTCAAGAACCTGATAGAGGAACTCTGGGGCATCACGATTCCACTTATTAATTAGATGAACGTCAATGCTGCAGTGAAAAGTGATTTGTTTTCTACTGTCATAAACGCCAATATAAAGAAATAACAAAATGTATTATTTGATAAGTTCCATTTTACATAGATAAATTGAAAACTAATTTAATATTAAAAACAATGACTAGGGTATTTATTCGCCAGTATCCAAAGAATAATAAGATAAATTTAAGCGACCCAACTGACCAAAATTTTTCTATTTTATTAAATCTCACAACGTTTCGGCCAACATCTGGCCCTTTTCAAGTGAGGGAATATAACAATAATTATTGCCAGCACTCAACGCATATACATCCCATGTCGCCTAATATAGCTCCCAAATTACATCATGCTTCATAAAGATATTTTATGCGTCAACAAAAGCAGAAGTAAAAGATACAGTTAGTCGAGAGATAGATGAAACCGAACATCTTGTCAAATGCGTCCGAACGTCGCACTTCGTGACTTTGACTGTTGTAACGTTCGGACGCATTTGACAAGATGTTCGGTTTCATCTATCTCTCGACTAACTGTATCTTTTACTTCTGCTTTTGTCGACGCATAAAATATCTTTATGAAGCATGATGTAATTTGAGAGCTATATTAGGCGACATGGGATGTATATGCGTTGAGTGCTGGCAATAATTATTGTTATATTCCCTCACTTGAAAAGGGCCAGATGTTGGCCGAAACGTTGTGAGATTTAATAAAATAGAAAATTTTTGGTCAGTTGGGTCGCTTAAATTTATCTTATTAATATTAAAAAGTTGTGATGAATGTCTATTAGAATGCTTGTCTTCAATAATTTACATTCCTATAATAATACTACGAAATTCCATTCAAATTGGAAATTAAATTCCTGTTTCTATTTAAACACATTAGTTGTAAAAATTAGTAATTTTACTCTGAAATTTCTATATTATTAAAACTCTTTAATTTCCTAATATCAAAAGCAATTGCTTTCTTGCTTGGTTTCTATAATTCATATCTGTAATTCGAAAAAAAAGAAGAGGATTCTAAAGCATTTTATATTTAAACTAATTAATGTACATTCTGTTAGACGATGCCTGTAAGTGCACACGAAATCGACATAGAGAAGAAAAAAATCATTTATCGGAATGCATTGCTGCCATTACTGTACATTTTTTTCGATAGCTCGTTCTAAATCATGGGGATAGTTGAAACACAATCTGACCTCACATGCGGGAAGATCGAAGCAGTTGAAACGAGTTCCAACACATATCGTTTATGACAGCATTAATGCCGTTGATCGTTACTTTAATTACAACTGCCCGGCATTCATTACGCTTGTAGTTCTCCCCGAGAAAGCATTAATGCGAGCGGTGCATTTTTTTAACACGTCCGAGTTAAAGTAGGGCTCGACGTTCGCTTCGACTTTCGCCTCGAAGATTAATCGCGAATTAATACGACGACGAAAAAGCGGCACAAAAATTGTTTATGATGCTGTCTCCTTCCTGTGCAATTATATGCAAACGGAATTGCCAACTGCGGGTGTCGTCGTCCATCGCCCCGACGACGAAGTCGTAACTCCCGGATATCACTGAAATAATTACGGGTGGTGGGCTTAATAAGTCATCGGCAGAAAGTTACTCGAGATTGGTATTGCGGAATCAATCTAATCAAAGAAATTCATAAAATTCAATATTTAATGCATTAATAACCTAATAAATTAAAAATTCTGAGCTAAACCGTTTTAATATTTTACAACTTTAGAAATTTTTTACAACTTTATGGTAATACTATTTGACACAATAAAGTAATATTAGGCTATTAAGATCCAAGCTTGGACCGTTATGGCGATTATTCTAATTTAATTTGGTGTAATACTATTTGGTATATTGGACACGGAAATAATGAACGTTTAATGAAAAGAATATGCCCTTATCTTCGTTGGATTTTAGTTGTGTAATTATTTAAGAAACGTTACACTAAATACACGCAAACGGAACGAGCTAATTTGTGAGAAATGTACGGAATGAAGTGCGAATGATTGAAATAACAGATCAATAACGATAACAAATGATTCTAAAGACTATAATCTTCCAACAGGATGTAACATACGTTACGCTTCAGTGAATCACGCGCTATGCCTTGGAACTCTTCAATGACGAAATAATGTATCTCGATTTTTTTTATTATAATCAATCATTATATTTAGTTTTACAATATTTCTAATAATCATAAATGTTTCAAATGTGCTAATTTTTATAATTTATAAAACTTTATCTCGCATATCGATTATTTGTATATAATTCCATGTAATTCCATATATAAAATTATATTATATTTGAACAATTTTTCTAAACTTTTGATATTGTACAATGATGTTTCAATTTAGAATTAATTTTATATCTCTAAGGGAGTGATTACTATAATGTAAGTTAATCAAACTTAAATCAATTTCCTCTGATTACTCGCAGTTCTAATATTCCGTCCCCATCGAAGAGGGATCCTACTTTCCAAGGCAATGTCTTGCTAGAATACCAAATGGTTAGTTTCGATCTCCCGGGAGCGTTTTCCCTTCCCAACAGCAATCTAGAAAACTCTCGCTTGATTAAATTTTAGCTGTACGACTTCCAAAATGTTTTCATCTTTGCTGGCAACAACGACATCGCATCGACCATTGACCCATGATTTTATTACAACAGTAACGACTCAAACTTCCCGACCTTCCAATCGATGTAGTCATGCTCCAAAGTATTCCCGCATGGAGCAAGAAACGAGGATGAAGTTCGCAAAACTTTTACTATCCAGCGCCGTTGCGCGAATATCACGCACACATTTCATTGCGCGTTCGCGAAAGGAATTGTTTAATCTTCGCCTCGCCTTTTAAATAACTTTTTTTGCAGCCGGAAGATCGGTCTGCAGAATACTCTCGGAACGGGTTTAATTTCGTCAGTAATTACAGTCATCAACCGGTGCAATTTCGCTAGACTTCTGAACGCGGAAGGCCTCTTCCGCCGCGCGGTGGTAGTTTTCGGCTCTCATTTTTTTCGTCGAACTCTGGCGTGGCTAACTTTACGACTCCTAAATCGTGGCCGAGAGTCGCTTCGCGAGCCTCGGAAACGAAAGAAAAATAACGACCAAAACTCTTAGTAAACGCTTCATGCGTTCAAACCGACGCGTGCATCGTAAGCAGCGATGCAAAGCGAGGAGGGGGAGGCTGGCAGGCGGAAAAAAACGATTTTGGAGCCATTACGTCATTCTTCTTGAGAGATTGACGTGCTCGTCTCGCCGTGTCGGAAGGAGCAAAGAGCATGTTACTCTAGATTAGCATAACAAACGCATACTGAAACACTTCAACCGCACGAAGTGCTCGAACGTCGAATAGCGGCATATAATCAAGAGTGTAACTATGGCCAGACTTGTGCTCAACGTATAACGCAACCAAATCTTGTAAAAACATTACTCTCTTCGAAAGAATTATCAACTTTCCCCATTGACAAAACTAAAAGTTTGTGTGTGGCCACATTAGTGGCCATATCAGTTAATGTTCGATGAACATTAAATTTCATATAGGTACATTGCTTTAAACATCGATAACGTCTAAACGAGATGATTTAAAATATTGCAGTCCAAAATTAAAGATTACTTCAAATATTTCTTGGTTTTAATTTTTAACACTTTTCTTTAGTCTCATACGATAAAAACTATAAACTATTACAGTATATATTTGAAATATCAAAGTCCAAATACATTGAAATTATACCGATTTCTCTAATGCTGAACATATCACTAATCTTGGTAATTCACCAAAACTTCAAATAAACGAGATCGATATGAATAGTTAATGACAATTCGGTCTTCCACGGTTTTTTCCTAGCAGTATATTCTGATAGCAGATAGATCATGGCTTACTTTCTTTGTAAACTTTTTGAATTTTTGCAATATCTTCAAAATTGAAGAAAATATAGTACACGAAAATGTGCTGTGACGTCATAGGGACACTGCGGCATCTTCTGAAGTTGACGGTATCAAAGAAACTTTAGCAAGCTATAACTTTCTCAAATTTAGGTTTTTTTTTAAATTCAAAAAGTATTAAAAATCGGATTAGATTCTCCACCCAAATTATGGATACCGCTTAATAAAAAAAATTTACTGGAAGACCGAATTGTCGAAGGGAAAAGCGATACAAAGAAAACGTCGGCAAAATCCATTCGCGTCCAGTTGGTAACTATACGATGTCGATGCAGTATGCACAATGAAGTAAATCGCGTTAATGACGATCGAAGTGAGGATCCGCGAAGAGACTAGCAAGAAGGAAAATAAGCACGTAATGACGTAATCGATAACGTGTAGACAACGGGGAAAACACATCTCTCGCGTAAGCGACTCGCGATACTGGCACAATGTGGACATTAAACAGCAATGCAAAAAAACACTTAAGCAGAGATTACACAAAGTTGTGGACTTTTACTTTTCGATAAGATTTAACGATCATATACGGATACGATCGTGCATCAGATTAAGAACTTTTAAAAATAAAATAACTTGTTTTGTTATTTGGATGCACGTTAATTGCAATTAATGGCAAAAATATCGACTATTATCTTGGTTCATGCAGTACTTGCAAGTCAAATAGGCAACTATTTTTATTAGTGATAAATAAGTGTGATTTTTGTCCGTAAAAATCAGCATATAATTAGATTTATTATTTATGACATCTTTAATGTTATACGACCTCTACGTAATTAAAATATTGAGACAAAAGTCACTTCTTTTACTAAAGTTGTGAGCATGGTCGGTATACACGACCAGTCAGCAGCACGCGTGGTAAGCAGTCTTCGTCGCCGCGATCTATATAACCTTTACGTACAATTGTCAAATATTGAGCGAGCAGCCTCGACGTAAGGGAAGTTTCGAGACAAACGTGCACAAACGTGGTAAACGTTGAAAGTTTTAAGATAAGTATGCGCCTTACACATCAGCTGACACGTGCGACGTTGTGAAGCTGCCGCTAATGCCGCTCGAGTCCAGCCATCAGTTCCGTGTTGTCGATTTAGTCAATCGAAAATTACGTTTTATTATTATATGGTTCGGTCAATGAACTCGGGCTTTCGTCCAGTATCTTACAAAATGTTTATAGCATCGTTTCGTCAGTTTTTGGTTCGTTCAAGTACATTTGAAGTATTGCAATTTTTGCAGCATAAGCGCTTTTGCCTCGTTTTTCGCATAGGGTCTACCCCCACCGCGTTAAATTGGCAAAGTTTACGGACATATATCTCCGGAACCAATCGGTTAAAAATCCGAAATTTTACAGACACACTCTAGGACGTTAACCTTTCATTTAATATCACATTTTCCGGGGCTAACTACATATGACCTAAATGCATGAACCACCTTAATGGCAAAAATATCGACTATTATCTTCGATGTACAAAGATAACTCAATAATGACTGAACTAGCCTGCTGTAATGCAACATATGACCTATTACATGCGATTGTTTCTTTGAAACCGAAACATATTCATGCATGAATTCGGACCTAATCGACAAAGAATTGTTTTTACGATAGAAACAGCGTTATTCCATTTGGCGAAACACATGTATCGCGCCTGGCAGCAATAACGAAAGCGGAACTAAAGCATCTAAAATCGACGATCGACGAGGCGTGAGATCGAACATCGACATGATCAAGACTCGATTAAGGAATAGGTAAAATCATTTCCTCATCGCGATGACGCATAAAAGGCATTTTCTCACGGTTAAGCGAATTATTGCTCGCTTGCGTACATTCTATGAATTTCAGAAACACCAATCTAATTCTCGCGACCGATATGGAAACAATTCGATTTAAGACTGGTCTCTTTTTAGTGGCGGATTAATCGTTGAAGAAAAAAGGAAAAAGGTTTGAAGATTTATGAAGGTAAATCTCGTTAATTTCCTAAAATGATAGACTTCGTTTCTGTGAATTCTGAATCAAATCGTGGATAATGTAACGGAACGAACGAACGAACGGAAAAAGAATATTAGGTCTTAAGCAGATTTTAATCGATTAATGATATGCGAACAAATGAGTGTAAAGCACGCTACAGAAACACTAGTAATGCGATGATGATAGTTCGTGACGAATGTAACGCAACGTAATACCTATACGGGAGAACTTTAAAAAGGACAAAAAAACATCGCTTAGGCACCCGCTATAAAAAGACACGATGGTTGGGCAGCGAAAGCGGAAAAAGTTATTTCAGGAATATGGGATATGCTAAAATAAACGAACATTTCTCACAAATAGCAAAACTTTAGATGAGATGTCCAATTTTTCTACAAAACTTACTGGAACTATCTGATTTAACGGAAATTTTTATCAATTTGTGATACGGGGCAATGGTTAATTTCGCTCAATAACACACCTGTACGTTATCGAGCGAATTTGGAACAAGATAAGTAGGTACAAACTACACTAGTTGATAAAGGGGGAAGGGGGGCGGGAGTCATAAAAGATTAAAATATATAGGCAGATTTTATCTCTCTCAATATATATGTTCCAATTTTTATATAAAATATAAGAAATATTATCATACAAGAAAATTAACTCCGTATCACAAAGAAATGTTTCAATATATTTAATTATCGCAAAGAAGTGTTTCAATATATTTAATTAATAGATAAAAAATATTACGCAAGTATTAAAATTTCCGAAAGTATTAAAGATTCCGTTTTTATCTCGAGATTGATAGCAATATACCTTTATGTCTGTCTTATACAATTAAATCTGATATCATTTTTCTTTTTATCTTATAAATGTTCTCTTTTCATCTAAAAGCAAAAGATTTTAAATAAAATCTTCTACAAATATATTAATAAAACTAAAATAAACTGAACACCATGTTATGATTTATCAATAATGAATTGGGTGCGACACATTAATTGCGATTTTCTCAAACATTCCAAGTGCTCTTAACAATATTTGTAATTATTCCGCTCGTGCAATTATCGACAATTATCAAGTAAGCAAAAATCTGTTATAAAGGCAAGAGGATATCTTGCATAATTTCTAAAATAATCTTAAATGTTTTGTCTTAAAATTAAGTACTTGTAGATAATAAATAATCTTATCATCACAGATTGAACAAATAAGATGTAATTTCGTATATAAGACAGCGGCAAGAATTGAGAAGCATCAGTTGGCGAGATCACACGTCAAAGTATCACCAACAATATATTAAAGGTGAGTATCAATAGACTATTAATATTAAACCGAGTCAAACACTTTGAATTTGAATATTAAATTATACATGAAAAAATACGCACAATACAATAAATCATTTACTTCCTGCTTATTTTAACAATAAATAAAACTGTTCTCAGACAAGTTAAAAAATATAAATAAAAATTTTTTAAGTAAATATATAAATATAATTGTGTTATTTTTCAATTACCGTATTCATTCAGTTAGATATCGTAAAATACAAATATTCGGTATTTTTATTTTATTGATTTAGTTAACTAAACTAATAATTCCTATGTATTTTAAATAGATCAATACGTCATAATATAGTTTGATTAACGATGTACAATAAAAAATTGAGTAATATTTATAATCTTTTTTCCATGAAAATTTACACAAAGTCGAAATAATAAATGTTTAACCGATATTTATTGATGCACAAATGTCATTACTATTAAGAGTATGATTTTGTTAATACAATTTTTGCATAAATTTGATTTATTTAAATATATATTTTATGCATAATAATATAAATATAATAAATATAATGTATGCAAATATTATATATACATACGTATATATAATGTAATTCTCAAATACATCAATAATTATAATCTGAAGGAAATTATTTATTATTGCAGATGAAATTCGCATTGGTACTGTTGGCCTTCGTGGCTACGGCCTCTGCCAGAATTGAGATCCCCAATTTCGGCAGAGGTGAGCTCCACAAGGACATCCAAGAGTTCTTGGACCTCATGCCTGTCGAACAGATACTCCAAATCACTCTTCAATACTATGCTCAAGACGCAGAGTTCCAAAATATGGTCCAATACTTGCAATCCGAAGGATTTAAGCAGCTGGTTTGGGATGTACAACAACTGTCTGAGATTAAAGTTTTGATGGATTACATCCACGATGCTGGCATTGACATTTACCAGATCGTGAATATGATGAACGACGCTCTCGGACTTCCTCGTCTTACCCCGCCGTACTATGCCTTCGGCACACAGATCACCGGTGGAATTAGGGGATACGTCGATGACATCCTACGCATCTTGCCTAGGCAACAACTTGATGAATTGTACGACAGAAAATTGCAGACCTCTAAGGCATTCCGCGATTTCATCAGCCAATTGGAATCCCCAAACTTCCAGCAGATCGTCAACAAGGTTTACGCTCACCCCAAATGCCAGGAGCTCTTGGCACACGCTAGGAATGCCGGCATTGATCTCATAGCCATCAAGGACCTGCTGGAGGTTCTCTGGGGCATCAAGGTTCCACTTATTAATTAGATGAACGTCAATGCTGCAGTGAAAATTGATTTCCTTTCTACTATCATAAACGCTAATAGCATTTTCCAAAATCGCATATCATCTCATAAATATTATGAACCCGGTCAAATAATTTTGTATACTTCACTTGTATAAAATAATAAATAAGCTTTATATGCATTATATGCATTGCGTTATATTTTTCTCTTTGACTGAAATTCCGAAAGTTCCTTAAAATCCGTCTTACAATTAGTTTACTGTGTAATCAAAAGTTAAATCGGACATAATTCAAATAACTCGACCATTCATACCGGCGACGTGTATATTTTTTTGCGTTGCTCCGTACCGTTCTCACTCGATCAGGCCAAACTGAGATAAGCGAGATTATGCTGGTTGGACCAACCGACCTGTCAAACTCGTTTTCGCGTGATCGCAACAGCGTAACGTCGTGAATGGAGGTAAGATTGACAATGAGACGAGTTCTTCTTCCTACTCTTGCACAATTATCCGTTTCTTTCTCCTACTCAACGTAATATTAGAAAAAAACATCTTTTTTCTATTTCGCAATAAAGATTGCATCAAATAACTGTAATATGACATTTGTGATGCGTTGACAAATGTTAACTAAATATTCACTAATTCAGCTTTGCTCTCTTCATGGAAAAAATTGCAAATATATTAAGTTTTTATTTATTATATAGGTACTGCTGATTGAACTACAATGCGATTTGTTGATCTAATTGAAATATTATCGAGTTACTAGTTTAATTAATTATGAGGGATCAACAAAGTGTCACCAAAAATCTATTTCAATATTATCAAAATAATTAAATTAATAGGTACGTTGATATGTAGAAAAATATATCCTTTCCCATGATACATTTTATTACTTGATTATAGAGATAACAATTGGAAATAAATAATATTATTAAAAATATTTTATATTATATTATTAAAGATAAACTAATCAGTAATAAAATCTAGTAAATTAGTGTCATTAATAATTTTTAATATTAATAATCTAAAAATAGATGTAAAACAAAATTCGAAAATCGACACTGACATTTATAAAAGATTCGATAAACATTACGTAATCAAAACTATGAACAAAATTCTCGCTGCTCAGTTTTTCATTTCTGAAAACATTACTTGATCGATCTCAAGAAGCGTCTTGCGGTACACGGATACATTCGGCACATCTACGTTTATAAAATATCTCACGAGAATGCCACGGAACTGCCGATCTTCAAGGAAGGGACAAGAGGATGCTAGGCAACGAGCGTAGCTTTTAATTAATGACGCCTGGAAGTATACATGTCGCGCGGGGCCGATTTACGAGCCGGCGCGCGCTGGCGTGTCGTGTGGCTAGAATTTATCGTAGCGCACCGGTCTTTCCCGCTAATATTTAACCGTGTTGAAAGAGGTTGGCGAGATGCCGCAGGAGGTATATACTCTTCGCGGATCGTGCGTGTGCTGAAACTGCAGGAACAACGATCGACTTTCTCGCGCGACCGATCACAAGCGCGCGCGTTGCGACGAAAATGAGTGGTGCTCATCGAGGGTGGCTCTAAAAGATGCGTTCCCTTATCAAATGTTTGCCAAACTGATAAAATAGTGTCATGTGAATAAGGTAATATGACGCTAATTGCAAAAATAACTGCAAAAAGAAATTCATCACTCAAATGCATTGCGTTCATTATTTGTTTAAATTGACTCGGATTAACGGTTGCACCCACACCACTTAGACGTTCTACTTTGCATAATTATATTTTCTTTTTATATACATTATTAGTGACATTTTAATCTCGAAAGAGACGGCAAATTGGTAAGACAGGCTTATTTAACTTAAACTGTCAGTGTAGCCAAATTTAAAAATTTTAATAATTCGGTGACAATACTGTCTGATTCAGATTTAATAGCTTATCTTATTCCTTTATAATTCTCGTTAGGTGAGAACAGTGGTATGAACCTACTTCGTGTAAATGAATGTTCATGTTATAAGTGAATGAACACAGTGTGATATATGGGTTCTCAAGGAAATGTTTTGTATATGGCTTATCTCTCACGTAGAATAGCTCGATCTTTACAGTATTAAAATACAATACCCTCATCTTCTATAAATACAGATATTTTATTAATCACTATTCCAATTATAAAATATATTGTATTGTATTATACTCGTATAAAACAATAACAGGAGCATAATCGAAAGAATAAAATAAAAATCGTGCCACTACTTCTGAGCTCTCTTATTTTTATTTTATTATTTTATTTTATTTTAAGTATAGCAAAAAAGCATTTAAATAGATAAAATTTGTACTTAATGGCTATTTATTTAATATGTAAATATACGGTACATTTCATATATATTTTTGCATGCATAATAAGTATTAAACATTCGCATTAATTCTTACCTAGATGTGAGAAACGCTTTTATAATCCCAGTAATAGCTCCGCGTACTCAATGTGGCACTTATAAGCGGCAGAACTTATAAGCTTCGCATTGCTCGTAGCACTTAGGAATAAACTACAGGCAAGTCGAGTCTCATTCACTACGTACAATTGACACTTGTCACGAGAATGCTAGTCACGAGGTTCAATCGCGAACAGTTTATATCGCGCACGTAGATATAAATAATGCAGTCTCACACGCAAGACGATTTATAACTAGCACCGAACGATAGTGGAAATAACACCGGTCAGACAATCGGCGGAAGACACCAACGTTCGTTTAAATCGACTGAAAAATTCGGTAAAGTCGGAAGAGACTGATGATCCCGTCTTCGCGATCTCGTTATCGCATTCCGATTCAACCACGCTTAATATCCGGCGCGAGATGGGAAACGAGACACCCCGGCCGATCGAAGGCCGCGCGTCAAGCGATGAGAAACGGAGGGACAGCGCTCGATTACAGCGAACTGACCTACGACAAAACTGTTTTGCCTTCGCTGACACGAAGCCGATCGCCCTTCATTCACTATCCGTCGTGAATGAACCACCGTGCTCCCCGAAAACACCGACGCACTACCACGCGCTCACTGTACCCTCGATACGCATATTAAAATCCTCGCGCGACTTACGTGCAACGTACAACAACTTGAATGAAGAAAAAAAGAAATGTTTAGTTCTAGGGAAGAAAGGAATGTTCGTTCCTCTGGCACGCTACATCGACTTCTCACGCGCGATCGCGTGTCATCACGATGCAACCCCTCGAGATTTCCCTCTCGGGAACCACCCCCTTATTCGTCAGCGCATACTTGCGATGGTCGCGAACGATGAGAGAAGCGTTCCCTCAGATCACACGCGCACACCATCTCTCATGGGTCCATCATCATCATCGCACTCGTAGCACACTGAGGAATCGCGAATCGCGAAGATCGCGAGGGGGTCCGCGGCTGATATCGCCACGCGGTTATCTCTCGCGCAGGAAAGGGACAGGGAAAAAGAAATGAATATCCTTCGGCACGAAGACCGTCGACACGTGCGGCAGTAGGAGCAGCGCGCACTGCGAGACAGCAGCCGGATCGGATCGTACCGCAGCCACGACGGCAATGCCCCCGCGTCGGAGGCTTAAGCGCCGCCGACGCGGTCGGAAACCCTGGCTACGGCCCCCCCACCATGAAGAACCACCGGCCGGCCGGCCCCCACCGCCGTCCCTTTCGGTGACATACACAACACCGGTTTCCCCGTGGCCTGGCATTGACGTGCACCCAGCCGACGATGCACATACATCAGCTTTCGCTCCGAATGGACCCAAGACTGGGATGAATTTTCGTCTCGTCGCGTGTTCAAAAAAGGAATCATGGATAGATCAGAATTTTCCTCTCCCATAGAAATCCCAACGGAATCAGAAAGAGATCGCGATATGTGCAGCTATTTGAATCTTATAAACATTAGTACAAATTCTACTTATAATTTCTATTAAAATTTTTCGCAAATTTGTTCATATGATTTTCTTTAAAAATATGCCAGGCAACTTTTTTGAAACAGTTATAATGTATGCATTTCCAAGCCAATATGAGAAATTAGTAGGAATGTGTTTTAATTATTAGATAATTAATTATTAGATAGATTAGTTTCTGTTATAGGAGAGGAAAATTCTGATCCATCCATGATTCCTTTTATAAACTCGCGATAAGACGAAAATTCATCACAGTCTTGGGTCCACTCGGATAATAACACACATTGAATTGTACTTTGCTAATTAAAGAATTAAGAATTAGTTCTATTAAAGTTCAGAATTCATTAAAAATTTTATCCTGCTGCGATTCAGTTATACAAAAAGTATTTAATATTAAATATTAACAATAAAATATTTCATAAAACTTCGCTTTATAGTTATATATTTTTAACAGAGTTGTTTTTGTTCGACAAATGTCGAACTCAGACATTTGTGAATGCACCTCAAAATATCGGACGCAAAGTGATGGAAAGCGCAGTGCTGAATATGGTAACAACGCATTAGTCGAAATTGGTTTCGTTACAAGTACCTACATCAGAAGGATGATTTTGTTTCTGTTCTTTGCGCTTATTACCAAAGATACGATCTTGAAATATCGTACAGAATAATCACGAGGTATCCGATATGGGAACAACATTATGAAACGTACTTTTTATTCCAAGCGAATCTGTATATTAACTTTTTTCGTGTGCGCGATTATCGGAGCAGACGTCTTTCATGAAATAAATATCGAGGGCAAAATAATCGCCACAAAAATACACGACGAATCTTCTCGGGATCTCGACGAAGAGATAGCATGAAGGAAAGATCGATTGACAAGACTGTCAAGGAGAAAACTTTCAATATATGAATCTAATATAACTGTCAGACTTATCACAAATCGTTATTGCTTTCATCACAAGTGTAATAATGCATCATTTCTGGAACCCATGCGAAAAGAGCGAGATTTGATATTGATTGAGTGCATTATCGAACATTGCCCTCGCCAATGCGAACGAACTGAAGGAATGGCCCTCGTGCCGTTTCTGTGGCGGAATATTGGCAAAGACGAAATATCACAGAGGAAGTAGATAAAAGCATGACATTCGATACCGGAATAATTATCAAACGATGGCAATATGCCGTATTTCTCTCTAGTGTTTGCTGATACCCTCTTCCGTATTGGCCAAGGTGTCTGCCGTCCGCGAGGAAACTTGAAACTTTCCGCTTGAATAGAGGCACCGCATTTATGCGCCGAGAATTAATCATCGAATAGCAATCAGCAATTGTCAATCGATATTTCAATCGGTATCGATCTAAACAAGAGTTTTATTATAATCGATTTTGACGTATAATTTTAGTATCCATTCATTCGAATACAATTGGCAAGTTAAGTCGATCTTCTTTTGCCTGTCCTAGTATTATCGTTCTAATATAAACAGTAAAATGTGATTCTATAACATTTTATTTTGACGCATATAACATGAAAATTTTTGTTTTACTTTAATTAAACTAAGAGTTTCAAATCACATACTACTAACAAAAACTCAAATTGTTTTTGGGAACAAATCATAGTAGAGAGAAATCAAAATATTCCATAAATTCCATTTAGTGCAAAATTTGATATAAAGATAGAAGCATAATTACAAAATGGTAAATGTATTTTCCATCAATCTTATGAAAGAGCGAAATAAATGTTGAGTGTTTTTACCAGTTCACATAATACAATACTGTGAAAAAATGTCTAAGAATTATTGTGTAGAGACCACTTTAGATAAGACGAACTTTGAATAACGTAAGGTGTTAACAGTGTATCTTTTGTCCTTCATCTTTGAGAACGCGTCGCCGCCGGAAACGCGGCGGCGAGTACCTACTAAAAAAAAAGTATTCGCGCATTACCAGTAATGGAGAAAGTGGTGAGAGAGGCGACCGTGAAAAATGGCCTCGGAGTGCGCTCGCGTCTGCAAGGGTAGTAACCTCCGTTCACCCCGTCGCCAGGACAGCAGACGGTCGCCCCAGCCTAACCTTGTTCTTCTGCTACATAACGGATGCCGGAGGCTTTAGGAACACCCCGGCGGAGCTCGGGTTCGGGTAGCCGGAACAATTTTCCATTATTCCGGTCTGACGTAGATTACCTCCGCCTTCATGATAGAGAGGAGAAAGAACAATGAAACCAACATCCCGGCCTATCGTGCACAAGCTTTCGTGTGTATATATACTTCATGTAGTATGAAAGACCTCGAAATGTAGACGGACCAAAAGACAAATAAAACATGAATTTAAACGGCGCTTTTCAAATCAAAGAAATGGAAGTCTGTGATTAAAATTCTTCAGTGGAAATAAAATCCATAAAATTCTATTAAATGAAAAAGGAAGAATCGAACTTAAATACAGCAGTCTAAAAAAATCCGAAAATTTATTTCCTTAAAAAAAGTTGAAATTAAATCCCAGAAAGCTTGGATATTTACAAAATAAAAAAAACGATTATAAGCCAGAATATATTCACACACAAAGAAATTTATCAACTCTAACTATATAAATCAGGTAATCAGACTGTTGATCAAAATATGTTTTCTCTCATTATGACAAAATGCGTAAATAAAACAACGCTATACCATGCAAAAGAAATAATCTTACAATTAGTTATAGACTAGACGATTTACAGTCGTTTTTTAGAACAGTGGCCATAAAATAAATATAGCTTAGGTTCCATAAATAATTTAATATGCCTCTAATAAAATATAATTAGTCGTTCGCCGACACAATCGTCGAAAAAAAAAAAAACAAACACGAAATACTGCTAGGCGAAATTAGCAATTAGCTAATGTAGACGAGCAAAAGACTAGGAATAAAATTTTATATCGCTATAAAAAACTCTGATTTCGGGCTGTCCTAATTTTACATGCACAGCGACACCACACCGAAATTTCCTGCCCTTTATGATGCACCAAACGATATGGAGTAAACCGGAATAGATGGATAGACAGAGGTAAGTTCGGTGCAACTTAGTGCTAGGCTGTGCCTCGCCTGACCTATCCGTCTCCACGGCACAAACATGGAAAAATATGTAAATATCGGGTCTCATCCATTATCCAACATGAAGGGAGCCAGAGAGTATAGGAAGAGGGCCTAAGACCGGAAGGTGCGACGACCCGAACGTGCGCCGCGCGGTTGTTTTAGCAACGCTGCGCGTAGTATCGATTGCCACGGAGCCGTGAACTTCGAGCGATTGCTAAACGGCTGCCACTTCTTTACTACGTGACTTTACGGGCGATACGTTCTCGTTAGAGCATAAGCTGGCTCACGGTTAACCCTTTCGTAAACAAAGGCAAACACCCGTAAAGTTATGTTTTCCTTCACGGTGAGAAACATTTGGTTCGCTCTAATCACAAAGAGATCAATCAAGAGTACAAATTAATAAACTCTTTTTTAATGCAAAAATATATGTTGCATGTTAGTCGTAAGAAATTATCACTAGTAATTGTAAATGTAGAAAAAATAATGTTAAACACTATAAACAATAAGAAAATAAAATAACATGAATTATGATAATAGTAAATAATATTAAATCTTAAATATAAAATCTTTATGTTCAAATGCCAATGGAGATTTCACTGATCAGTTCCTCGTTTAATCCTTGTTAATGTCGCGTTTTCGAATTGAAAGCAATTATGTAAAGAGAAATGACTCGGTCCAACTTAATGCAAAGTTGGCTAAAATCGCGAAACAAACATCTGATATATGGAAGAAATCGTTATAAAATAAACAGTGTACAACATATACATACATGTAGAAGGAAGGCGCAAAGAGGGCGGGGTACATTGAAGTGGGCGGATGCGGTATGCACAATCGATATCCGCCGTCTTATCGCGCGTGTCAAAAACACGCCTTCGTTATCGCGCCTTAATTCGAAAGTGAATCGATTTTCCGGCCGAAGGATCGCGTTGCACGCGAGGGAGAAGCATGTCGTCGCCGCCGATCGGTCGATCGCGGTGCGATTTTTCGTAGCGCAGTGAAAACGGTGAGGGTGGGTTCGATAGCTCGGCGGCTATCATCGCGTGGTATGCCGACGAATTAAATTTATTATTCGCCTAACGCGCGCGTTCACTGCCAGAATATCGCCCGCGGCCGGCTGCGCGAGCCGGCCCAGCACCGAGATATTATAATCGCCGTGACGACGTGATACGCAATTAATCCATCGCGCGTCAGCACAGCACTCGCACTCGCGTTCGCACGTTCAGCGGCGCATATAATAATAACGCGTATCGACGCGAACGAGTGGATGCGCGAGTCGTACCGCGGAGTGTATATGCACCACGGTGATATGATTAATGGCACCGCCTATCAGTGCGTGAACGTGGCAAAACGAAGACAAATAGCCGCGCCGGGGCACTTTAAACGCGCTCACCGCGGATCCATTTCCGTCGAAAACCCGCGCGCGCCGGAGAAGACGCGAGAAGATTGCCTCGATTTCCCGCGGTCGCAACGCGAATCCCTCTTGGTGTATACCAATGTGTAAAGAATACGTCAAAACGACTGAGAAATATTTTAGACTTTGAGTAGGTACTTCGAGAAATTTATAGCCAATTTTTTATCGCGGAAGACATCGCTTCTTGCAATTTTTCTATTTCCAGTATTAAATTTTCCGGCAAGAGAGTTTCAAGTAAAATTTTAACTGAAATAAAATCGATCAAAAAGATGAAGTTTTACTACTCATGAAATTTAAACAATAACAATTGATTTATATCTTTCCCATAATTTCGCTACAATGTATCTTCGTTAGTTAATTATACAAATGTTTATTATTTAAATTTATAGAAATAAACACGATATAAATGCGACTTGAGTTTATATTATTTTCAGTATTTCATATACGTGCGATATTTTTTAGCTATTGACAGGCGGTTGATGGCCGGAAAAGAGCAATTCCCAAGATGCGCGGTATATATCGTCGATATTAGCGCACGAGCGCACCTTTCTCGCACGTAAAATTTAATTTTAGAGAAGACCGATTTATGGAGGGAAATACGTTTCGCCGATAGTACATAATGTGAGAAAGAGAGAGTTGCCTCGCTAATGGTGCACCGTCCGCATCTGCTTTATCGTATTTTGCAATTGCCACATTAATGGACCGTATTATAATCAGCGGGATGAACGTATAATTTGAGATCGCGAGTTATCGTCGATCCTGAAGGAGATATATTATTTATTATCAGAATTATCTCACGATATATTTATGCTGATGCTATATGTTCTATACAGATTTTCATATAGAGGCTACATCTGTAATCACATACCTCTCAGTTTTAAATTAATTCTAAAAAGTTAAGTAACGGATTTACTTATTTAGGTCTTTATCCAATAAAATAATAATAATTTATGTGTAACTTCTCCCTAAAGAGTTTTACAATTAATTTGCTAATTTTAACGCATTTTAATGTAAGAGGCATTAAAATTAGCAAATTATTTGTAAAACTCTTTAGAGAGAAGAGTTACACAAAGATTATTATTTCCAAAGAGCTATAATTTCAATTTAAATGAATTCGATGAAATTGAAAAACAAAAAGAGAATTAGAACGCAATAGGGTAAGTACACGACGAAATAAATCGAAATTAATTTCAACTTAATCTGTCACCAAATTTATTCCTGCTCCTGAGGTTATTCATTCAAAAGCGTAATTTAAAAGCTAACATCGTTCCCCAGCGGACGTTAACCTGATGAAAGAACGGTGCTCCATGCAAAAAGCTCGCACCGTCGTTTTAAACGGTACACGCCCCGTAAGCTTCGGGTCCCGCAAAGTGTTCATTTGGAAACTTTCGCGGGCGCGAAAGCCCGCAGAAACTTCGAACTTTCGCGGCGCGATGCGAGGCGAGGCGAGGCGCGCCTTTCTATCTCACCCTTAGGCGACAGCGGGGGGCGAGAGCGGGGGCAGAAGAGACTCTGATTGACGACGGCGGACTTTTAATTACTCCACCGCAAGTCCCGGGGCACGTGGAAGCGAAAGATAAGCTTCCTCGCTCGAAATAAAACGAATGAGCGGCGAACGGCGTTCCGGCGCGTAAGTTATGCCGCAAATTATGCAATTAAAAGTCTTGCGGACAGATGTGGGTCCCGCTTTTCGCGCGCGCCCCGTCTTCCGTACTAACGACTTCCGTTGCGTGGCTACGGTTGCGGCAGATGCGTGTTGCCGACAAAAACTCTTTTCGACAATTTCGCTACAAACGCCAGAATGGATTAGGTATGTTGTGAAATAAAGGAAAGATGATATAGCGCGCTACTTCATATCGAAACACATTCGTATGAGAATAGACTGTGTGTACCTAATAGATCGCTCTGTGCTGATTGTGCCATGAACTACTTGTGAAAACGAAGTGCATTCGTAATGCAAATCAATAATTAAACGAACAAAAAAGTTTATTATTTTTTAATTAAAATTTTGTTTTATAACACATTTTACTGTGCTATCTGTAAATAAACAATATTTGTAGTCACAATTGTATTTCTATTTGAATTTATTTGTTAATTTTTTTCGATAAAAAATTTTTGTTATAATACGTGTATGCTATAATCCTAAATTAAAGCGAATGTTAAAAGTCAAATATTTATGTTCATTAATTAGAAAGTTAGCACATGCACTGGATGCACCGTAAACGTTTTAATCTGTCAACAACAGGATAGGATTATTATATGGCGAAAGGTGAAAGTCGTACGGAAAATCGCATTTCGTGTAAAATAATTACAGAAATGTTGAAACGGCGCTAAAAGTCCAACCACTTCCCGCATACAACGATGTGTATATATATTAGCGAACATATGGCGAATTCTCGAATCGCCCGTGAAATATGAGTCTCGATACGGTGTATGGCTCGCGCCGTATCAATCTCGTGCAATTTATATCAAGGTGCGATGTTACGTTGCGAGGACTGTACTATGCGAGAGCAACGCAAATTAAATTGTATACCGTTCGCCAGATTGCTATGAATCACTATTGACTTGCGTATAGCGATATCCGATGAACAATAGCGCTTACGGTCCGCCGCGTCCGAGAGGAAAAGTTATTTCTTGTCTATTTGAACGTTTGTTTTTCCGATTACACCATCGCCATACGTTAAACGAGAGGCAAACTACCGAAGCTACCTATATCAGTAATCTTGATACATTTAACCGAACTAGCGAGTTAACAACCCGATATACAAAATGTACACGAAAAAAAAAATAAAGTTGCTTTAATTAAACGTCGACGTCACGGGCTGCCACAAACATAAACAGTTAATTCAATTGGATATTATTTGAACAAAAACATCAGATAGTTGTTTTAATAATCCAAATATTTGGATCAAATAATATCCAATTTAATTAACTATTTATGCTTGTGGCAGCCCGTGACGTCAACGTTTAATTGAAGCAACTTTATTTTTTTCCGTGTATAAAAATGAGCATAAATGCACCCTATAGTTTCAATTGAAATAAAAAGTATAATGTTAAAGTAAAAAATAATTAGCATATTGACTCATTACTGACTCCTAAGAACTCGTGTCTCGCAGAGCATCTAAATATACATTTCACTGATTGCGGAGACACTACACTGCAGATATAATTGAACCTCTTTCTCGGTGATTGCGGATATATGACACGCGTTGCAACCGGAACGAGGCGAATAAAAGGCCTCGCCAATCGATACGTAAATAGGTTAATCGCACCATCGTTCGTCCTCCGCGAGTGCAGTCTCCAGCGTACTATGCGCCTGTTGTGCGACCACACAAATGGCCTATTCAAGTTGCCGGTTTAACGGAAATCGCACGGTCGATAGGGCCCTAAACGTCGACCCCGACCCATTACGGAACGACAGCGGCACGCACGCACACGCGTACGCATCCTTTCGCGTCTCACGCGCTATGTGAGAAATACATTTGGCCTTTGCGAGTGCCGCTCGGTCTAATGACACAGTTGGTGTTGCGATACGATGAGCGAAGATCGATGAGAATCTTCTTCAGGAAGAGAAATCGGGAGTCAATGAGGTGGACTAAATGCTTGCTTGTTTAATTATAAAACATCCTCGACTTATCATTCGAAGCCAACCGACTACCTACGCTAAGTATGGCTCTAAAATATTTCATTATAAAATCATTAATTATTTAACATATATCATAGTTACCTATTTAAAAAATATTACAAACTCATTAAAATGGCTATAAATTACATCGTCAATCTATACGTCAATCAAACATCGTTCTATGGCTTTACACTTAATCCAATATCACTGCAGTTATCCTGAATTTGCATATATTTCTCGCACAATCTATATCTAACCTCTTGCTTACTTTGTTAGCTCTTGCTTACTCTGTGCAGTTTATTTGTTTCAGCAAAATAAACTTAATAGCTTAATAATTAAACTATATAGAAAATAAAACGGAGTTTAGCCGAAACTAAATAATGTTTATGTTAACAGTAGTAACTTTATATCTAATTGTACAATGTAGACTTATATCAATAATATAATTTTCTTAGGATAATTACTTCTGGAAAATAAAAATTCTGTTTTATAACGTTCAAATTTTTAATGATTATTCTATCTCTCTTTCCTATCATCTTTCTTCAACTGTTTATTGCATTATTACTCATAGAAGCATCTGCACAAAGTTATATGTTTTGTGTAGATGTATCTGAGCGTCCGCGGTATATTCAGCTCGGGACCGTGGGTTCGCTAAGCCCAAATGACTGTGCGGATCAGTCATCCCTGCGGGAATTTTGATTACGAAAAAGTTTCTAATTGCTTTCGCCATCTATGTCTCACTCGACTTTTATAAGCTTAATTCAATCTATTTTCATTATGAGTTTTGTCCAGATTATTATTATGTCGAGTTTATTTGTTTCACTAATATGCGCAAGGATAATTGTAATTAAAAAGTTAGCGTCAACTCTACTTCCAGTTTTGATTAAATCAAAAAATTCTTATGAGACTGTATTTAATTTAAATCCTGTTACATTTTGCTGTACAATCTGTAAATAAACACTTTATAGTTACAGTTTAAAATTAACAAAAATAATTATTGCATCAAATAACATTTTTATAACCATCATTATTTTCATCGTCATAAAAAAATTTCTAAATTATTATGTATCTAATATAATTTTCAAGATAATTATAATTATGTAATATTACATAAAGATTATTATAACTTTATAAAACGTTGCATATGAAATTTTGCCTCTGTAATATTTTTTTCAAGATTCCCATAATCGTCCCTACGTTATTTTGGTCTGTTGTTAGAATAAACATACGATTTAATACTTTCACAGGAATAGAAGCTCTGAAGTGGTAATATAGTACCGCGGGAGTTATATTGATATTTCTTGACGTGCCTGACCGGTCTAGGCAAACAATGACGTTCATAATGCTACAAACTGGTTTCAGCCAAGAAAGATAGCTAGCTGCCAATATAGGATACATCCCATGATCCTGAAAACGCTCCTCCCATTCGTAGGGGAAGAAACGTTTGACGCGGCACAAAAACGAGTTATTATTTGGGCCCTACTCGTTCAGACCCATCTTCAAAAGAATAATGAACGAAGTTTATAAGCATGGTCAAAAATTAATTACCAGTTTCCCAACGTGTGTTATATGACGTAATTTTCTCCGAACGCACGTTGAAATAAGTTTGACGCAGTAAATAAAATATCGCAATTCTTTCGCCAAACAATCAGTCTCATCAAAAACTCATGAAAAATACAAATTTTCCTCTTATTAAGCAAACAGTCGGCGCCGGGATTGTAGTCACGTTGCCGCAACACATCGCGGCGCGTTTGTGCCGCCAATGACCGCGGCAGCGTTGAATAATAGGTTCGCGACGCAGATTGATTCGAGTTGCGTGCAGCGAATGCAACGTGCATTCGTTCAACGTAGAAAAAAAATCGGTACTAATTTTCATAAATCAAATCGGGCTACGAATGAAATTTAATGCGCGGCGTGTTTCGCTTTTCGACTGATTTATCTCCCGACGCGAAGAAATACACCGAGAAAAGCGGCACCGGCGCGGCGCGGCGCGCGATCGAGACTCGATGAGTGCGAGAACACATAGAAAATCCTCGGCGCGTGGAAATCATCCGGCGATCGCGCGGCGGTGTCGGCAAACGCGTATGTTACACTTTCACCACCAACAGCCATGGATTCCACACGCCCACAACTGGGCCATTATTTCTCCAATTACAACTTTCGTTGCGCTTTCAGGTCTCATGAGAACTCGGGCTCGCGATGTCGCATAAATCCTCGATCAATTAGCCGCGAACTGCGCGACATAAGATAAAAGATTATCCCGTCAGGTAGAAACACTTCGAAATATTTCCATATGCAGGAAGTACAGCCAACGGGGGATAGATAAGAAGAATAAGGAAAGTATGTGTGTACTTCGGGTACGAATGTCGGTGCTGCGCAACTCTACTCGGACATTGTCGCCCTGGCGTCGCGGTAATGGTATATCTGCCGTCCGCAGTCGCATTAATGGGAAATCCGACAGGCCGTCGATAAACCGATTTTCGCACGATAAGACGTAATCATGTACGTACACGGAGCGAATAATTTCGCTCGTACGCGTGCTGCAACGCGCCCGCGTCATTACGCGGCGTCGTTCGCGCATACGCGAGATAAATCCGAGATACTCAATCTTCTTGACAATCAATCAGAACGGGAACTACTGCTACGCTTTCACTGTGAGCGCCGGCCGTTCGGCTTCTTCGTCAGAATTCACTTCGCATATTCCTCCGCTATTCACGGCGCTTCCCCGTCTATCGCTCCGACGAAAACGACGGGTCAATTACCGTATAACTATTTGATTTTCCGCAACTTCTCTATATACGTTCGATCCAGATACCGACTGCTTTTAACTACCCCCTTTTACTTATTCATATGCTTGCATTAAATGACAAGGCATAATAAACAGTAAATCACGCGGAGCTTCTAGAAAAGTTAGGGAGAAGGATTTACCACTCTCCAGTAAAAAGATACCGCAATATCGATCTAATTACTTCACTGATGATCTCAGGTTTACTACCGCGTATTATATCTCAAGGTATGAAAATCTGAGCGTGCGCGTGGCACGGCGGCACGTTAAAGTGCTTATTACAAGGCGTGTAATGGGGTTTCCGCGCGAGTCTCCCGCTCGACTCGCACACCGTTCCGTGCTCGTGCGGGATAACGCGAGTCTCTGACCAGAATACGAATACGATGCCGCGTCGCGCCGACTTCGTGCGAATTAAAACGCGTATAATGACTAGCCGAGGGTGGCAATCGTTCAATTAATATCCGAGCGCGAAACGTCCGGCTGGAAAGTCGATATGTGCGCGTGTGCCGACTGTTCGAGCATTAAAAAAGCTCCACGCGTTTACGTGTATACGAAGTATATCAGAAGTCGTGAAACTTTCTCCCAATTGCGGGAGATCTAATTTCAACTACCGAAACTTAATTCAGCAATACTGATTAATTTTATTGATACCTGGACCGAAATAAAATCAAATCCCCGAGGTTGCTCAAGATTTATCTTTATAGAATTTAATCTTCGATATTTTTTTTTAAGTTGTCACTATATCTAGTAAGGCACGTATATGCTTCGAATCATGTGTATAAGTAGGTATACATATGTTTTACATGAGATAAAAAACCGCTCGAACACCACCGAGGATTAATTGCAGCGTATTAAAGGGAAGTAAAAGCTACAAGTTTACTCCTGCGTCTGATCTGACCAGTTCGAAGCTACTCCGCTTACCGAGGAGTTATGGTCACGGAGACAAGGCGAAATCCCGCCGGCGTTCTCAGTGATTAAACGATTCTAAATTATCGTCACACACCGTGTAGAGCACTTTTACGCATTTACTCGACACATTAGATGCCGCAATGCATCAAATGACCGGCGCGCACAGGCTGGATAATAATGATAATCGCGCGCGTTATTGCGGAGACACGGAGATAATCTTTTTCCGTCTTCTTCGGTGCGGCGCAGAATTTACCGCCGCGCTCTGACTCGTCGTCGCTAGGATCGTGTCTTTTTTGGGGTACAACGACCGCATAGGCGGATTATGTGGTGCGTTCCGCCTGAGATAACGACGTAAAGAGATACGATTACGAGCTTATGAAGTACGAGCACGGGCAAAAGGAAAGGGAGAACGGAAGAGTACGATGCCGGGGCGTTGGACGGATTAAATAGGGAATACATTATTGCATTCGTTTAGTTCACTTCAGTTTACTTCAGTTCGAGATGAAAAAGTTGACACACGTGTTAATCTTACAATTAGAACAACGTGCTTTGTTCGAAATGCGAAAATCATAAAAGAATTATATATACAGCCATATGTATAGTTATCAGAAGATTTTATGAACATATAACAAAAAATGTGTACACACTTTATTACTTCTTCATCAATCATTTTTTGTTATTTGAGTTTAAACAAAATTCAAATATTTTTATTTTCTAGAATAAAAAGATTTGTTAAATTTATTTTATACGTTTATTTTATCAGTTACGCGCAACATTCCTACAATACCATAACTTCTGTTTATTAAAACTTTTTATTTCGAATATTACGTATAGTAAAAATCGATATCTTTGTAATTGAGAAATAATATTAATAATCATAGATCAGTATTACTTTATATTATTGTATTAATTTATGTAAAATATTTAAATGTTTAAACTACTTTAACTTTAAACTATCCAAAATACTTATCTTACAATATTACAACATTGTAAAGATTAATTAATTTAAAATAATTCCTATGTCACTGTACATAGGTATTGCACGTATTTTATAATAAGATGCACGAAGAGATAATCAAATGAGAATTAATTGAATTCTATTGATAAGGATAGTTCATCTGTGATTATATTTTGATAAATGATAATATTACACGTGCATGGAAAGTAGCACTTTCCGTGTGTGTTTTCTGTGCGGAAAGTAACGATTTGCCAACATCTACCTACAAAATATTCCACACGTCATATCCAAAGTCATATCCTACGGGAAAACCGTGCCCTAAGACTTATAGCCAACGGGTTCAAGCCATACGTAACGGGTATCAACGCCATCTCGCAGCGCACACAGAAAACAACTACCGAAAATACCGACACTTCGCCTCTTCCCAACACACACCTAACCTAACAGCTACTCATATGTCACTCTACTGTACATACTTGTACGCGCAACTCACATAAAGCAATTATAAAGTGAAAAAAATGGATCATATCATCCCAGAAACCGATAGTGACAACGAACTCACGCCTCCAGAAATAGTAGAAAGTGCCAAAACCGTAGTGCAAAATTTATTGCCACCAAAATCAAAGGAAAATTCATTTAATAGTCTATTTTTTATTTCTACTTCTAAAAATGCATATATTAAAAACAATGACATTCTTTATAACAGATGTGTGATTGTAAAATGTTATTATTTTTAGTTTATAATTTCACACAGATAATTTATAATTTCTATAAGTATTCAATAAATTGTTTTATTTAATACGATAACTATAATAAACGTTGGTTTTATCATAGGCTTTTATCAACAGATGTGTGATTGTAAAATGTTATTATTTTTAGTTTATAATTTCACACGGATAATTTATAATTTCTATAAGTATTCAATAAATTGTTTTATTTAATACGATAACTATAATAAACGTTGCTTTTATCATAGGCTTTTATCAACAGATGTGTGATTGTAAAATGTTATTATTTTTAGTTTATAATTTCACACGAATAATTTATAATTTCTATAAGTATTCAATAAATTGTTTTATTTAATACGATAACTATAATAAACGTTGCTTTTATCATAGGCGGGGGGAGGGGCTCCGCCCCTCCCCCCCCGCGCGCCCCCCTCCCCGCCTGCGCCCAGACTCGGGGGGGCGAAGCCCCCCGAACCCCCCCGTGTGTCATTTCTCCCAACTCGGGGGGGCTTCGCCCCCCCTCGTCCCCCGCAAGTCCTTCGCGTATCACTCACTCTTGATAAATGATAATAGATCACTTTCGCTATCAGCTGATGTTATCAAGTATATAAACGAGTATGTTCGAGTATGTAAACAACTTTAAAAATTGTAAACGATATTCATGATTTATGTCTGTGAAAACTTTATGAAATAAATATTATTACTTGGTTATCATACATTATGATAAAATGTAAAATAAATCTAATATATTTGACATAGATGTAGGTACTTGTTGATATTTAACTTGCATGGCAAACAATTGAGATATAATGAGAGCCGATAAGAAGCAATTACGCAATCAATATCCGTCACAAGAAATATTCGCGCGCGACAATTCTAATCATATACTTAAAAAATAATCCTCTTTCATATATATTTCAAATAAAATCGTGCGCTTTGCAGCACCCCGAACAGACAACCATGAGTTTTTGCGAGAGGAGAAGACCAGACATCGCAATCCACACGAGGTATTTCCGACACGCACACGCGTAATGTGCGTATACAGCCGCAAGGGCCGGTAGGCACTTTTACGCCCACGACTTACGATCGGACGAGCTTTTATGTGTCGGTACTCGCTAGTACACAGATACTATGCAGTGACAGCAGCGACGGCGGCAACGGCGACTGCTTAACAACCGAGAGAACAGGAAGCCACAGTGCGTACGTGCGTGCATGAGTATATACGTGAGTGCGTGACTGCGTGCGTACATGCGTGCAAATCCGCAGAATCGTACACACATTCATTCGCAAGAACAGAAACGGTTTTCTAGTAAGAGGAACAAACGGAAAAGCTTCGGAGTTTCCGCACCCGCTTTCTCAGACCTAACGGCTGCCAATCGATTTGCCGATTTAACGGTAGCTACTTTCTCCGATTTCCAATTTGATCCCTCGCATTGTGGCGCGACAGCGTGGTATGATGCATCGCGTGCATGGCTTTTCCGCGCGTAATGGATCTCGCGAGACCACGTAAATCGAGTTCTCGTTTCGAGGGAGGTACGGCTTAATTGAATTTCGTTGACCACGATCGTGCGGTGACATTGTGTTTCAGTTGCCCGCTTCGATAATTACAATCTCGCGATTGCGTGCGTATATTCTAATCGGATACTATTATCTCTGAACCTGAACGCGTCTTTGTCGTTACAATTACTCTACCTCGCTTCCAAGTTGATTAAATTGAAAATGATGGCGCAATTAACAGTTATTGGTACAGATAAATTCCCTGCAAACCGAGCTATGCCGAATGGAACAGATACAATATTCTCCCCTGCTCAAGAAGCGCAATTCACGGCTGAAGGATGCGCTGGAGGTGAAAGGCACGACGAGGCTGACTACCAATTAAATCGTACCTTCAAGAGGACCGCCGAGAGACTACAGATAACTCGCGTGCGGTTTGTCCAAGGCGGATTTCTCGACGCGGCTCTATGAGCTTACGAAGTAGCCGCATGGTTTTTGCGGCGCCCGTAGTTTTATGAGGCTAATTTATTAGCCGCCCGGACATGGAACATCACGGAACCGTTCTTCGGGCGGTTCTATCCTACGCGCGAGCGCGCGCGCTCCCCGGGAAGCGCAAGAAACCGCTCAATCTTCGTTCCAATCTTCCTAAAGTACAAGTGCTTCGATCCCTGAGATTTCTCCGCGTTGCTTTCTTGCTGAGAAAAGCCGAATATAGCGGCGACGTCGATATCTTGAAGGCGGAACAGCCAACGTCATACATCGCAAAATAATCATAAATTATTATATGCACTTTTTTATTCAATTCTTGAAAAATGTTATCTTTATATCACTTGAATTTTATTTGTTTTCGCACAACTGGACATGTCTACAGTTATCGTTGTAAATAAATAACAAAATTATATTATTACACATAACTATAATTATTTTCATTATCTTTGTAATCACGTCGCTATTTTAGTCTTGATAATGCGTAGAATTGATAATGCAACATTTTAAAAAAACTTATGGATACTTATACGCTTCTATACGTAAAGCGCATATGAAACTAATGCAAAACGTAAAATGCGATTGATGGAAACAAGTTGTCGACCAATGTATCTTCCGCTTCCCGATTGTCGCGGTGTTGTCGTTACTATCTTCGCCGCTACCTTCGCGAAGCGATGACAACCGGCAGAGACTATCTTATCGCGATCTACTATCAAAGCGACGCGTAGTTACGTGTTTTATAGCCACATTACTGTTTCGTGCGTGCACGCACAGTATGTGCAGCACCGCCGCCGCTGCAGCGCCGCGCTGGCCGGATCCGCTTGGCAATTCGACGATGTGACCAAGGGTATCATTAGAAATTCGTCTCACTTTTTGCGAGGATCAACGCCGGAGGCAACAAATGATTATGCAATCCATCGCCTTCCTGCCTTATGCAAAATAGTGTCCACTCTGTAAGTGGGCATTTCATTACTCTCATAATTATTACGTAAATTACCGAATAATTATGCGGCGTTCAATCGGGACCGTCAACCTGAACGAATGATACACGTCTCGATAGCTGGATAAAAAGAACGAAGTAGCATTATGGAACGGTCATTATATACATCTTTGCTTTAATTCATTTTTCCTTTCGGGAAATTATATCGACATTTCTATGTAATTTTATGCAACTTCGCGTACCATGTAATAGCCAACTACCTGAATAATGCGCGTTTCAATATTCAAAGAAAGAAGTATTATATAATTGTTCTTGTGCATTAACATTTTATAACAAATGTAGCAATTTGTTCCGTTAAATGTAATGTAGTAATTTTTTATATAAAATATAAATGTAAAAGAGAAAATATTAATTAATAATTTATATTATTGTTTAGTATAAAAAAAGAAAGACAAAAGAACAAGAAAATAAATAATGAAAAATATCTATCTTCTTTATAAATCTCGGAGCAATCTCAGTAGGTATGTATACCTACGTGATAATATCAGATTTTATAACAAAATTAAAAACCAATGCAAACTTACTAAATAGATAAACTTTTGCTATAATTTTTGCCAAATTAAAATGAGACACTAATATATTGATGACTTCCAAACTCTTTACTCAACTCGTTAAATAAAAGCTCTACTTATCTTATCAGTAAAGGCTAAAAGCAACGAGGTAAAGGCAAAATTCACGCGGTATGGTATTACGGCGCAATAGGTACACTTGAAATACGTTCGAAAAATTCAACGTGGAGAAGTCAGAAGAGGAAGCACCATAGGAGGTAACGCGCTCGAAATGATCGTGAAATCGTGTTACCACGCGATAGCGAACGTATGGGCCGGCGTTTCCCGTTTCTGTTCGGCAGCGCCGAGCTTATGCATCCACGAGATTAAGGCAGAAGGAGATCAACGGATAGCATGGCGGCGAATATATATTGGTGATCTACACGAAGGTTGAGACCCTGGTCCGAATGGTTGAAAGTCGAGACCCGCAGCCTTCAATCATTGTCAATCGGTTCGGACAGAGCACCGTTATGGTGTCTTCATGCTATCGTCGTCCCATGGGATACACCTACCATTCTTTGACAACATTCCTACGTCGCCACGCAGTCCCGTTCTCCGCGAATATTTGCGAGGGCACATCGCTGAGATCATTAGTGTCATGTATTGCATACATTACACTCTGCGGAATCTTCGAAAGAAAACAAAAGGAATTGCTGCATTTCTTAAAAAAGGAAAATTATAAATATCTTCTATAATTCGAAAATATCATTTATGATGTATAACAATATGAGTACCATCGCGGCTTCCAATTAAAAGTTCGATACATGATTCTTCGTCATATTAATCCAACAAGCCTTCGTGCGAATGGACAGCCATCAGAAGATATTGTTGCAAGAAATAGAAATGTTTCAAGTACAGTACTATGCGGAGATATCTAATTTAGTTTGGATACAGTCTTCTCATTTTACGAGATTGAACGACATTTGTCCTCACTTATAATCGTAGACACACAGACAGCGAAGAAGACGCGCGACACAGAATATACAGCCGCTCGCTGAGATTGCTCCGCTCGTAACCGACATTGATAAGTAGGATAAGTAAGATCGGGGACTGGAGTACGAGAGTACGAGAGCGCGGAGGATGTTTGGTCCAAGTAAATAGGTTTTATGAGCCTGGCTGTTCGCGTACGTAACAGTTAGCTCGGACGAAGTGCCTCTCTGTGGCACATTTTTGCTCGGTGCAGAACGACGATAAAGTGCAAGCGACGGATAAGAAAAAAAGTGACAAGAGGGAAAGAGGACGCGGACGGGCGAGATATGAGGTGTAAATATTCGTACAGGGCGCGCGTGGGCGCCTGGCCCCGTATAGTGAAGATACTAGACCGACAATGCAGGTGCGCATCCCGAGCAAGAATCTTTTTTTGCGCCATCTTAAAGAACATCACCTGCAAGAGTATGTGTTCTATCATAGTATCAAATTGTCCAGCTTATCGTTCCTTAGCCGCACGAGCAATATTATAGAACAGCGGCCGATCGAGCAGTTTGCGAATTCTAAATCTTGTATAATCCGCTCTTATGTTTACTTTCTCATTTCTCGCATGCTTGCTGTAGACTGTAGGTATGTCTCGCCGATAAATCTCGCGCAAATTTGCTTAGCGCGAACGAGAGAGAAAAGGAACGAAATTGTAATCTATTCTTACTCTTCATCAAAATCACAAGATATTACAAAGTCACATTTTTTAATACATATTAGTGAAACTTTAGAGAAATACACACGCGTCGCTATCGAAAATTTATGTTTGCACTCCAAATCAATTTAGCTGGAGCATTAGTCGCATTGTTACGCAAATCGCCACGGCGCGGGCGTCGTTTATGTGATTATTATCTTATCGCAATAGAACGAACCGCGCGTACTTTCAGTAGCAATCTCGTGCTAATGACGACGAGTGCAATTAAATTTAAACGATGGCTGAAGCGACCGTCGATGATCCAGCCCTCAAAGCGACATAACAAAAAACAACCCCGCCTTTAATATCTGTTCTCGCGGCCAACCCTTTACCCTCGGGAGAGCCAAAGGAACTCGGTCGGAGCACGTGGCCTACACGTGTTTAATTTCGGATTACGAGGGTACGGGATGTCTCGAGAGAGCATTCGCGGACGCACCCAACCGATTTCTTAAATTCGTGAGTGCGTTAATAAAGACCCCTCGAAAAGGGTTAAGGCAATTAAGAGAATAATCTTTCAAACAATCTAAATTTCAACCACAGTGCATAATCCATAAAACAATTTGATCGAGAAATTTTAACAAAATATGCTCTAGTCCAGCTCTATTCCTTAAATGTAAACAATTATTTTAAAAAATATTAAGAAAATCAATAGATTACTAAATTTTAAACATTAATATAATGTAGTATACTATTCTCTTTGTTTTGATATTATAGGTAACTAAACTATATTAAAATAATTTATAGATAAAGCACGCTGTGAGCAAAATTGCACGAATGATAGGCCCCTCGATGTGTAATTTTACGACCCTCGATACCCGTGGTATTTTAAAAAGCAGAGTAACTGGAACTTTGTAATCATACCCACGAACAGGATCCCAGATATCTAACCGTACATGGAGAGCATGCGCCTGATTACTTTAATTGCTTCGCAGAATTACCTATCTGTGTAAGCAGCTTTCTTTAATTCCGTCTTTTTTCTATATCGTACTGTGAACGTTTCAGGATAATACACTAATGGCACAATCATCACGTTGTAAAGAAACTCACCGTTTCGGAGGCGACATTCTTGACTTCCGCTAGCAGCGCTGCAGCAGGTGAGAGATAAGTCCGAACGAAATTCTCCAAGTTGCCATGATAAGCGCAAACTAGGATATCCCGTGCTTGTCTTATCAGAAGATTCATAACACTGTCGCCGTAAATCGGTCCGAGCAAATTCCGGACCAGGGAAGCGAAGTCTCCACGATTCTGTAACACAGTAAAATAATTCGCTGACTTTTGTACGAAAACTAATTTCAAGATTGCGACTGCGCGATTGATAATTATTAATTTTTGTCGAAAGTACGAGACACAGCTGTGAACACCTATGAAGAGCGACACGTGTATCGCGCGCGAGACAATTATAAGAAATATAAAAAAAATTTCTTTCAATCAAGAATCTTGTTATAAATCTAATGTAAAAATTGCCACAGCTCATTTTGTGGGTTACACACCGCAACATTAATCACACGTTTTCAACACATGTCCAGACACCGGAAGCAATCGAGACGGAAGGGACCGAGCAGTTTCGCGGATCTATTCACATTCGCTACGGAACCACGGCGGCCACACGCAAAATCTGTTACCGGCAGTTATCCCCCTCGACGTGAGGGTAAACAAGGGGAATGCGATTTGAACTCTGTGACAAAAGCTGGCAGAATCTCTGACCAGGGGTACAGCAACACCCACGGGAGAGAAACGTCAATATTCCTCCCGAGCGCATCGCTTAAACCAATACCGGTTAGAACATTATTCCTGAAGCGCATCTGTGCAAAATCGTATCAGCTGCGTATAGTGCTTACATTGATATCCTTAACTTGCCAATGCAAACAGCATGAAATAAACCAATAGCTTTTGGACACTCTCGCGGTTCTATAATGTAACAATAGTTTATTATAAATTCTAGAGAGAGAGCAATGTCTGAATGGATTATATAATAAATTGCTTATGTTTTATAAAAAATTTTTCTCTCATCTCTTTTTTTCCGAAAAATTATTTTACAATTTATTCCATTATTAAATCAATTTTTGAATTTTTTAAACAAATAATAAGATCTCTTTCCTTCCGTATTGTACATTCTGAAAATAGTTATCTTCAATTATCTTACTTATATGATATCATATATATGTCGCAGGCTTATTGCAAAATCAGCCTTTTTGCGAAATGCCGGCCTTTTGCAAACGCATTTGATCGTATCTTTAATAAGACTGACGTATTTTAGACTTTTTGCAAAGTGCCTAGCCTAACACCAGCCCATGTGTGCCAAAAAGCCTAAAGTGCGTTCAGCCTTATTGGGAAACGATTAGTGCTTCGCAAAATGCCGGCCTTTCACAAAGAGGCTAGTCTTTTTGCAAAAGGGCTGATTTTGCAATAAGCCTGCGACATATACATAACAATACATTTACATATTTATAATCATCCAAATTTCAATTGCTATAAAAGTTCTCTTTAACTTCCCACGTCCCCCAAATTCCTGATAATTCGATAAGATCGATATAATTTCGACACAACCTAGATCTCCATAAATAGATACACGTTTCGAACAAAATTCCAATTTAAACGACCAATTCTTCGCATACCTCCGATAAAAGCGACGCAATCTCTTTTGCGAAACGTCGATATTGCGCCATTTGCGCAATTTGCCCCAGCATCGCTTTCCCATCGAGATTCGAATACCAACGTGAACAAGTGGCTATGTCGTCTTGCGCCCGATGTGGGTGCATTATATCGAGCCGCATCACCGCCTCGGAGTACATAAACATTGAGGTTTAGCGAGGGCATACGAGAAATGGGGGAGGACGGGGAACGACGCGCGGTGTAACCATTATATGTGCGCCCGATCGCCCACGTATTTCCGCCCTCATGATGCGTGCGGATGGTCGACCACAACGCGATCGGCACGGCGCGGCGCCGGCGGAGTGTTGAGAGCGCGCGAGACTTGTCTTTTCAGAGAAACGCACACCACCGCCAAGGGTTTCACGTGGGATCTGGGTGATCGAGAGCGAAACCGGATGTGGCGTGTATGCGCGACGCGTAGGTACAAAAAGTGCGACTACAGTGTAGACTACGACCGCATCGACAATGCTCTTAAACAATGTTCTTTATTGAAATTCAAGTAAAATTTAATTCGGTGAAACTTTATTCTAAAGTTTATTTATTAAAATAATTATAATATTAAAAATTAAGGAATTGGCCAAAAGATAAAGTTTCAAAAAGCATTTGCTTAAAATTGGTTGATAAATAAATTATGAACTGATGAGTAATTTTCTGGGATATTCTATACAATAGTTTGTATATCATTTTTAATATAAAAAATTTATCATAAATATTAATCTACAAAATTTATACATCGTGAGATTTAGATCAGATCATGTAAGGAATATTCATCAATTAAATTAGAGATGTTTTAAAAACAAAAACAAATAATATTTTAGCAATAACAAATATTATTATACGTATTATTTCGCGTTAGTAGGTATATTATGAATAAAAAAAATCGCTATATGGGTTATAATTACTTCGGGAAGAAGTACTATCGATAATTCTTGTTCTGTCACGTAGTGCCATCCCACGGGGTGTGCCGATCATAATAACAGGCCGACACGAGTCAGTACCAATATTTGACCACCTGAAATTTATGGGAAAAGGGTAAGTCGGCGTTGTGCATAAAGGGCTCGTTAGGGGAGGCGCGCATCTCCCGCAGGGGATTCGCAGGGATGAAAACGGTCACGTAGTCTGGGTCCGCATATAAATTAACCGCGATTCACGTGGCGGTGGTTTTAATCATCTACCTTATGGGCACATGTTGTTTATTAATGTATTTACTCGTGTGAATAGACAAACCGTGATTTACTATCGTATATTCACGTGTCCGAGTGCCAATGCGAAGCGGGTCTACGACGAGCGAAGGGTTTAATGTCTTTTCTCACAAAGAACAGAATCCACACAAAGCAGAAAAACTACTACAATAAAACTAGAATTTTATGAAATATCTGCTCCCATAAATCTTTATCAATTATTTAAAAATTATGTTAGGAGAGAGACTATATTATAAAAATATTAATTGTAATTATTAATAAATTATTTTATTTTTGTTATTAGAAACAGAGATTTAATGGATTCCTTTCGAAACCATTGAGAAATACACATTTAAAAATCAAACGTAAAAAACTATTTCAAAGCCTTTATAGACACGCACGATTTACCAAAGCAACAAAATTAATAATATTATTGTATATCAATATTTTTTATATAACAAATAATGAAAATAACTATTTGAAAAAAGATATATATAATATATATATATATTTTTTTAATTATCTTTATCAATGTTTATAATAATCCACTGATAAATCGATAAATCAATAGATATCCATAATAAATCTGTCAATAAAGCAATGAGTTCTTATTAGAAACAGAAATTTAATGGATTCTTTTCGAAACCATTAAGAAATACACATTTAAAAATCAAACGTAAATCATTTTATTTTCATGTAATATGTATATCGTGCAAATAAAGCATAAAAAAGAGATCTAGAATTAGTGAATTTTTGATAACTAATTGTAAGATGCATTTTGCCGTACTACGTCGAGCACTATGTCAGAAAAGGCGGAGGTATTTGTTCCCCATGTTTTGTATGCACTTGAGCCAATGCGATGAAAGCAAAGCGTTTCGCCCGTGAAATTAGAATCACGCTTTTACACTGATTGTGAGGTAGGTCTTGATTAGTCTCTTTGTTTAGTAGCCCGCCTTGTATAATAGCGCCACTGACGCTGTGAGCTCATCGCGGCAATTTGCATTTTGATCGACGGAATCTCGTTTCACAGCTGCAAAGCTATAATATGGAACTTTAGGCAAGAATATTTTAAAATTAGAGATCGAGATTGAAGGGAAGAGATGAGGAACAAAATAATATGCACCAATGAATTAAACAAGCATTGTAGAATTTCAAAAATGATAGAAGGATTTTAGAGAACAATAATATGAATAAAACAAAAGTAATGTAAATTACTTAATTAAATTTTCTGGAAATTTACATCAAATGTAATGAAAGCAAAAAAATGAAGATTTTTCAAGTAGGTATTTTTAAATTTCTAATTAAAGTATTTTTAAACTTCTAATTAAATTCGCATTCGTTCGATTTATCATATAATATTCAACATAAAATTCAGAATCATAAAAGGCAACACTTTGGAAATATAAAAAATGCATATAACATGATAATAAAAAATAAAGATTAAGCATTGTGTATTAATTATATCTATAAATAATTGTAAGTTTTATGTGGATATATGTCACCAAGGCGATTTCTGGGAATAATGCTAAAATGAATAGATAATGCGACAGTTGATTAAATTTTGACGTAGTTAAGCGTATTTAGTCTGTGAAAGGGTCCGTGACAATTCTCCCTAGAATATTGATCAAGTCTCTCAGTTCCCCATTACATTACGCGTGTCGAATTTCAAATTAACCCAGACGCATGTCAAATTCGTCTCGTGCACACGCTTACAGCGCGTTTACTTGTTTAGTCAGCTTCCGAATTTCCCACCGTTTCGCGTACCCATCCCCGATTGTCTATTGCAGGAGTATTTGTTGCTCAAACACACGCCTTGGAAAAAAAGCTTTTCAACATGCTCTTTAAGACGTATTATATAGAGGATATATTTGAATTTTACACTGCATGACATTTAAGTCTCTTTTGTTAGAATGTTACAAATCAGAAATTGCTACACTCCTTCGAACATGTTAAATTAATTCGCAACGCGAAACCACTGCGTATTTTACGTATCCAAAGATTCAACGACGATTAAGAAAGTGGTACATGCATGTTACGAAATATTAAGAACCGCCTGGCGTGGGGCAACTCTCGACGATATTTTCTCGACCGTGTCTGTCGACCGCCCATACAGCCAGCCATGTATTCCCGCGAGCGCGGTACGCGCCGCGCTGCGCCGCGACGCGACGTCCCGATAATTATCGAAAAATGCGCGAGGGGTCGGCCGTCATTAATTAAATAGCCGCACGAATACGGGGGAAACCTATCGGAAGCGAAGCGGCTGCGCGCCGTTACACAATACACCAGAAGCAACCGCAATATCCATCAATGCTACGCTGTGTTCGGAGCCACGATAATGCAACGGACCACCGTTGCGAGCCGTTAGAGAGAGATTCGCGAAAGGGAGGCTGAGCCGCGCGCGAGAGAGAGAGAGACGGCGAAAAAGGAGAGAAAGAGAAGAAGCCGGGAGAGGTACGCGGCATGGAAACGGGCATTAATCAATCCGCGCACGTGGAAAGCAGCGGCGGTTTAGCGGGAGGACGGAGCGGTGCCTCACTTGGCTTAATAAAGTTGCAAATCGTTTCTGCGCATGTACACGTGATTAGACGCGTGACACGCGTTACGCTATCCGCGTGCATATCTATAAGAAGACCGTTTACGCCCGTTTAAAAAGCACCACGTGTCTGTCCGTCACGTTCTCCATCTCGTAGCAACATTCTCTCCACACGACCGTGATACATGAACGCCTCTCGGAACTTCTTAAATGTCCGCCAGTTAAAAGATCGGCCTACTGCACGCGTCATAAAAGTAGATAAGGAGCTTCATACGATTATTTCTCGGATTAGACTTTAACATCAAACGATTCACATTATACTCGCAAATTTTTCACGTATAGCGCAATTTCCAGCAATTCAAAGTGTCATAACTGTAATTGTGCAACAATAATTTAATTTAATGCTTTTGTTGTGATTCAGATTACAATGGTAAACGTTAATGCTTATTGTATATAAAATATCAAACAATATAACTCATTACTTATAAAGATTAGTCGCCTTGCCTATTGACAATGTATATGTATAGCTTTCCTTTTATATAGATATTTCTATTTTCTATGCACATACGTCTCACATGTGTGTTAAGTGTTGCATTCAATAAAGTTCTTATTATTACGAATTTTCACGGTTTGAAATTTTATCCCTATTTGCAAGTTTTGTTTCGCACACACAGAAGAACTAGCATAAGATTGAAGAATGAATTGGCATATCAAGCGCTTTCATGACCCGACATACATCGTACTCGCTGCAATCGAACTGCTCGAGGACATCGTCCAGAGTGCATCAACCGCATCGAAGTTTACATTCTGACACGTACATTAATCATTGTCAAGCAGGACAGAAAATCATAATCACACGGAAACAAAACGCACGTGAAACTTGTGCTATAATTATAGCAGATATATGTCTTCCACACTAAAAGTTTATAACAGAAGTTAAAATTGCACATTACGTATATTATTTATACTTTCTCGCGCAAGATAAATCCGAACTTTTAGAGACACAGAACCTTCTAAAAGATAGCTAATTGAAGAAAAGATATCAAAAATACTTCTTTCGTCTCCTACTTTTGCAAGAGAAGCGTTATTTTCTCATCAAAATATTCATAAATACGAAGAAATCCGTGTTTCGAGGAAGAAATCAATTAATTAATCCTCGTATAAATCACGAGGAAATGTCATCGTGCGCAGGCACCGTTATTAGCGAAACCGAGAAATCCGTGAGTTACCTTCTCGTAATAGCGCCCGCGCGACGAAAGATTAGTCGCTGCCACGGGTCGCGGCGACGGGTCACGGCTGCCACGGAACCCTGTATATAGGACGATGACGTCACCGTGGGTTACCTACGAGAGCGAAGTGTGTATAAAATGCATCCGGTGGGTGTGTCGCTCCCATACCCTTTATGACTCCGACTGGCGCTAGGAGCGACGAGGCCGCTATTACAAACGCCGCCGTTTAACCGCGGCACGAAAGGGAAGGTAATCGTGCGCGCACCGTCGCGCGCGACCGAATCCCATTTTGTCAGCTTTAAATTCTAAGCTTGCTTGGGATCAGAACCACAATCCTATATCTTCAAGGTAGATTCTGCCTCTCGTCTCTAGAAATATCTAGAAATCTAACGAAAAAAAAAACAAGGAGCAATTTGCGAGACGGATTGAAATGTCAGGTTCATGCATCTGTCAGTTTATCCTGAGGCAATTTCTTTAATATATGGTTTAATATAATCAGAACTATTTGTTTGATCAATGAGAAACTACGAAGCTATTAAAAATAAAACCAAGCTCTGCATAGTTTATGAATTTCTATAAAATGATACACCACACAGTTTCACATGCACACGCGATATATCCGTAGGAGTGAAAGAAGAAAGGAATGAGACCGAGAGAACTAATCGCGAGCGGAGTAGGCGCTTTAATTCCCGTAATTGCACGCTTCATTTGCGTTACACGCTAAATCGCGTGACGCTAAAGGATAGAGGAAACGATCTCGGATCGCGCGTCGGCAGCGCACAGTAACTTCCTGAAGATCGGTTCTTCGCGGCCCGCGTTCACCATATGTGTGTGCGCGAGAGAGAAATTTACTCGCAAATTAAAATTACTTTCGGAAAGTTTTTGCCCGCAGACGCATTCATAGAAACAGTAATTTAAGCGACTATAACTACTAAGCGGTATCTCTTTCTCTCTCTCTCCCTTTCTTCTTCCCGTCAGATGTTTTGCTGTTTGTTAATTAACATTTGATAATAATAGTCGGTAATGTACGATCTATTACGAGTCGACAATAATAATGGATATTCCATTCTTGTTAGCAAAGTAAAAAATCAGTGTACAAAAGATGCAAGCAAGAAAGTACACTAAACGAGAATGAAGAATCTCTGCACTCAGGCTTAAAAAGTATATATCGAGAACCTGAAATCATAATCACGCTTCCACCTTTATTGGCTCGAAAGCAATACCACGGTGGCAGCAAATATTCATGCATACTCGCGTATACCATGCCTATGTACTTCGAAATAAATAGGGGAAAGTAAAATAATGTGTGTCCAATAACGGACGATAATAATGGAGATGTGACAGATCGCAGATCGAGACGCTCATTTATAAATCCTTGTCGTTCAACTCTCTCCGACTGTCTGAAAAATTCAGGAAGTTATTCGCGCGAATTGGATTGACATTCTCGACAAAACCCGTTCTTTGCGGAAAGAAATATCTCGCGAGACTTAATGACAGTGATTTGACCATGCGCGTTTCGCGATACTGACGAGTGTACCATTTGTTTCTAGTATGATTCATGTGAAAATCGGCGGCAAAGAGTACCGCAGCGACATGAAGAACGTCGAAAGAAAGCTCGTTGCCGACAAGGAGAGTGTTCGTAGTATACTAATTAGTGCTAATAAATACTAATCGAGTGAGTCACGAATAATTGCCGTTCGTGTTATCCAACTGTAAAGCGAACGGCACTTTGCATGCGAACAAGCTCGCCCTCGTCCACGCCTCGCGCCAAAAAGTCGATTTCGTTACACCAACGCCACGATAATCTCCCCATTTCCTTAAATCGCGTAGTTTTCGAAACGGCGTCGATTAACCGGGAATCAAGCGCACCGGCAATCGTTACATAATAGAAAATTCAACCGCGACAATGGGCCGTGTCGTAAAACAAATATAACCGAGGGAAACGACCCGTCGAAATTGTGTGATGAAGTATGTTAAGCCATGTATAATGAATCATCAACGTTAAAGGATGTTATACATTACTTTTATCATGCGGCACTCTTTTATCTCGTATAGAATATTCATTTCATCTAACGACGAGTTTGTGATATAGATAAATATAGCGGTTATCACACAGATAACAGATTATCACTTTGTATTCTTGTACCCTAAGTATAGCAGATAAGAATGGCAGATAAAAACTGGAGTACTCACATGTATACGGGCGTATAGAACATACGAAAAATTCATATGAAGGAAGGATAAGGATTAAAAAAGTCGGAAATTCCGTTAAGTTTGCTATTTTCCGCGAGAAGATTACTCCGACTACCTCATGCGAAGGTAAAGTAAACTTCTCCGCTTAAAAGAAGAGAAAAGGGAGAGACTTTCACCTCGGCCACGGCCTCGCGCGCGCTTGGCACGACGATCACGAAGGATTTACTCTCGTACATGAAGGAGAGGATGAATCCCTTGGCGCGCGAGCGGCACGGCCGCGGCGGCGGGCGGGCAGCTCTTCAAACGGAACAGCACGCGGAATGAAATCCCTCTTCTACCGGCGCGGCCGGCGCGGACCGGCTCGGCTCAGCTCGGCGCGGCGCACGGAAACGTCCCTCCTGGCGACTCGTAGGTGGAAACTCGAGTCTCGTGCTCGTACCGATCGACCACAGGAGCAACCACCTCTTGAGTGGCATGAGAGGCGAGTGCACCGTGTTCGCTCGTCCGCTCTCGCTCTCGCTCTCTTTCTCCGTCTCTGTCCCTTTCTCGCTCTATCTCTCCGCTTCTTTCTATCTTCTCGGCTTTTTCCGCTTACTCGGGCTGCTTTTATTAACCCTGAACCAACCGTACACGCTTCTGGCAGCGACGATACTGCAAATATTTGTCCACCGATTCTACGCCGTTCACAGGCGGAGAGGAAGCGGAAAGGTCGCTGCCCTTCGTCGACAGTCGTGATGGGAATTATTATGAATCTGTACGGAATGGTCCACCACAAAAGAGGAAACTATCAATTGTCGTCAAAACTTCCAATTATACAAAAAAAAAATAGTGCGTAAGTGAAAATAAAGCAAGCGTAAAATTAGGAATAGTATTAAACAATTGTAAGATAAATTGGTAACAGAGAAAAAAGGTGTAAGCGTTAATAAAGTTGAAAATTATTATAATTCTATAAACAACTATAAATGTACATATGTAGGTATATATCTATATATACAAAAAATATATATAATATATTAATTTGTTACTCATACTTGCATGTTACTCATATACATTAAGAAGTAAATTATCTTCTTTACACATCAGGCACATTGCGTATCTAAACCTTTTCCTGAATAATACACAACCTAAAGATATTTATTATATAATAATTCACCCTATAGTAGACTAAATAATGAAGCACACGAGCTCAGCTCGGGAAATCAGAACGGGATATTTTGTAGCAAAACTTCTTCATTTCTCAAGTAGATTAATCAGATTTCACCGCAAAACCTCATCAGGCTACAGAGCGCAACGTTAACTTAAATTGCCGGTGTAATATCAGTTGCGACAAAAATCGTGATTCAGTTTTAAGGTGCGATTAGGCCTAAAACGTGACTGCCAATCGCTGGGATATTAGGCTAACTTCTAGAGAAAGACAAAAAATGGCAACAATGATTAGCAATAATTTCCCGATAATCATAGTAGTTTCGTCTTACGAAATTTATGCTTATGAGTGAATCACGACACTCAGTTGCGACAGAAAGATCATCTTTCGTTAGGATTGCTTTGTCATAAGAGCAACAAACAATCACTTTTGTGTGTGGCAAGATACCTTTGATGAAGTCGAATTACTCTTCCCTGACAATCTCGATCGTCTCGATCAAAATTCAACACAAGAAATTCATCAACTGCACATTACAACTTTCCCTGTCCAAACGCTTCCGCGTCGACGAGAAAGTTAACACCATCGATGATTCTAATCGCGATATCTTTTCAATATTATTTTTATCGAACGAAAACATATTACAAATATTTTGTACCACTGTGTTCGCATCTCCCATCTTTGTATTAAGATTGAGACGTTATTAGCTTCCCTGATAGATAACATTGTTATAACACGAACTATATTTCGATTGTTACCCTGCAAAATATTCGTATTGCCTCGTACCCCCCTTTTCTCAATAAGCAATTATATACGCGGTAGAAAGTCAGGGAGATCCCTTTTTTGACGCGCGCATTTACAATCGATGACATCAGTCATTTCTAAGCAAGGTAAGTTCTCTCTACGAAGCCATACAAAGTGTTGCACGAAAAAAGTGACGTCACTCCGCGTTCGTTACGCCTCGCGACAGAAACAAGAGGATGACGATCGCTCAATCGGAATTTCAATTCATTTGCCTGGCTCTCCCTTTCTGTCTTTTTCTTTTCTTCTCTCCTTCTCTGTCGGCGCGCCCATTTACGACATATTACAGCTGGTAACGGATGCGAATACACCATGAAAGAGGAACGGGTAGTTCAAGAGAGCTCATTCGCGCGAATAATTAAGCGAGACCACCACCCATGCCATGGCGTCTCGAGTTCTGAGAGCACCTATCAGCGTATATAGTCTTGAAAGATAATTAATCAACACCGATTTTAAACGTTAAAATCCCTTAATCCCTTAAAGTCTTAAACCTGAAATATCCTTAAAATAAAAAAAGAGTGGTTTAGACCACTATTTTGGCAAAAATGCTTTAAAATAAACAATTCTATATAATGAAAGTTAGAAATGTAAGAAAATATAATTCAATATTGCGCTATTTAACCGGCTATTAAAAATGAATATGCAAAAAGGTTAACGTTTCTTTGTAAGTTATGCGCAGCAACATGATTTCTTGCTGTTACAACTCCTAATAACAAAGTGAAGTAATCATTCTCGCGCGTCGTGTTTTTAAGGCTGCGAGTTGGCCTCCTCGTGACGGCAATATTTCGTATCGCGGTAACCGCCGACTAACCGGTGGCAGTACGTACTTACGCGTTAAGGATCGGCACGATAATCGCGCGTCGATCTTTGTAAAACTGAGTAATGGGTCACATTACGTTAGCGAGCGACTCCGATGAAGTTACATTGTACGTTGAGGAGCGAAATAAATGAAGAACGTCGGGGACGCGTGAGAATAGAAACATCTTCGCGCGAAGAGGAATGCTCCCTCCCGTCTCTTCAATCGGTGCCAACTGTAGTTTCACTCTAGAATTTATAATCTCTAACACGACAGCGCTATATGAACCTGTCGTCGCTAATGACTTCGGCTATGCAAACGGCCAATCGACTTTGAGAAGAAAAAAAACGCGAGATCTCGCCTCATATGAAAGCGAGAATCCACTCTCGCCCCTGCGGACGCTGCGATTAGTATGCGATTAAGTCCTGATTTATGGCGGCCGTTAAACGCCTAGATGCGATTGATTTCGTCAATGTCGGCGATCGCTCCGGAGGTAGAGCTTTTCGCTCGCGGCGCATCGGCGGTCGGCATCATGTTGGGCTACATCATTAATCGAGATCGGTGAAACCGATCCTGAGATTATTGGAAAAAAAAAAAACAGACACGGGCACGTCGTTATAGAAATTTGTTCCATGACTTCATGCACCGAGCATTTTAACTGGATTAATATAATAACTGATAAGACATTAAAAGCGCGCCGAGCACATAGATTCGTGTTTTCACCGCGTTAAACGTTGCTTGTCCGTGTCTGACATTTGCTTGACTAATACGGGGATTGCTCACGGCAACGAGAATCAGACAGCTGCATTTAACGTTAAACGTACACGGACTGTCGCGCGTGTTGCTCCATCGGACAGCACAGTGAGCGTGTTCTGTCATATGCTTTTTCGAGGGATCGACGACGCGGTGCCTTTTGCAACGAAATCCGACCGAGTCGATATAGCCAGCAGCATGGGTGGGCATACTATTTTTCCTCCTCATCGTAGTGTACCCCCTTAAGGGGCTTATACGAGCAAATAAGAGCGGATATAGCAAAAACGAAAGGCGAGAACGGCCTTTAACACATATTAGTTTGCAAATTTAAATAGGTCGACATGAACAGTCGCGTTTGCATTGTCACTTCTGAAGTAAAGACCAAGAAAGTGAATGCTGCGAAAGAAAAGGAAATGATAAAAATTCTTTGTGTTATAAATGTTCTACTTAGAACGAAGAAAGGTCGACTCTATATTGACTGAACTCGAAAATCCTAGGATTTACATATTTGTACATTTGATTTAAAGTGACACCTTGCGATGCAAGTACTGTAAAATTAACACACAATATTAAAATTCTGTAAATGCACGATATATTTTTATCTATAGGTATAAAAAGAATCTAATTGCAGGATAGAGCTAAGAACGTCGAGCACAATTATGTTCGCCTTTCACATGTGAATATATTCGATGCATTTCTTGGCATATTAGCGCCCACGTGCCTCCACGATAAAGTATAGCTCCTCGAAGACATATGCAGTCGAAGCGATATCATACCTCGCGAAGTAATCATCTATACGGAATTCAACCGCGCATTTACCGGCCGACTACTGCCGATGAATCATGAAATTACAACGGTCGCGCTCCTGTCGTATCTCGTTTAACTCTTTCATTCTAAAAACGATCACGGCCGACTGACATATTATTACGCGTGCTAAGAATGACTACAATTTGGCTAGAACTAATATCACGAGACAACCTCACATGAAGTTCGTAATAATGATCAAGTTTCATTCCTACTTTTAGAATAGGATGTCGCGTTTTATGGTGGCTTTTAATCTATAATTTTCACGTGACAACCTTTTAGAATTTGATAGTAAGTTATTAATCAATATAAATCGTACATTTTAAAAGTCATTATATATACGTATATCGATTAATTCAGTAAGTGAAAAATTTACTATTTTTAATGTATAATAATTTATAATACAGATATCTACATGTAGAATGCATCGACATTATCAGGCAAGTGTGAAAACAAAAATTGATGATATATATCAGGTAAATAAACTAAAGATTTATAAAAATTGAATAAGAAATAAAATATTAATTGCATCTACAGTCCTTTATCTTAAATGGCCTCAAGGCCTTCTTATATAACGTAGAATTAGCGTGACAACACATCAAATAGATAGAATTTTTTCGATGATCAAATACCGTGCAATATTAGAAATATTTTTGGAATAATATATGACATATTTGATTTTCTGTAAAAAAAATCGTCAATCAAAAAATCACTCGTTCTTGTATCTACATATTGCAGCTTATGGTAAGTAAAAATATTGAACGAGTGGCATGCGCAGTATCGGCAAAAGATAGGAATGCGTGGGTTTTCTGCTGACAATTATCTTTTCTTACTATTCATCTGACGATCCGAATCCGGTATTGTGTATCTACTTACATGTCGCACCGCGGCTTTTAGTTCCCATTTCATCAGACCTGACTCATCAGACTGCTACATACCATATATCAGTGCAGAACTCTATCCGGCAAGCTCTTACAAGAATTGCGGAAATATTTACCCGGAATTTTAATAGCAATTAGAGGAAACAAAAAATAAATAGCAGCTTTGGAGAATTGGTCACGTATCAATAAAATATACTATTTTAATAGTTAAAGAAGTGTAACAAATATCTTTTTGTTATCCACAAAATTAATTTTTTTTTCTCTTTATACGTTCCTTTTTTTAAGTTGGAGATCTCAACATGTTTTTAAAGTATCTTTTTTAATTCGAAAATTTTACGAAATTACAAGATTTTTACCATAAAATGTTAATTATCAATAAAATTATCAATTTAGATGTACCATTGATATTATTACTTTTCTTAATATTCTGACTTGATCGATGAACTGTAGACGAGATAAAGGTCAAATCATAGAGGAAAACTTGATGCAATACTCAAGAATTTTAAAAATCAAGCTTGAGCCTCGTTGCTAGCATAGCGTTTCTCCGCGACTCGAGAGATGACCTTTAATTGCGGTGCCAGATACCGACATGACCTCGAAGAACACCAACTATCGGGAGCTTTCGCGCCTAGAAGAGAGGACCCGCTAGTAGCTGGATGAAGAAGGAGAAGATGAGACGCGGGAGGAGGATGTGATATCCTCCCGTCGTTCCAGGACCCGATTGAGCCGTCCAGGTGAACGTTCCGACACACCAGGACGCCAGAGCGGACTTTAATGAAGAGAGACATCCAGCGTCGCGATGCTTGACGGACTACAAGCGTTGCTAACGTGGCAACGATCCTTCTTCCTCGTCGTCTTATTCCTTTCCCATCTTCCTGCTGCTCATCTTCTCCTTCGTCCACCATCTCTGCAGACTTTCGAGCGACCCTTCGCGCCTCGACCGCACGTTCGGCTTTCTTTGCCAAAGAAACCGCTAAGGTGCGATCAACTTGCTGCCAGATACTTTCTACCGGTCACAAACGTGAAAAAAAGGCAAGCATATCTTACAAGGGTATCTTAGATCGAGAAAAAAATCAAGTGAACTCTTTCTCTTACATCCTTATTTATTTTAAGATATAATAAATAAAAAATCGAGTTTCTAAATTTAAAATTTTTTGGGAAAAATTTACAAATAAGAACACTTCGCTCGGCAAGGAACGTTTCGATTCCCATGAAACGTCGCACGTTTATTCTGCGGAATTCTTCGGTAAAATTAAAGTTTAATCCTATCCGCTGATCATCGTTGAGCGGTATCGGCAACCCTTTGTATCACGAAGATAAATACACCGTTCTACTTTCCTCGCGACTCAATAGCGGTGTTCTTTAATGCGTCTTTCCGCATCGTCGTTACAGGGCCCTTCTCCATCGGGTTACGTCCCGTGAACTTCAATCATAACGGCGGAGTCGACGCCATAAATTTGTCACAACGTATGGCGATAGTGCGCGAAACCGTACACGGTACGGTACATACGGTACACGCGAGAGCACGCGGACCGCGCACGATCCCATCGTGCCCGTGCCAAGCGATGGAGTCGCGGACGAGGGGGTCTAGGACGTGGCTACGATGTGGAAAATGTCATCTTCGTGGCGGAAGAGGAGCCTCGACGTGTGCTCCAAGCGTGGGATGTGGGTCGCGGAGTCTGGGTGTGATCATACCGGCGAAAAAGACGAGGCGCACGCGATTGCGACGTCTATACAGCCGACGTTGGGAGACGCGACCCCCGGGGACACTCACGTCACGTCAATAATGACCGGCTATTACCTAATACCCCCGTGCAAGGGCCGAACCCGTGATTTTCGATGCCGCATGAACGATGCGTTACCGTTGATATGATAGTGATGTTGACACTCACGGTCAACAGTCGATCGAGACTTCTATGCATAATATGAATATTATGTGTTTCGAGAAGTTCATAAACCACCACAGAATCGCTATGAGCATTATGCGTGGGTCAAAAATTATTTTTCTATAAATAAATTTTTTTCTTTTCTCTTTAATTTGCCATCTATACCTATACAAGATAGTCAATTAGAAATTGTTTCATAAACTTTAACGTCAATTAATTACTTGTGTTTCTTGCATTGTTTCAATTAAAATAACAAATACGTATAAACGTATTATGTTAAATTGTACTTTTAAAAACACATTTTAAGGTAAATTCTTTCGCAAGTTAATACAAAACACGTGTTTCATGAACGTGATTCACTAGGATTCTACATGTTAGAAGGTTAGAAATGAGTGACTAGCTCGATTAGTAGGCACAAATCAAAAGTAACTCGATTGTCATCACGCTGTAGAACTATAAGGTTGACGTAGTGTAGACTATAAGTTGACGAGTTTACGAGTGAAACACCGCGCAAGGTACTCGCGATCGATCACTCGTAATGTATGCACCTCGGTATGCACACCGTAGCACTGGAATATAGGCCAAGCACGTTGCACGCGTGCGGAACTTGGAAATAAAATCATGCAAGGTTTGTCCTAAATACGGGGGGAGCGATTCTTCATTGTGAAACACGTGCGATCTCAAGGAAATGATGCCTCACCACTGGACATTAATCGATCGTAATACTGCAGTCTTTCGGAACGTGTGATATATACCACAAAGATTCAGGCTCGAAATAGAATAGATAAAAACCAAGGCTGTATATATCCTTCTCATGCTATAACATATTATACCTAGATCTTAAATACACTATGTAGCACATGCTATTATGCCTCTGCGGATGTAAACGATTATAAAGAAAAGATTGGAATTGTGATTATTCTAAACTTTATCATTCATAGCTTTCACTTTTTCAAATCAATTATTATGCCAATACCTTGTATAATCAACTTAGCGCCGAGAGGAAATTTTCCAAGAACATAATGTCAAAAACATAATGTGGTTTTTTGTTACTTTGGTTATTCAAAGGAAGGAAGTAAAGCTGTATTGCACGTACATGATTTCCATGCATTTTAAAGTACTAGTTGCTTCGAAGTCGACTTTACGATCTCCGTTCGGCGTTTCTCACGAGGGAAATCTTCGAGAGACCGAGTGGAACTCTTGCATCGCTCGGGCCATTCCCTCGCAATTCGCTCACATCGGAGGTCCGCGTCCGCATGCAACGAACAATCCATCCGACAGATGTAACCGTTCGCCCCGACCTCGGCGATGACGCGAGCCATTAATTACCCGAAACGTAACCCGCTCGACGCGCGGCAGTGACACGCGGCGGCGGCATGGCGTATATGCGAGATCGGATGTTGCTTGAAAGATATCGTCGTATCACGACTATCACGAGAGATCCGCGCTACGAGAGACGTCCGCCGTCAAATCACTTTCTCCCGCTGAACACGTCCCGGACGATTCTCATCTGTCAGAGCACAGGGCGCTAACGGGCGAACCGATCAGTTTTCGATCCCGCCTGGGACCGCAACGCTCGGAAATCGATGGATCGTGCTGTCGCTTGGCCTGAGAGAAACGTCCGGACTGGCGCGAGCGACACGTCCTCCTTTTAGAGTCGTGCGACGAGTATAACGAATGAATCGGTTCGCGCGTCCGCGAACAATTCGATCAGTATACAACACGAAATAAACGACATTGTGAAAGCATTTATTTAAATTTGAATTAATTGGATTTTCAAGTCTCACGAAAATAAGAAAATATTGCCGATGTAAACGAAAACTTTATCATTACCTTGATTCTTGTCTCTATTAGCAAAATATATAGTAAACATTTACCTAAAGCTGGCGCTACACTATTCGCGTTTTCGCGAATAGTGTAGCGCCAGCTTAATAGATAACGTGCATTAATGTAAATTAGTACATTAATGAGCGAGCGCGACTCCGCTAAAGATGCAAGCTAAAAGACATACATCAATAGGTAGGGTTCCGTTCGCGGCTCTCTCGGTTAATCAGAAAGAAAAGGTCGGCCAAGCGGAATCAATTATATTCGCGTGTGGCAGGCCGCAAAGTCGCTTTAAACATGTATCATGAATATGAAAACGACAAACCGCGAAATTTAATTGGTTATTAGTTACCCGCCTTCTCTCTAGCTCGCCGTCGAATGGGAAAAGCTCGCGACCTTGAAAGTCGATCCCGAACCAGCCGCTCTAACCGGCGCAGCACGTTGAACACGATGTGAAACACGTAACACTCGCTACCTCCCTGATTCAACTCGAGCCGAGGCACAAACACGATGTAAAACATATATTTAACGGTAGTCGGGATACCGTAGCAAGGATTGTAATCGTATACGTTTAAAGTGGTAGGTATCGAATGTTGCTGTTCCGCAGTCGGACAATATTAATGACGAGAGCACGCAGCCGTTTCGAGAAAGTTCATCGGCTTTCGTTATCTTCGCGTCGCCGCGCATGTCGCGCAAAAACGTAATTGCCGCGATGCAAGGATGTCTTATGCAACTAATCGCCAAGCAGAAAGATGTAAACGCGTCCCACCGGTAGCTAATCAAATGGTTCGCTTCAATCTTACGATGGATGACTCGTATTCATTTCTAAAACTCTAACAAGCCTTATATCTTACGAGTTACAGGTGTGTAAGCGCGCGAATTGCGAGCGTAAGGCCACCTGCCGAAATTATATGACAATAGAGGATTCGAATAACGATACAAGGACGAGACAGTCAGTCGTCGTACGGTAGAATAGCGATGCGAAGGACTGCGATCGGTACCGTGGCTCGTAAAAGTATTATAATATAACGGAAAACTCACGATGGACTGTTGAGTTGATTGTAAAAGAAAGCTCACGAGGGACTGTTGAGTTGGTTGTAACGGAAAGCTCACGAGGGACTGTTGAGCTTGTTAATTAATGTGAAACGACGTTGTAGTGAAAAGACTGGGTTGTTATAATAAACGGAGCAATCGAAATATAAGTCTGTGGCTATTTTCTTTAGTCGGAGTAAAAGTGAATAACGGAGTAAGGAAATAATAAAGTACGTGTCTACAGGTGTAACATAAGCGACAGAAAAAAGATACTTTTCCATAATAATAAAGACTTCTGTTATGGATCCATTAATTGGGGAAAAAAATTTAGTTATTGAAACTGTAATATGTTCTTTACTTTTACAGTGCAAGAAATGATATTAGCCCAGTTGTTACGGCTTTCGACTCTATAGCGAGTTCGTCGATTATTTGTTCGCTCCGCGTCCGCACCCCATCGCGGCATGATTCTGCAATTACAGAGAGAATGAACGAGCCCTTTGGGTACGCACGAGCATAACCCGGAAATCGTCCGACCCGGTATCGGGACCCGATATGCACCAGGGTCCGTGAACGTTGACACCTTATTATCGTCGCGCCTCGGGCTGCGATCGTCAGGAAGACATCGGCGCTCTCTGCGATCTCCGCGCCTCGCCGCGCTGCAGCGAAAGTCACTGAGAGGAAAGAATGGCCCGCTAAACTATATACTGATCGGAAGTCACGCGGAATAATCCTGGCTCGGCCTGTCTCGCGAGAGACTCGCGCGCCATGCGATTCGATCGCAGCACCGGGGAGCACCGATAATCTCGAGTGCCGACCACGGTTCAATAAGAGAACGACTCTTTATTTGACCCTTACACACCTCGGAACGTCAAAGTAAAAAAGAAACTCGGTCAAACTTCGTCCGACTTCTTTGGGAATCATGGATCTACGATAATCTGTTTTGAGTAGGAAACGGACAATTGATTCGATACAGTTGCTTACACAAAACACGCCGTTGTTAACATTAGAATGAACAGCCTTAACCCTAGAAGGCATAACTGAATTTGCTGAGCTTCAAAGGCAAAAGTGGGGTGGTAAGGCACCCCAAACTTCTCTGGTGTCTAGATTCTTTCTATCAGCAGTAAATTAATAGTTAAATAGTGCATTTTCTTCGTTTTTTAATGAGGAACACGATGATGTATATAACATGTTGTTTATTGTCAAAGAAATATTGAAAAATCCATTCAAAGCAATGTGCAAAAGCGCAAAATGTGCAAAAATGACTTTTTTTTACAAATCGTTTAGGGTGACAAGGAACCCCAGTTATGCCTTCTAGGGTTAAGACAAGCTATAAACAAATTGTGTCTAATGGATAAATCTCGGAATAAATGCACCTTTTATAAATATGTAAATTTACTTGTGCTTAATGATTCGTACTGAATAATATCATTATCTAGATTTTTATATAAATTATCTTTTGAATATCACACGCGTCGCATAGTTTCGCAGTCGTAATAGGATGCGATTGGTCATTATAAAATCCAACATTGAAAATTGTGAAATCGAATATTGCGAGGTATCAAGCGCTGAGAAAAAGATTGGTCATTATAAAATCCAACATCGAAAATTGTGAAATCGAATATTGCGAGGTATCGAGCGCTGAGAAAAAGAAGCGTAATAAGATAGTAATTTTCGTGGTTAGAAAACGAGATTTATGAGGTCGAAGGTTAAGTTTAATAAAAAAAAACAGCGAGGGATCTTGAGATGACAAAGAAGGATACACTACGTGTTACAGTTACTCCTTCTTCTTCTCCTCCTCATCCTTATTCTTCTGCGAGAGAACGATTCATCTTTCACAGATGAACACAAACGCCGCGCCGTGCCGGATTACCGAAGAAAGCGACGAAGAATTGAAGAGCACGAAAAGAGACACAATAAACCTATATCGGTTTCGTGGTATCGCGTTACCCTTGCCTTGGCAAAATATCACGTAAAAAAGTCGTTACGATCCTTACCTTCCCCGCTTTCGAAACGTAAAAGAACCTTTGTAAAAATACATACCGTGACTCGCGTGACAAAAAAAAGAAAAGAATCACTGCGAATTTTTTTGCGACTGTTGCAAATTATGCAAAACCGGAAATCGTCAGTCGAAAGTAACTTTCAATATCTATCATCTTTCATTTCACAAGCCAGATTTTCGCGATAGTGGAGTATATCAGGATGCTCCAAAAATACCAAATTATCTCTTTCAATCACCAGTTGATAAACGAACAAGATAGAATAAAGTCAATTTTCATATAGTATATACTTATTTCGGAGATCATTGAGATTAAAATTAAATATCTCATAAATGACAAGATTGTTGATTAATTCAATTTGCAAAACAATAATTTGAGTAATCATTAAGTTTCCTGTAATAATGACATACTCCTTTACCTCTTTAAAAAATTTACAAAAAAAATCATCTCGTTCGTCAATCCACTATACCTATCCATTTGAAAAATTATACTACTTAAAAATAATCTGCAAAATAATCCACATTATCTAAGACTTATCCTTCGAATGTTATGTAGTTTTGATAGATTCGCCAGAATATATGTATACCCGAAGAGCAACGGGATCTTCCCTTTCTAACTTTTAAAGCCTATCACATATGAATGCAAGCGCGTGCGTTCGCAATCGGTTTTCCTGACTTACGACCGTACATATTGACGAAGAGCACAGCTGTGAAGAGTATAGTGGTTGGCGGCGGCGGCGGCAGCATAAAACCGTCATTACCGCCAATTACAATAAATCCCGCGCCGTATTCTCCGCTTATCGTTTTCCGTGCGTCTACGCGAAGGTGCGGTTTAATCTATAATCCGATGTGAAGGTAATGGGGCATAGATATACGGGGTGTTCCAAACGTACTATTGTATAAATTAATAGCATATGTCAGAGACATCAAACTAAGAAAAATCTTCTTTGATGCAAAGACATAATTCCCAAACCCTTAAAAGTCCTTGAAACTTAAAGAATACTAGCGATTAAATTTCAAGGGTATGCAAGTAACGATGAATTATAAAAATTATTCTCCAGTAGTTTGCTCATCAAGATATTTAAAATGAAAACAGTTAGTGAAATCTCTTATCAAGTTTTAAAAAGATATTTTCATTCCCAATACGCTTGAGGGGCCATCGTCAGGATGTATATCACGAATGTCGAGACACTCCGTATAGATGTGAGTTTCAAAAGAGAGGCTCTCTCGTGAGAGGAACGGAACGAAAGAGGGAGCGAAGGGAGAGTAACGGAGTGAGGAATCGGCAAAAAGACGGAGGAAAGCGGGTGTGCGCGGCGAGCACAACTGGTGCGGCGCGCGGGTAATCATTTTCCGCGGCTACACTTTCACGACTGATGATCGGGTAGCGTTTCAGCGGCGATCGGCACCGGTCGACCGGCCAGATTTACTCCACCCTGTAATGTACGTGTGCGTACGCGCGCCGCGTGCGTGCATACGTGCATGCATGCATGCATGCGTATACGCCGGCGTATTCGTGGACGCGACTCGCGCCGGAGTTAATGCCGGTGTAAACGCAACCACCGCGCGAATACCACTTGGTGCTCACTCGCGGAGCTCCGCTATACATCGCCTCGAGACTTCGCCGTCTAGAGACAAGTGGAATGAACTCGCACGCATCCATGGGACTTCCGCGAGGCGCGTCAGCTCGCCCGCTAATAAAACCAGGTCCCGCTATATGTAGATGATTACTGATTACTCTGAATTGTAGTCAGACGATCGATTTCGAACGTACGGAATCGTGTGTGAAAATCTAACTGTTATTTATACAGTTACATGCAGTAAAATAAAAATTTTACAGCAGTTCTTTCATTATTTTTAGTCAAAAAAATATATACGATATGCTTGATTTCTCAAATGTACAATTTGCCTTTTGGTAACGCATCTGTATAGAGTAAATCAAATATATTGTGCAGCATAAATTAAAACATTTAATTTTAATATATACATAAGATGTATTTTATACCGTATACGGAAATTCAATTCAAGGCTTATTTCAAGGTTCATTCACCTTTACGGCTCTACACTGACTAGCTTTACATATACATATATGAGTCTATAAGCCTGACACACATTTAGCAAAGCCGAGGGATTAACGAACTTGGCGGCTGCTAAGGGCATAGTATACAGGAAGAGTGCAAAACAGAGAACATTACCGGATCAGGCAATGTAAAAGGTAGATTAACCAGGGGTACTAGTTAGACTTGTTACGATTCTGCCTCCTGAAAGACTCCAGCAAAACGGCGTGGCCGCCGATGCACGACGCCCGCATTGGAGTGCACGTGGTGACTCTCCAGCGACCGCGCAACCACAGCCGTGGTCCAGATAGATCACGTCCGATATAATTAATGAGCACGACCCGCAATTCCCATACACACCTCCGGCTCGCCCGGTCCGCCCTAACAAGCACCTCGGCGAACCTAAGCTAACCCGTGCAACCGAGAAGTCCAACTATTCCGTTCGCGGCGAGGAGGCATTATGTAGGTATCTGGGTGAGAGAGTCCGCGCTTCCCTACTCGCGATCTTTTCGATAAAAATTGGCGATTACGATTCGGCCGATCGTACAGTCGCCAATTATACGAATGGCATGTTGTCTAAAACGACCATCGAACCAGTAATCATATCTATGATATATAGATTTTTAAAGTGTTTTTTACATCATATATAATTCACATCATGTGTATATTTATGTACATTTATAAATACAACAGCATTTGAGAGAACTTTCCTAAAGTGTTTAATAAAAAACACTTAAATACTAATATTATTTTTTTATAAAATAATGATATCATCTCAATACCGAAGAGATAAACATAAAAAATCAATCAAATAAAGGATTAATTATTACTGTTTTCTTATTCTTATTTTTATATCGTCTAAGAAAATGTGAATGCGAATACTGAATAACCCAATGTACAAATATCTACGTTCAAATACGTAATATGTTCTATTAAATTTTAGCAAAAATATTATAATAAAAATGTTAATGAATAAATAAATATTTTATATAGACTGCATTAATATGGATTAGACAAGTGACTACAGTTCCATGCGAATAAGTCAAGTGGCGCGAGGGGCATGTCTCTGGACGAGGTCGTGCAGAGAAAGTTGAGATGCTTAAACTTTCAATCAGGATGTCATAAACGTTAGGCGAAATAACGTTCTGCATCAGATTTATTCACTGACAATGAGCCATATTTTCTCGCGCGAATTGTCACTGGCAAGATGCGATCAAAGGAGATGAATTCTCATCGATGCGCCCACACCAAATTCCACACGGCACACGGCGATCGATTGAACAAAACCAATATATCACGCGACCGCACAATACAATCAATATTTAGTGTTAACGATAGTTAAAAATCTAGATGCGGGAGAAGAAAGAATTTGATACAAGAAAATAAAGAAGAATAAGAAGTGACAAGACGGACAAAAAATAATTGCAAACGGTATCCAAAATTAGCACGAGAGAGCTCAGGTGCAAAATGTAATGCGAATAATGTGAAGCCATCTTGTAACAAACATTTGCATGATGGTAAATGTCTTTCGCTAATAAATTTTGCTGTATATATTGCGGTTACTTTATGATTATCATCAGCATGAATATTTATAATAAATAAATGACTGCAGAACTTTATAATTGCAAATCATAATAGATCTTCCCGATATTCGATAAGCCGTTCGATGACCGTAATCTTACGTGCCGTCACTAGCGGTGCCGTCAAAGAACGTATACATATAGGTACGTTAAAAAGAAGCGTACAATGTCCATTTGAATACAAACCACAACTATGGTTACCGCGCGCAAGGCAGTAAAGCGAATTGCAACACATATACCGCGTATGGGCAAAGGAAGGCTTCCCCGTTCGTAATTTATGTTCTTGCTCTTAATGCGCTACTAGCAATGATTAAAACGTAATTTCCACGGATAGGAAGAAATACGGCGTACTTGCGTTTTCCTTCGCTTTGATTTACGGCGCTTTATTTTTCTTCGCTATGATTTATACCGACGATCGTTCTCTCGCGAAACACGATGTCCGATTCATTCCACACTTTATCGAATAAAATCTGACAGCATATACACGTACGAACGGTTCTTTAGAAACTCAGCGTTATATTGTTTAAGTGTAGGGATCGAACTTTTAGCTGTATCGAAAACGACGGATCTTAAAACTAAAATTTTACTACTCTAAGAAATTGTTTTATGTAAATCTTATTAATCGCCGACTTAAAATACTGATATTTAAAGACTCACCCCGCAGCACGCAGGAACTGGTAACTCTTGGTCTGCAAGCTCTTTCGACGCGTTTTCCTCTTCTTTCACAATGATTGTCAATTCCGAGTTGAGATCCGTCGCGTTCTCGGTTGCTTCCGGAACTTCTGCTATTAATGTGTCGCTCGAGTCGCACTTGTTCAGATTCGTGTCTTCCGTTGTCAATGTCTCGAGTGAGACCGCCGCGTTCTTATTTTCATCATCACGGAAAGGCTCTGGTTCCTTTGTCGGGGTTTTCTCGTCCGAGACAGGATTCTGTTCCGGATTCGCGTCTCTGGCATCCTCGTACAAAGACGTCCTGCTTCTGCTAAGATCGGCCCGACGATCTTCCTCCAACAGCCTGGTGAGAGCCTCGTGCGGAGTCTCCTCAAGGTTCTCGCCCCTCGAGAAATTCTCCTCGAGCGTTTCAGACGCGGGATCTTCGACGGGCTCCGCATCGCGGGCCGCCCCCTCGAGTCTCTCTTCGGGGAATTCCGTGTACTTCTCCGGAGGTTCGTCACGATCCTCCTGATGCTGACTCGCGCAGGTTGGAACGTCCTCCAAGTACCACGAAGTGCAGTTCTCCTGGCGTCTCTTCTCCGTGACGCTCTCATCACCTTTCGACAACGCGCCCTTGCACTTCTTCAGGTAGCTCTTCACTTTCTTGGTCTTGCTCTTCCTGGTCTCCTGGCTGCGTGGCAAAGTGTTGTCCACGTTATCGCTCGCATCTACGGATATTACTTCCGTAGACGGTTTTAATTGCGCTTTCTCGGAATTATGTGCGTCTTTCACCTTGGAATCGACAGTACTGTCAAAACAGACGCACGAATCCTGTTGATCAGTAGCCAGGGTCCATGTCTCTTCTTTCTCCGGCGGCCGGCGATCTGCCGGTATCACCTATAACGAGAATAAATGTATGTTATTAATGTTCTCAGGGAATATTAACATAAAAACAATTAAATTCACATAGGTTCGTTAATTGCTCGCATTCTCCATTGTCGTTACGTCTATCATCGTACCTCTGGATCGTAAATCTATGCGAATCGGTGGCGGAGATTTTCCCACAATACATTCACGTTTCGCGATTGATTAATTTACATAATCAACGTTGAAAAAAATGTCGATTGTGCGCGATAAGAATTGCGTCAGCTTGAAGGCAAACTGAACGACATGGCGCGACCGGTCACTCGATCGCTTTCATAATAATCTGTTAGATCGGTTAGGGTATTGTAGTATAGCTATAGGTACAACTGTATCGGCAGCAATCGTTCCGACTAGCTGCAACGCGACGTAAAACAATAGGCTTATAATAAATATCGACGAGAAATGACGACGACAACGACGGTGTCGGCGTTAGCTAATATCAACCCTAAGCGGCGCATAACGATGACATTTTACGCCGCGGCTACGCGAAGCGTGCGCCCATAATACCACCGGGAATACAACTTCCTCCCGTAATATCTCCGATTTCATAATGCGCTAGCCCCTTGGTTTCCTGCTCTCTGAAATACGGCGATTCGCCGCTCCCGAGGACGTGAGTCATCGCGCGCGTGAAACACAAATATAAAATGCTCCAGCTACCTCCCCTACTCGCATTGGTAAGGTATGCGATAACCGGGAGATGGGATCAAATCCCTTGCAGGTATAATAAGAAAAGAAGAAACAGTCAAGGCCTAATGCGCAGTTGTAAAGATTTGTAACGATTGTATCGTGTTGAAAAATATATATGTATAATATATTAATAACAAATGTTTCGATGTACCTATTTAAAATCCTTTTCTTAATACCTCAAACAAGATGCAAGTTTTTTAAAGATACTCATTCAAAATTTCTTAAAAATTATTGGTTATTATTAGTTATTAACAATTATACAAGAGTACAAAGTAATTAATAAATATATTTCTAAAAGATCTTCCTATACAGCTTTCATTTTCATTGCAAACTGCTTTCCAGAAGCGTTTAATTAACTATTTTTATGTATGATTCAGCAGAACCTTGACAATGACGTGATCATCTATTTCGCTGAATCTACAAAATAGATGATCACGTCACTGTCAAGGTTCCGCGATCCCATCAGCAGACTTCCACGTAAGCGCGCGAAAGTTGCAGACGAATATCCGTTCCCGAGTAAATCTTGGCCTAGCGGAGTTTGCATGTTTTTGCGACGGGCAAAAATAGCAGCGCGAGCGGATCGACAGCGGCCGGAGCTGGTTTTATATCGTTCTCTACGGAGAGGAGGGCCTGCGAGAGCCCGACTGGAGATCGAATCTCTGCGATGATGCGATAGCAAGATGAGGCGTGGGAGCGGAGTCGGGCTAATCTTTCGAGCAGCGCGAGGAGCTCTCATTCGGAGCGCGTGTCTCCTCTGTCTGCCGGCCGCTCTTGTGCCATCAAGAGGGAAAGTTTCCTCGAGTGCCTGGTCGTGTGCCTTTCCTCGCGCGTCGCGATTGGAAAAGTACGCGCGGGGAATAAATCGAGAGCGTAATAGAACAGAGCAAAGCTGTTCATTGTGCCGCGTAAAACAGCCAAAACGACAAGCGACAGCTGGTTATCCCTTCACTCCTTCTCTCTCTTTCTCTCCTTTTCTCGAAGCGCGAATCGGAAGCATGTTTAGTGCTTTAATCAAATTATTAACCAACGGCGAACCGGTGCTTTCCCCTCCCTCGTAAATTTTACTCTCGTTTCCCGTAGAGCGACTGTTAGGTACTTTATTACAATGAGATCCAAACCTATTAGAGAAACTCGGAACAACCGGACGCTGACTGGCTACCCGCTAGATGGTTAAATGAGTCGATCGACGGCCCGTGCTAACTGCCTCGGTAACCAATAATAATTACTCTTTTCTCTATGCCCCGACTATGTACATGCGCATATGTCATGTACGCCGTAACTCATTTTCTTTCTTGATACGTGAAATCGGCGCGTATTTCGCGTTGCGTCGTGCTCCACTGTCGGACTGAATTGCCATAACGGCTGAACTGTGGATAAGAGATGTGCATACGTAATTGTATGATACGTATATCGGGCATGGCTATGTGTTTGCGCGGAAACCCGCTGAAGAAACGGTCGTTTGTAGCCTACGGTAGTCTCGGTAACGAGAAGTCGCCAATCGTCAATACACGGACATATAAATGGCCGCGATAGCGAGTATGTACGATCACTACGCAACGTCAACGAAAGATATGAACAGACGTGAACGTGGATAATTACGCAACGAGTACTCAAGCGCACAATGAAATATCATGTCATCGCGAGCATTACGAAATGAATTTCTGTGAGAAGCACTTAACCTGCGATTGACGATGTTACATCCGTTGCAACTGCGTGCAATTCATTAAAATCACGCGGAAAGAGTACGTAGAGAAAAAAATTCGGAAAAGAGAAAAAATCAAATGTCCATGTCTGATCGCTAGAATTTTTCATATTTTTAAACGTCTACTGGATAATTCGTTGTATTTTTTTGTTGTTGCAAAATTTATTGCGTTTTAGTTCATTCAATCCGTTGCTACCTTCATCGTCACGCAATGATCTAATTGTAAAGGCTATAATACACGAAATGCATAGCGGTAGCATAAGCATAGCATAAGACCGCTGGACCAATGAGCATCTTATGTAAATTAATATGGCAACTTTATGCTGGATGCTCATTGGTCCAGCGGTCTTATGCTATGCTTATGCTATGCTATGCATTTTGTGTATTATAGCCTTAAGATGCGCGAAACTAGAAGGCACATTCCATCGCAATATATGATATAGTCATCAATTATGAACCGCGATATGAGACCGAACATGCTGCTACGAGAGAGAAGCGCGTAAAATAATAAATAATCTCTATTACACGCGCGTACGATAAATCAATGCCTATCTGGACTGACGTGCGATATGCGATTCCGGGTGCACTTCGCCGCGCGAATACATCCCCGAGCGATCTGGGACGCGCCTCTACGAGGGAACGTCTTTGACACGGTGCGCCGAATCGCAAAGGCCGTGCGCGATTAATCTTCGTATCCTCTCGCGTTACCGCGAAGGCGTTCACGCGATATCGGCAACAATGTTAATTAGTCCGCCGGATAATTTATACCCCCGGCACTCCATCGCCGTCCAGGAGCGGTGCGGATTACTATATAGGAAAGGGTTGAGGAACGTTCCGGACGCGGATGTAAATCACGGGCGAGATGCGACGTACATATATAGAGAAAACCTGGCTCTTCTCGTCTCGCTCGAGAGCATCGCCGGTTAAATATTGAATGAAGATCCCGAACATGTATACGTGTAAGTAGATATGTGTGTATTGTATGTGTACACCGGACACGACACCGGCGTGTTAGACTGTCTCGGCCTCCTGGACGGTGTTACCGGTCAACGAAGCGTACCACGGCGATAGCACCCACTTTATTACGGCGACCGTAAGCATGGACGACGTATTTATCGACCAGTGATTCGCACCACTTACCTACTATAACTAAGCTCTCACGATGAAAATTACGAGCCTAATATGGACCTACGAACGTGTATGTGAAGATTGTGTGTGTCCATTAAAGTAACATGTTGATTATCTTCGATAGCTATTCGATAAGAAGCAATTATTTATTATCTTTCGAAGCGTTATCTTCCGCAACTTTTATTCGCTTACAATTAGATATAGAATAGATTCAATAGATAATAATGGACCACACGATCTTTGTTGAACGTTAAATTCACACTTTGTGCAACTTTTCTGCCTGGCAACTAGCAGTATGTTAATAAGAGCTAGCTGTATTATTTGCGTTATTTCGGCACTGTTTTTTCGCCAAATATGATAGTAGCAATAGATCAATCGGTGCCGATCAAGAAACAAATTTCGCAAAAAGATTAGCAACTGGCAAGCAACCGCAACCTGCTTTAGCTGCATTACTTGCTATGCCTTACTCTTAGTATTGGCTGAGTATTTTTGTCATGATATGATGCCATTTACTTACTACTGCAGTGTGGCGTGCAGCAAAAGAGAGTCGTTGACATTTCTACTGTGAGCTGCCGCAGTCCTTATCTTTCCGCAGGTATTATATACTTCTACCGTTGTTGACAACGATTAATGTCAGGTTGACGACGTAGAGAATCCAGTATCATTCGTACTTAACAACGAAAGAAACAAAACTTAAGTTACCAAACAAATTAAATGTATTTTTCCTGAATATTCTCCACAAAGTATTAAATTAAATCATTCTGAATAACTGCAGTTAAATATAAATAAACGTGTGATAGAAAATAGTACAGAAACTTCATTATCCTTTCTAATTTACTCCCATCGCATATTTAATTCCATATGAATACTGACTCTGCTTCAATTACACATTTTAAAAAATAGCAATATTTTTTAATTCTTTATATTCGTCATCGATATAATCACGTAAAAATGATTTTCAAAAATATTTGCTTTTTTGTCGGAGCTATTAATAGCATTAAAGGAAATGGACTGTTACAGGACGCACGTGCTTTGTGATTTAATTTAATGTAATGCGTGACCCAAGCACAAGGTCTACAAAACGTTGTTATTTGAGGGAGAAAGAGTGTTTTGCTACGTGGTTGGAGTTTCCGTGGCTGCTGCGCGTCTGAGAGCAAGGGTGGAAGCTGTGGGGCGCACGCGAGGGTTGCGATCGATGCTAGCCCCACCCCGATACAATCTGACGGGAAGCGGAAAGCGGAGGCAGTGTCGTTGATCCGCTTGCAACCGGCTAGATGGATACTTGAAGCTGCGAACGGAAGACTGCGCGTTTTCAAATATCAACACAGCCTAATACGTCCTATTGATGTATATTACATTGTAATAATATGTATTATGTAGAATTATAATAACACGTACAAAAAGAGATTATAACGAAATAAATGAGACGTTGGCAATATTTTTCAATAGGCATATAATAATTACTAACACTAGCAATTCTATCCGTTCACGTTTATTTACGATATCGCCATACTAATATCGCTAAAATAGAATATAGACAATAACTCGGACAATAATGATTGCGAGCTCTATTATACAGGCTTGAAACTTGTAAGTAATATTTTATCTTAATCTACGCGTCTTCCCCGAGTCCAAGTACTGCTATTTGTACTCATAAATGCGAACGTGGGCGTAGACCGTAAAAAAATATATTGACAGTAGTACCATTAGACTGGCATGCCACTTGGTTGCTCCATGTATTTACCGAGGCTCATAAAAACCAACAAATTCCATCGAAGCCCAGGAAGCTAAATAAAAATTAGGAGCGTTTACCTTCCTTGGTTTGAGAGTCGTTATACTCGCGTATATAGTATCCTCCCGTGATTCCCGCGTGTCTCGTAATTGCGACGTCTCTAAAATTACCCCTTATATTGCTTTCGATCAACATATTCGCGCGCTACAAGACGCGTCGCAATTACCAACGGGTTAGCAATACCGTTAAGAGCGGTATTAAAATGCCTTAAAAAATAAAATCTCTTATTTCGGTTTAAACGTTTAAAGTCAGCTTTAAACCGTTTGAACCGTGTTCTCGACTTCGCACTACTTACTTATTCCCCTAGGGGGATTAGTCTTCACACACAAACTACACAAGTAATATGACGCAATCAAATTATATCGATTCACCAGTTTTGTTTAACCCTAAAAGTACACCTATAATTTTTGCTACTTAGTTATACACCTTGAGTCTGTGAGACCCAGTCAACTTTTGAATGTTGTAGTTTCCGCAAAACTACGTCTATTTGGATGTATTTTCTTTTTAAATTGAAGAGGAGACTGTTAGGAATACATCTGTAAAAACAAAATTCCTGTGCGGTTTGTATTTCCCAAAAAAGCCGTTTAAGTGTATAAAAATTTTTTGCTGAGGAGGAAAAACGCGAGTTTTGCACTTTTTCTTTGAATATTCATAACTTTCAAACTATCCGGTAGAATTCAATTTTTCTTACGGATTTTGAAAGAGCAAATTTCAAATCTTAAAGAAAAAAATAAAGCGATGTAATTTTTTATTGTTATCAGCAAAATCTCCAGGGGTCAAGTAGGCCGATTTTCGAGATCTCTTTTATTGAGACTTTTCAAAAATTGATGTTTTTGACAATTTAATATTAATTATTAGCAACTTTTCTAATTCTATTATTATATATTCTTCAGTCTTTTGTACCCCTATTTCATATATAATTCTTTAAGATTTGGTTGATTAGACCCAGCTTTATAAGGCTCCTACGTTTTGTACGCATTCCCCGAAATTTCAAACGTATACACATTCTATAAAATATTAATATCAAAGTCATACTTATAAACCAATAAATAATTGTTAATATCGAAAGACTATAACAAAAACGCTAATATTTATTCAATACTACTTATTTAGTACCAAATTAGCGAAAAAACGAGGCATGTATTTACTTTCGAATTTCGACCGAGTCGTACTTTATCGGGTCTAGGAGACCCGATACTATTTTCACGTTCGCACTGTTCCGCAACTGAGTGACAATTGAAAGTCTCTCTAGCTGCAAATGGTAGGGGAAGGACCAAAGTTTTTTTACGCCGCAGAGACATCTTTATAATGTCAAGGGCCCCGCGATGCCAGTCTCTCGAAAATTTGGCCGGGTCTCTCAGACCCGTGGGTGTACTTCTAGGGTTAAGGTAGTTGTTTCGGAAATCGCAATCCACAAGAAAAATTTGAAAATTTAACTGTATGTTAATAAAAGTGAGATCTACTGCACGTTTATGCAATTTAAAAGTTATTGACCGTCCCGAACCCGAGACAATCGCTATCAAAAATTGCACTTTTCCTTTGTATTGCATATAAAGCGTATGAAAATCTCTTATTTTTATTTTTTACATTTAGAACAAACCACAACACTGCAGTGATAAAAAACGAATATATAGTAGGACATTTTAGGAATACTAGTAAAAAAAACCAAAATTATTGACCATTTAGATTTAGAAATACAATAATAAATAAACCTCGATTTTCACGATTATTCGACGTAAAGAAGCGACTGGAGTAGAAAAATAACAGAATAGTCTTTTGTTCTGTGTGTGAGGGACAGAACTATCCAAAAGTTTTCAGCCTGTAACCGTAAATAGTCGGATGTTTTCACGTCGATTTAGAGTATAAAATTTTGGATTGTACTGTCGCGAGACAACTACCTTAACATGTTAATTTAACGATCTAAGTGCATAACAATCTAAAAACAAAATTAAACTTGGAGTTTGCTAAGGTGGATGGAATTTAATTAATAAATTCAAATTTTGTTTTTTCTTGAACAATAGAAGAGCAAGTGTGGCTCATTTCAATTAAAGTTCCAAACTTAAATAGCTGACTGCGGTCAAGATTATTGATTTCAAGCTATATTGACCGTCCTTTCGCCCTCACCCCAGTGCCGGGCAATGGACGGTTCCGTTGGCCTACTTTAAACGTCACGTCATAGCGTTTTTACAATCGCGATTGAAAGCCGTTTCGCAATTTACACAATCAATAAAAAAAAATCAATTCCGTTCACGTTGGCGCACGGTGCGAATCGATGTCGTCGTCATAACAGCGCGCACAAAACGTCTATTTCCATCAATTTCCGTCGCGCACCTCGAAGCGCTATCGCGAAATTGCGATCTGGAATTTTCGCATGCGCGCATAGTTATCCCGACTTGACCGACGCGAATGAACGTAGGCCAAGGTGAGCGAGCCAATTCCAATTTGTGGTAGATCGCGGGCGTGATAAGTTTTCCATTATCTCGCGCACCGAGAATTCACGCGCGCGGGAATTGCCGCGGCGGGGTGGACTGATGGTCGACTGTATCGCGTTTCTCAAGTTTCACGTAAAAAGGCCGTCTTCATCCCGAGCGCTATTCGAGCGTGCGCGACTCGAGTTTCTAGACTTCGGTCGCGATTTGAATATCGGAGCGTCATTAAACGGGATAACGAGAAACTTGCCCGTCGCGGATACGAGCTTGGAGAGCCTTATTCGCATTGTATCGTTCAATTTGCGGATGCGCATAAACCTTCCGTGGGTTAAGCGGCACAATGTAAAGTCCCAAGCTTATTTATCCCTATGAATATCGTGAGTGAGTTAAACGAGCAAATGCATTTTACATGGAAATATTTAAAAACGCATCACAAAATCGTCACGCTTGTCGGCCTCGACGTAACGTTGACGACAGCGTGGGAAAGGGGCGAGAAAAGTCTAGGGATCGCGAAGCGCTCTTCCGCTCCTGCGACTCGCGAAAGAGACTCGTGGAGAGACGCGAGATCGATTTATTGCCTGTAGTAACGGGCCGGCACTCCTCTGCAAAATGTCGTCGCAATATCCGAGTTTACTCTCCCGTCTCCATGACTTTACGTGTCCTCGCTCGTATCCTTTTAACATTTTTTGGAACACACGTCATTACCTTGTCTATATGCGCGAAGAAAAGGAATAGTAAAAATACCGTTCGGCCATACGATAATTATTTAATCAGTACGGTGCACTAAATGCCAGGTCGTCAGATAAATCCGGCCGGAGATCGATTATGACGAAAACTATCGTTAATTACGTCTCTCGGTAGTATAGATATTCGTCCACGCGGAAAATTGCTCCACTTACGAGATTGCGCGTACTTTTTATATCGATTGTCCGTTGGATTTGACGAGGGGGTATTTTCCGAGCGATTGATATATGGGCGCGACTTCACGACGTTACGTTAATAATCTGCGAGTACAATCGCCCGACTTCTACAGCCGATGAACCGATAACGCGCGTAAATGTCGCGATTAGGATTTTCCCGGGAAAATCGCGTATGCTAATAGGACCGGCGGCATTTCGCTGTTCGTTGTTACGTGATTTCGTCGCGGAGTCAATTACACGGTTAAATTAAAGTCGGCGAGCAAATCATCGTACACTTGACGCATTCAATGCAAATCGCCGAGTCGGGTTTGAGCCGCGGGACGTGTAGATAATCCATTAATGCACGTATGAATGTCACTTTGGATCGCGCATAACTCATCCGGGTTAAAGTCTCGCCGCCGAGGGCGAAAGTCGGTATCGATGGCGATAAAACATGCCGATAGCGCAAACGCGGCGACAGACAATCTGGTGACGCGAGGCGCGAGCGAGCATTATTACTGTATGCCACGAAATGCCTCGATCGGGTATACGGTAATTACCGGAGACACGAGAAAAGTCCGCGGGGACAGAAAGCCGAGCGCACTGATGCCTGAAATTTAACGCCGACCGCGGTAACGCCTTCTTTCTGTTATGCAAATCCCGCACACGCTCAAGTCGCGCAGGTAAGATCGCCGTCGGACAAAAAACGTATCTCTACGTGCTAACGCACCGAGTAAATACACTGATTCGAAAACCCCGTTTAATCCGAACGAAGCGAGATTAGATGATGACGCGTGAAAACGCAGTCGCCGTATTCCATTCGCGATCCTATCGATTATGCAATTTGTGCGTTACTCAATTTCTAAACGATCATTAAATAGAAATTGTGTTGATATACAAGATATGTATCAAAAGAATAATTTAAATGACAAATCTAGATAATAATGAGAAAAGACCAATTAGAACCTGTGCAAGGTTGATACCCTGTTCCCCAAATTTCGATATAATTGATAAAATTATATTCTGATCCTTCCGTAACGAGTTTTAGTTCCTGATATATTTCAAAAAAAAATTCGATAAAAATTAAATGCAATTAAATAATAAGGTAGAAAATTTTCGGGAATCTATTTTTTTCAGAATTTTCTAAATAACTCTTTTAATGGATAATATAATTCTTAATATTTGAAGGAACTGCTTTTTATAGATGACTGTTATATGAAGATTTTAATTATTATCGTGGCATTAACAAAGTATATCAGATACAATGTTGATGCAATGTCATCGAGGGCGCTTTGAAGAGAGCGTTTCGGGCGCGGAAATGACGGTGTGCATCTATCTAACAATAAGTGCAGCGTAATTTCCTACGCGCGTCGCCCCGCCTTGTAACAAATAGACAGCTTTCCTAAAGCACTTTCTATGTCTCTATTATTCGATATATGATCCATCGGGAAGATCAGTGTTCATTTATCCTCCGTAGCTTATCGATTATCAAACAAATCAAAGTGTCAGCCAGCGGAAACAGTCGTTAATCTTCTAATGTAATTTGGAGCGTCAAAATAACTCCGTTTATTTCCTTGTCATTTGTGTAACTTTAGGTAAGTTAAACGCTGAATAGTATACTATATTACAGGAAGTTAACGGAATATCATGAGGTCAAAGATACCTAGCTTCGCACGTGTCTGTTAAGAATACGGGATTAGCAGAAATTCGAGAGACAATGGCCGTGCCTTCCGAATCAATGGGAATAAAAACGGCGGAAATGAAACTCCCGAGTATTTGCGCGAAGCGCACAGCGGATTCTTAATAACTCGCTAAAAAAGGCTATTCTCCATGTTTCCGGCTATCTCGCTCTCTCGGTGACTAATGGATCGTCATTATGGCAGCAGTCAATGTCTCTATTATTCCCAACTATACATCCATCTACTTGCGAAAACGAGCGGCTCGCTGCTCACTATGCTGTTCCACCATACTAATCTTTTCGCGGGTCAATAAGTCGCTTTTTATATGAGCGGTAATTTGTAATCGCGACTTACTTACATTCGTTATGTTTCAGAATTTGAGTAATAGCGCTTTTAACCCACAGGTACGCGAACAGTTGTTCCTCAACGTAATTACACGCAGCAGAAGAATGAGTAAACGTATATATGTTGCAATGAAATATTCAATATGCGTTTGAAAAAAATAGTAAGCTGTTTTAAACATATGTAATAAGCTTATAAATTTTTGTTTCAATAAATTATAAATTAAAAATTTTGTAAAGTATTTATGCACATGTCATTGTGATTGGTGCAGAATTTAATTTTTATATTATCTATATATTAAAAAATTCTACATTAAATATAATTTTATAAAAATTAATTATGTACGTCTTCTATTGCAATATAAACCCATGTAAGATAAAGTAAAACTCTCAATAAATCATCTCTCTCTCTCTCCAATATTTGTAATAGTTATGTGTACAATAAAGAAAGACAGAAAGTACACAAGATTATAAATTTGATTCCCATCCTCTATCAGAATATTAAAAATTATAGGTACTATGTCAAAAAATAATAAATGCAAATTGTTGTGTCCAAATTCATCCTATATCTTAAAAATTACGCTGATTCTTTATGAAACGAATTGATGAATATAGCTATATCGCTCATCTCGCAAAGAACCGAAGGTTTGAAAAGGATCGCAAGAAATTCGGCCTAACAAACTGTACCTTCTTCCGGCGCAGCAACTTCCAATCGAAATGACTCATCCTGTTCAGCTCGTTAGCCTCTTCTTCTCTTTCCTCGCCGCCGATTCCGTTCCTTCGCCCTTTCTAACCGTCGCAAACGGATGAGAACGAGCTTCGCTTAATCGCACTCCGGTCAATTTATTCCCACGGCATATGCATTCGCGATGCAACTAGGTTTCGGTCATACATTTCAGTGGAGCGAACGACGGCGGCGACGGCGACGACGATGGCGACGACGACGACGACAACGCGGATGACGACGTAGACGAAGGGCAGAACGACATGGCTCGGAGTTTGCATTCCCAGCACGGCATTCCAGCATCGTAGCGAAACGGCCGTTCTGAGATCCTCATTGTTCTCGGACGCGCCCTCGAGGATACGTGTCCTTGGCGTGGACAGCGGCATCCGCCCACCTTCGAACGCATGCACCAAGATAGCTGAAAACCGACCGCGAGAATCCGCTCGAGAGGCCCGTCAAGGTTCCAAACGGGATTTCACGTTCTGAGAGACGCTTCTGACAGACGGACGTTCGTATAAGGAGCAGAGCACAGCAGGTTCGTATACCCAGGGCCGCCCCAGGGAAAGGATCCCCACCCTTCTTACGGAGAATCACAAAACACAGTCACGCGTCTGTTACGAGAACTACATTAACGATTTAACGATTGTCTCGCGCTGCGAGCGTATCCCATAAGATCGCGTTGGATCGCGTTGAATCGCGAGGATTCCCGAGGTGTTTGACACGGCGAGCGGCTCAATAGAGGAGACGTCATCCTGTCGAGTAGCACTTTACATACGACACACAATACACACACGCGTACACACACACACACACACGCACGCACACATACACATACGCGCACAACGAAACCTGATTCTTCAACGGAACCCCTTCCCCCTCCCCCCTCCCCTCTGTCGCAAGATTACTTCGTAATTTTCAGGAAGATTTACACGGCACTTCGGGACGCCCGCGCGCCGGTGGTAATCCGGCGACGCCGAGAGAGCCGGGCTCCACCTCGCCGAGGAGGTATTCATGTCCGTGAAATCCGCATACTCGAGTTAACACAACCACCTTCCCGCGCAAGTCATTCAAACACTTCACTCTTTCACGACTACACCCGCCCACTTGGGCTCAAAAACGAGTCAACGCCTTTTGCTCCGAGACGTCGCGAAGATTCGGACCCGCCGCGCTGCCATTCCTTTCCCGGCCACCCCGAGAGAGTAACTGAAAAAAACGGTACTGTCTACGCGAATCGGGCGAGTCCCTCTCGGAGCAGCTCGATGAGCTTACCACCTGTAATCACCTATCGTCGCTTATGACGGTATGGTAAACTCGCGAATCGAGGACTGTTCTTCCCCCCCGCGCGACTAAGAAACAATTTATCTGATTTTGGGCCTCAGAATTGTTTCATTCCTGCTGGTTTTCTACCCCTAATCCTACCCCAACGAAGGAGTACACTCCGGACGCGCACAAACACTCGCTCAGGTTCTATCGACTGACCCGATTCCGCGAGCGGCGCTGTTAAACGCGCACGTTTAAGCGGCGCGTCCGATGCATCTTTCTCGCGATGCGTCAAGTGCATCGCTCGCATAGAGCCAGGCACGAACAGGCGAGAATGATGGTGATCGGCGTCGTGAACGACAAGGTTTGAGATGCATCTTAACGCGGAGGATGCAGGGCGGCGTACTGTCAAAATACCCGTCAGGCGATTCCGCGGACGAGAACGAGAACGCCGGGGAACACGGGCATGCGTGATAACGCTTCCCTCTCGCCCTCGTCGTCGTCGTCATCGTCGTCGCCACCGACGTCGACACGGGGATAATCGAACTCCCCCGGCGTTGACTTCCTTCCCTGAATGAAAAATAACGCGGCATGCATGCGGCGATAGCGTGTAACCGGATGAAGGCATTATATTCTCGTTTTTCTCGTACAGCTGAACATATATATAAACGTGAAAATGGCGGATCACGGATAAATCGCTCCGGTCCAACGCGCGCGTTGATATAGTTTAGTGTTACCTAAGGCAACGAATGCAGCGCAAAATAACAAAGAGTTTATGCGCTACAACATTGCGACATATATGTATGCAATAATAGTTAAAATTGTCTACGTCTCGAGATTATTGTACCGCACAGTAACGCGGTAACAAATAATGCTTATGTAATTCGAACGCGACGATTGACATCGGCGAATGACAAAGCAGACGGAACTTTTGACCCACCATGGGAGACGGTAGAGTCCTTAATACCATGAATAAATCGCAAATGCATGGACAAGGACCCGGCCACCACACAGCACAAGTCGCGTTTCATTAGTCGAATCCTTCTTCGGATTCGAGACTTCGCGACTCGTCGCCGAGAGAGACTCGTCGCCGGTAATTGAATGCCTCTTTCATCGTGCGCTCGAATTGCCGTGTCACCGATCGGACATCGATCCCATCGCCGTGTCACGCTCACGACATTGCGTTTTCAGGATCGTGTTAACGATTATGAGTCTAAGCGGATGCGAGCTGATTGACGGCCCTCTTGCGCGATCGGCCGCCGTTGAAGTCGAACTGACCGATTAACAGGCGTACCTAAATTTTACGGTGAAACGTACAATATCTCGAAGTAGATTTCTAGGTGTAAATAATCGTGATCCTTGCAAGTAAAAGGAAAATAAAAATCGATAAAAATAAAAATGTTAACGTTTTAACGAGCCACTTACGGTACTTTGCGAGCAGTAAGATAGATTCGCGTGTCTAATCGCGTTTCACGGATGATAGAGCGAATGAAATCTGTTATCCGAATGCATTATTAAATATAGAGTATCCCATAGATGCACAAGTGAAAATTGATAGGCTCGAGATGCATTCGCTTAACGTAGATCGTGCGAGAATTGGGCCGCATACGGAAGGAAAGTGCTAGAAATAAGCACCGTAACAAATTCGCGAGTAAAAGTGATACTTATTGGTACTTCCGTTACTCCATCAAACATCAGCCAATTCACGTGCGCGTGTACACCATACATAGAAATTATAATTGGTATAATTTCAACATTGAAAAAGATAGGAAATTATTATGTTTATTGGTGGCATAGATATATTTTTTCGTGTCTAAAAAGAAAAACACAGAAATATTCGACCAGTTAGACGTGTTTGGATTTATAGCTTTAGAATTAATTATTTCTATATAAAACAGATTCGAATTATCATAGGAATGTCCGAATATAATAAAAAAAGCAAAACAATATTTAACATAAAAAACGAAATATGTTGTAAATAAAAATAAAACAGGAATATTTTTAAAATTCCTAGAAATATAATTTTACAAGCGTTTCTTTCGATTTGCTTTTATATGTTCAATAAAAAAAGACAAAATTTGATATTAAAAATTGCTTTATCTAAATACGTTACGGAGAGGGAGATCAATTTAGATTTATATTCAATTTATATGAATATGATATGATCAAATCTCTATATTTGTAAATGCAATTTTGGTGTCTTTTTTCTCAATTAAAAAAAATAAAAAATAATTTCTCTTTCGCTATATTCTTATTCTTCTTAAATTAAGTTGTATCTTGTTTCTACTTTTCTTCAAAGTTCATTGCACTACCGCTAAAAAAAACGTGTGTTCGTGAATGTATATGTTGTGTAAATGTATGTGAGAGTCACCAATGCATCGAGCTCGGGTCCGTGGGTTTGCTAAGCCTAAATGACTGTGCAGACCAGTCATCCCTGCAGGAATTGCAATGCAACTGCATTTATAAGATGCCTGGTGCCACCTGTTGGTTAGTGCTTGCACTAGCGCATCTTCTTACGTTTGATCAACAACGTAGATCTAACAGAATGCACGTGTACGAATGGATATTGTTAGCAAAAAAGAACACATGTAATATTTTTGTGTATGCGTATTGTTCAAATAGGCACCTTAATTGACCATCGAAAGATATTTCTTTCACATATTAACAAAAAAATTTGCAACAAAAATTATCACAGAAAATGCAGAAATTATCCTGCGTTTCCCAAACATATGTAATATATGTATATGTCGCAAAGATTTTATGTAATTCGTTTTTTTTCTTTTTTTTTTTTTGTAAAATTCCTCAGAAAATCCATTTTAAAAAACCGAGATATTATGGAATGAATAAAAAATACACAATCTTACTAGGAAATTTCAGTAATTTTGCAAAATCCTAGGTTCTGTCAATGAAATTATGAATTGAGATTTTTATTAACATATATTTATAAATTATATTTTTATTTAGGTATATTATACTTATAATTTTTATATTCTACAATATCGTAGTTTTTTGTAGATTCTCTAGGAATTTTGCAAAAGAACGAATCACATAATGAAAACCCCGCGGCACATATATTTCAATTTTTCAATATATTATTAATATTTTATTACGAATTGCGCACATTGATCTCTATGCATAACCATCTAATGTTTCAAACAGATCTAGGAGTCAGAATCTCTCGTCTCATCCAAAGTATCGCGAATTAGTATTACGTAAAAAACTAGAACGTCTCAGTAGGATCAATGCCCTCGTATATGTGAATGTCCGATTGCACAATCGCGTGCAATAATTACAAGCGTGCGTAACGTCACTGCATATTAAAAAGGATTTAAATAATATAAAAACTAGAATAAAAAGTTTACACTTTATTATTATCTCCTACAATTATTATCTCTTATCAAAGAGAAAAGAAGAGAGAAAGACTTTTTCCTCGACTTTTTCATGTTCAAGCTAATAGTTAATATATTTATTTCTTTAAGTAGGTTTTTATTAAATATAATTAAATGTATGCAAACCATACATAAAGTATGTAAATAAACATTTCAAATGCCATACAAAACTAATATAATATCTATATCTATATGTATATAACAGCTATTATATATGTATATAAAATAAGAGATAAATAAAATCATAAAAATTAAATATATTTACAAAAATAATAAATTGTATATTTAACTCAGAGCCAATTTTTTCTCTAGAAATATCTCCAAAGATGTGGATCAACGGTGAGTAAAAATAGTCGTCGCGAGACAAGTAACAAGATCAATACGATGTACATACAATGTACGTTATGTAAATCAGACACACTGGTGTAGGTTGTGTTAATCCCTACATCATTTTAAGCGTTGTACTTCGCAATTGCATCATTTAATAAATTAGTGTGCATGTTATCGCTTTACGTCGGGGCTTCGCGGCGCGGCGTGTCAATTGCTCATGGGAAAGAATTTCTTTCACATATTCCGCAATATCGTAATCAGTCCGCCTAGGAGGTGAGAAACATTTGTCGTTCTCGAGCGACGGTGAGCTTAAGAGAAAAATAAGAGATTGTGCGAGGCAACGAGGAAGCACGCGCGTAACCATGCATTATTTATCGCCATCGCTCAGGAAGTTGTTAGGTGGAGCTATAAAGCATTGCATTCGCGAGAGAGAAAGAAAGACACACCTGGATTTCTCGGAGCGAGGAGCTTCTGCTCCGTGAAAAAAAAGAAAAGAAAAAAAAATGTCCGCAACAAGTACCGCGGACGCGGGCATAGTGATCGCGAGCCGCGCGTGTACACTTTCAGCCGCCAGAAAATCTTCGAGTTCGATCGATCATTTCCCAGCGGCTGATATTGTTCATGCGAGCGGCTCCTTCCGGCACGGCGCTATCATTTATCAGGAAACGAGAATGGGGCCCTGTACTTTTGAATAATTATTACATCCCAGACGAAGCATGCCTCGCGTGTATCGCTTTCACTCCGAACTTCGGAGTCACAGCTGGGCGAGGTCGGTTGTGCGTGTGATGATTGATCACTACTAAATTCGTACTTGTTGCACATCGTGGGTCGCGATGCCCGCTGATAATAATTACAAAGCAGGCCCGCCGTATTATCCTAGATCTAATCAAAGCCACGTTGAAAAAATACGGCGCAAGAATTACGGCCACGCTCGGATCTGTTTTTAATCCTGCATTGATCATAATTCTTGTGTTTGATAAAAATAATAAAATAAAAGAATAAAAAAAAGAATGTTTTAATAATTTATCAAATTATTCAACTTTTTAACTATTTATTTTCGTATAACTTTTTACGTAATTAATAAAAAGATTAATCTTTTTTCTTTATGTGTATTTGTTATATTTCATATAACTGTAAAACAAAGAATATCTCCAAAAATCGCGAATATATATACATCATCGAATTAAGCACTCTACAGACAAGCGATAAAAAAAGATTTATAAAGAAACATTATTTTGCTCGCAAATTCGAGGTCGTTTAATGAATTTCAACACATGCTTATCGAGTGTCGTATCGCTCCAGCATAAAAAGTCACACGTTCTCGTCGCAACAATTGTGGGGAAATTAACACCTATATGTATCATTGAAGACGCGCGTATCTCCTATGCAAACGAGACATGCGACTGCATGCGACCGAGGTCGTCGCGATAAGCGTCGCTCATGGTGCATCACGCAGGATGGTTTTTCGGTCGCGAGAAGTCAACCCGACATCGTTAACGGTACGTCGCGGAATACCGTAAATGAAATTGAATGAAGAGGCGCGTGTATCGCTTTTCATGCCTGCCGCAAACATGAAATTGAATCGAGAAGCGCGCATCTTCGCACGCCGCTGGCGATCAACAAGGATATTCGGGAAAAGATAGTTATCGCGTAAAGAACCGGCGCTCCGGAATACAAAAGTATACGTGCGGTAGTGGCACAGCGCGGGATAAAACATCGGCGCGGTCGCACAGTTTTGATAAAAAATGTGCGAGCCGTCTTGAAGAACACGATGGTTACTTCCTCATTCCTGCATTCTTCAGAAATCCTTAAAAAGGAATTCTACCTCGAATTCTACGTATACTTGCCGCCAAAATGTCGAATTGCCGATTCTTTTTTCTGATCCCGCATTTGTCATGAGGTAGGCTTCGCACTACTTCGGAATGCGTGACATCAGCTTATTTATCAATGTCTTGTTTCGTTATCTCTTCATCTCTATTATTAAAATCAGAAAGTGTAACAGTTATGAGAAGATAGACAGTTATTATCAATTTGTATGTGTTCGTGTTCGTTACATTTAGAGGTATATTTCTCCAATTTCATATAACGCGGTAATTAATCAATTTTAATGTGAGAAATATGTGTGCGTGTGTGTATGCGCGTGTACGATCTGACGGTATAATGAATCGTGTGAATGCGTACAATCATACCGGGTCATGTATCAAGTGCGTCGCCAAATACAGTGATCTTACAAATTAATATTAACCGTGTGTCTGCTCATCTCCGTTATTGACCCGTATTATAGTAATTATTAATTATTACTCACGCATAATTAAACTTAGAATAATTGCACGTCTTTCTCTGTGAAATTGTTAATTATCCTTCGACACGTGAAATTGATATATAAATGTAACTATACTAAGCTATTCATATTGTAATATGTTGTTCATAAACTAACTTTATAATATTATCAAAATTTAATAAAATGTATTTAACCAAAAATAAACTACACACAAATTGTGATAATAATAAAAATATTAAGTACATCCAAACTAACATTTTACCAAATAAGGGAAATAGAAATTTAAATCCACTTAAGATTAATTACCATATCCTATACGCGTACACACACATACCTCCATTTATTTACTACTACATATCGCTTTCCTCTTTTTGCAAACTCTATTTCTCTTTCTATAATACTATGGATTTAGAACAATGGCCATTCCTGTCATGAAATTACCCTCATTGCGATTAAGGTTTTTACGTACTGTTCCGGAATTGGCACGGCGGAATTTCCGTTGACAAGGATTTCTCTCGGAAGGTTGTCATACGTGTGTTAAAACGATGCGAAAGGAGCGAGTGTATTTGCGGTGTACTTAGAAAATGGTTTCCACCGTAATTAGGGCACGGAATTCTAAATCGTTTTACTTGAAACACGCTAGATCCGTCCAGATAGGAGCACTTTCACGTTTTTGCTCAAACTGAACGGCGCGCGGCGTTCATAAAAAGTCATGTGAATCTCCATGGCTAGAAATGCGTGACGCTTCGACATGAACGTAATGGCTGTAATGGCATTAAATTCGCGAAGACACTTGTCTACATCATCGATTCACGTGACGAATCGCAAGTTCTGATGAGTAGAATTTCTTCCTTATTAAAATCAAAAGATAACATTGATCCGAGATACATATTGAATAAATTAAGATCCAGAACGCTAACGCACCAAAATAAGCGTGTAAAAAAATTTAACTTTATTAGCGTATTTAACTATATTCGTTGTATTATTATGCAAAGAATCATGAATTTCAGGTATTTCATATACTTGCAGCATTTATACTGTGTTCTTTCTTATGTATTATCATGTACTAGATACATGTATATAAAAAAAAATGTAGAAAAAATTTCTGAATAGAAAATTACAAATTGTTATCAAATTCGTAATCAGCCAATACATAACCAGATTTAATCGACATTTATATCATCTCTCTGGCAAGTTTAGATACAGATAAAAAAAGAGAGAGAAAGAATTACGATCGCATAAGAGTGCATTAAGTACGTACATTAAACATAAAAACAAATCGGAACATCTGTGTTCTCCTTTTACAAAATAATTTCTTTCTTGCGACCTCGTCCTCGCCTCGTTATCGTGCAGTGACGACACAATAACGATATTTAATCGAGGCAACGAACCGTAACGCAATGAGTGGCAGCTTAAAAGAACCTCGGGAAAGACTCATTTTTAATTTGGCAGGCTTTAATTCGTCGTTTTTCGATGAAATTTGCATGTTGGTCCCGTCACGCGAACTCGGCTGTCTGAAAATGCGCTTGTTCAATTAACGGCGAAAGTGAATGAAATTCCGCACGGCGCACTACCTATAACGTAAGGTAGAAATTATCGAGCTATAAAATAATACCATATGACGCATGATAATAAATATATGAAAAGCTCAGAATTAAAATCTGTCAAACTAATCATTCACAAACTTTGCTATAAATAAATAATAAACATTCAATTTTAATATAAAATTATGTAAATCATATTTCAATAAAACTATATTAAAAACTGAGAATTCAGATAAATATCTGCTTTTAAAAAGCAAATGCTTTACTTATCAATATTTATTTAAAGTTTTAATGGTAAAAAATTTTACACGTCACAATTAAAGTAACAATGATAGAAAAAGAAAAAAAGAAAAATACCGTGTATTATATCAATTATGCAAGACAAATTCCGGTTTCAATAAGTTGGATATCGGAATAGATCAGCCTCCTACGTGTCGATGTAAAGTCGCGAAGCAAGATTGTGCTTCTTTAAGAGAAGAGAACCGATAAAAGCGGGATACGGTTTACATCGCCGCGGCGCCGGTTTCACGCTGGACCAAAGAGAGGGAGAGCGCGAAAAATGAAATTTAAAGGACAAGGAAGAGCGGGAGAGAAGGAGAGGGTGGCCACGGTTGTATTTATCACTCGGAGATCCCGAAGACTGCACAATGCGAAACACGAGAGAGAGCCAAGCGAGCGGTCCGTAGAAACGAGACGCGATGTGGTGCAGGTAGATTTATGGGTGGCAACGGCGAAGGGGACAGGGACGGGAAAGGGGGATGGAAACGCGGAGGGGGCAAAAGGGGTCCAGTCGAGGAGAGACCGTGTTTGTGTCGCAGGTCAGCCGCGCGGTTCACGGTCACGGGGACCGACTGGCGGCCGGACTAGCCTAACGTAACCCGACTCGAGCGACCGCAAACTAAATTGCACCCTCGCGTCTCCCTTCCTTCGTTCTTTTCCTAAACTCCCACCGTTCATACCTCCTTTCCCTCCCGCTGCCACTGACGGAGCACCCCGGTGGATCCCGACGTCACGCGAGCACGCAGCATTAAAATTTATTAAGCTACTCTGACAAACGCGACGTCTGTTGGCTGACGATCACACAGTGACTTCATGTAGATTAACTGGGTAATAGCCCGTGCAGCAAATTCGCAGTTTATTTCTTTTCGAAAATGCACAGCACACAATAATTATACACAGTAGAACTGTAGAATACTTTAATATCAAAAACATAAGAACAACAAGTTCTTTGTATTCTTGTATTGATTCTTTATATTAATTGTAAGTTATTAGAGGAACTTAAACAGCGTATCTATTGACAATTAATACATTTCCCCATTTCTTTCATTATACACTCGGAATCTTTAAAAATTATTAGTTTCAATTACCGAACAGAGATTATCATCTGCTCTGCATATTTATAATCACGATAAACTGCTTATACCATCGCTCTGTTAGCACGATCTTGTCAGGAGATTCAACAAAGATACTGTCAACGTTCAAGAGATACAATCTAAACAGTCGGCAATTATAGACTGTACGAAGGCGTGTTTGTCGCGAGCCCATTGCGACACCGGTGGATGAAGTCATCCGCCGATTGCAAATAGGGGATTACACTCGCTCTTACTTTCAATTATCTAACACCTCATATACCTTTCCGTTAGTAGGTACGTTCACACAGCAGACGTAAAATGAAAGAATAGTATCTACTTAGCATGTCAAGATGTGTGACGGGATAAAATTAAATTTGTCTTTCCGTCCAATTCTATACAATATTTAAAAAATTAACACACATTATTATTGCATATTTATTCCAAAAAAGACAATAATATTTTATTAAAGATTACTTGATTAATGCATTCTCTAAAATATTTCCGCGTTTGTGCAAAATTTGAGAATCATTGACTATACTTATTCAATGATACGTTGAAAAGCAAAGGATAAAATATGTCTTTCACTGCTATTGCGGTAACGCGGTGTAACAGCTTATTGAGAAACTCACGAAAGATAAGTAACAGAAGCGAAAAATAATATTAGATATCCGTGCAAATCGTGACCGCCCGATTTGTTTAACATTTCCCCTCTGTGAGATAAAACCTCATTTATTACCGTACAAAAATCTTAATCATCTAATCTGAGTAATTGAACGCACCGTAAATTGAAGTGTAACGTTTTCCCCCCATCTGTTTGCCTTAGCTCCTTCCGGCTCTTTTCTTCCGTGAAATTTATCGGCCGGGTGTGTCTCATTAAATGTTGACCGGAATGGAATACTATTCGTTGATCGATCAAACGCGTACGAAAGTCAACGATATAACCGCGTATTAAAACAATGGAACGGTGGAAAAAAACAGCCAGAATACACAAACGATAACATTATCAGCAGAAAAAAATAACAGAACATGAGTTGCAAAGTTAAATGCAAATATATGTAATATTGTTGTTCAAAACAGTGTGTTAATTATAGTAGTATACCTAAGTATCAACTTATATCTTACATTGTCACGCATGTATTTTTCATATGTAGGTATATCAATTAACACTTAAATTAATCTTTATTGTAGTATTTTAATCTGATTGACTGTTCAATTACGTTTAATTAATTTCTAATTGTTATATACGAGAGAGAGATGGAATGGCTATCTATCTGATAAAACAACAAATATTTCTTTTAATTACAGTTATAGTTTTCTAATTATAGTTATTTCTAGTTATAAGAGATATTCTACAATAGAATATTTAAAGGGGATAAATATTTAAGATGTAAAACATAATCAATTGAATGTAATCATCAAAAAATATATAATAGAAATTAAAAATGCATAGCCGCTGCGAGAAATAGAGAATTAAAAACAGTAGTACTTCCTCGATAATAAAAAAATTTGCACAAAGCTTATTATAATAAAAGCACTCGGAAAGACTACTCATTTTATACGCCATTATTGTTTCAATCACTTAAAAACGTTATAAATATAATGACTGTTTGCAATTCTTTTGTATTGCTCGCGGGTGCTTTCCGCTTTGTTATGTCAATTATGTAGACTGTTTTTCGAATATCTACCTATCTGGAGTGATTATCGGCCGCACACATCGTGCGCCACGCGCTTTTACGAAGGTCAGTATATCGTGGCGTGATGCAATTATTTATAGAATGCAATTGCGGCTAATACCAATGTGGTAATAATAATTGGATAATTATGGGTAGGCAGCCGCGTCGCTGCACCTTTTCTAACTTTTTGTACCGTTACCGTAGCTCGATTTATCATGATCGACCGAATGGTAACGCATTCCTTAATCGTTTCCATCGGAAGTATAAAGTTTGCAACAACACCAAAAAATTTTATATTTATTTACATACTACACAAAATAACTTCGTCTTTAGTCTTTAAGCTTGCTGCTTTTTTCTCAATTGTACCCGAACTATAACATAAATGCAAATAAACATAAGCCAATGTGATTTAGTAGCAATTAATAAAAATATGAAATAATGATATAATAATTATTATAATATTCTGGAAATATCAATAATTAATTAAATGTTGCTACATTGATGCTATAAGTATCTCAAGTTTTTGGATAAGAAATAATTTTTAGAGAATATGGTATTATTTATTAAAATCGAGATTAAAATTCTATAAGACTAGAAACCTACTTTACAGTACCTACATCGCATATGACGATTTCAATAAAAGACTATATGGAATATAAATTTTTCACCAAACAACTCTGTGTTCAGTCGTGAATACGTATAGTTATTTGTTTCGCAATTAAGTAATGAATGGCATAAAAGATTTCAAAGAATCATTCGTGGTAAGCAATTGGCGAGACAGACTTTTCTAATATTTTAATTCATTCCCGACAGAATCAAGAAAAGCGCGCGCGAGAAGTAAATGAAATCCAGGCATGTATGTATACATCCTAGTTGCGGAAAGGACTGCTAACGACGGTAATTATCAATTGAAAGCGAGTTTCCGCCGGGCATGGAGCGATGCCTAATTGCATAATCCGTATGCTGCCGCGATCGTACTGCGGTTATCCGGCACTAGAGTCCAGCCGCAAACTATCAACCTTGACGATCACAGTGAGGATGCGCGCCCGCATACGCAGCATCTCGCGATCATTTCGCGTTCATCTCGCGCCGTTCGCATTTGCATTCGCACGATATCGACCGACCAAATGAACCTAAAAATTACGCATTTACAAAATCTTTTTAGGAAACGAAACAAACGGATGAGAAAAATAAAAAGCAAAAAAATACAAAAAATGTAATAGTAGAAAATAACTTCATTCACTTATTAATTACTTAAATGGATTAATAATTCTCTTTAAAAAAATTCACTGATTTTAATTAAACTATTAATTATGATATTAATTAATAAAAAAAACTAATAATAATAATATTAACAATATTAATATTAATATAGAGTACTATTAATTTTAATAATAATCATATGATAAAATGGAGATCGCAAATTTTCAGCTGTATTATTTCTCGACTAAATATACTAGCTTGTTTTTCTTAGAGCTTCTGCGTATATGAAAAGTTAATCACGGTCTTCTCCGATACACATCCACTTATATCCATTTATATCCGCGTAAAAAATAATAGTTATGACCGAAATGAAAGCTGACAAATGCAAAGGCCGTCCCGTTCTCTCTACGATCGCAACAAATCTGCGCTTCATGCGTGCCTATTTCAAGCCGGCGCGCGGGCGCTCATAGCATTATTATTATTCATTCTTTTAAGCCCATTTATTTCAGGTTTGCAGAGGGTGCTTATTACGTTCCCCTCACCCCGCAATTAAAGGATCATAATCTACGATGTCGAGCTCTTGAAAATTCAGCGCCGTGGGCTTGTAAGAAAGCCAACGCGGTCGGTGCCCGCGCGTACGTACAATAGGTGCTCGCTCTCGTCACGTGCACTTTCTACATTTTTTTGCATTCAAAGAGAAACAAACGTAACTTGCAACTTGTGTAGATGTGAAAACAAGAGAGGGGGGGGGGGGGGGGGAGAGGAAAGATGAAAGTGTGGGGACGCGTAAAAAGATATACCTACGTAATGCGGGAACGCGTACTCACCGGCAGATTCCTGATGCCCAGCCGCACCTTGGAGTACTTCTTCATAAACACTCGCCAGAGCACGTAGGCCATGGCGACGGCGGCGATGACCGCGAGGATGATCGGCCGCGCCGTTGTCTCGGACAGTCCCGACCGCGCCGTCTTCGTGGCCGGCGATCCTTCCTGACCCAATGAAACCGATGTCAGAGACAACGCTCGTCGCACCACACGCGGCGGGCCGGTCGGCCGTCGAGGATCCACGGCATCGCGGACGACACTCGCGATTATAGTCGCGATACGATTTACGACGCGCGACCGAAATCACCGGAATCACCGGAAGGCGCCAACCTCCGCGCGCGAACACGTTCACGGGCTACGATTCAGTCCCTTTTTTTCGGGGGAAGGGGGAGGCTACTCAAACTGGCTAATGGAGTAGGAAGGCGCGGCTTCGACCCTGTCCTTGGATTATCTGGCAAAAAACTCTTAAACAGACACTCGATGTAGGTGACACTCCGATTCACATATAGTAATCACAGTCCCGCGGATTTCGAGGTTATGCGTCACGATTTGCGGACGCCGACGTCGCCGCGACGCGTATATCGAACTCGATCGTTTTTCCTTGTTTCTTTTTTGTGTGTTTTTGGGACAGGCTTGGTCCTATCGCCGTGTCTCCAGCTGGTTGCTTCAGTTTTACGACACAAACTCAATTCGGAGAATCCAACCGATATCGCTCCAGTTTCTTGACACAAACTTGATTGGGAGGAACGAACGGTTATAGCTCGGCGATAGCTAATTTCGTCTACCGAAGGTTTGTTCCGTCAGTTTGGGCCCGACGGGATCGACGATCGTCGGGTGCGCGCCCGCGCCGTTACGAATCACAAGTTACGCGCGCCTATAACCTCCGCTCGTCGCGTCACGCGTCGCCGCCTCGCGTCTTTCGAATCACACGTCGACGTCGTCAACGGTGACGAACTTCGCACGGTCGACCGCGGGGCTGCTCCGCCGGCACCTCGAACTCGAAATTCGCTCCGCTCGTGTCAACCTTCACCGCGCTGCCGGTCGCGCTCGCGGACAACTTCGCACGATCACCTGGGCCTCGCGATACGCACGCGGGGTGCGGGACGATGCGCGACAAACAAAAAAACACACGAATAAACGCCCGCCGATCTTTGTACACGTCACTGGACACTATATCTATATAGATAAATAATGTTCACTCTTTTACAGAATCCTTGCTACTCGGTGGTTCTCACGTGGACTCGTCCGCGATTGCGGTGCAGTTCGCGTTGATCCGACGTCCGGAAGCGGCAGAGTCACGTTTCACACTCGGCGCTTCCGAATGGCCGCGTGCCTCGCGTAATCCAACGTGCGTCTCACAATTATGTTACACAAACACACGTCGCGATACAAATTGAGGCGTTAGTCAAAGGCGCGAGGCGAGAGGCCGCGCATCCGCGCACGTGATATTCGCGGCGCGAGTAATACCTCGTTCCTGCGACTTCCTAATCCAATCACTGAATCACTCACGTCCGACTGGGGCGCTCCTCGACGACCACCTCTTGTCGATCCGATTACTAGTCCGATTCATCCTGGCGCGAAAGATCGTCCGGTGTTCTGTTGTCGTGCTACGATTATGGCGGGATTCACGGTTCACGCGGATCGAAAGTACACTCCGTACACTCCGCACGCCCGCCGGCGTCCGCTGCCGCGATGTAACTAACACGCGACACACGCAACATACGACAACCGGCGCGGCGCGGCGCGGAGCGCTCTCGCGATCACCGCCGCGCCGCCCGCCGGCCCGCCACGAGCCGTCGGCCGGGCGAGCGCTGCCTGCTTTCGTGGAACGCGATGAAACGAAATATCTTGAATGAAACGCGCTGCGCTGGCCGAAGCGCGCACACCTAGGCCTAGGCATCTCGTTATCAGTTGAAAAATCTTTAAGACTTTCCGTTAACACTACCGGCTTTTGTTACTTCTCGATTGTTCGGAGTAATTCGCGCGGAACGTTTTTTTTGTGCGCCTGGTATCTAGACAATTTCACAACTTTAATTATAACTTAAATGTTAGCCGTTGATCTAATTGAGAGACTCACACCGTGTTTTTTGTCGAATAAACGCAATAAAAGTGCAAATTAGAGAAATTACGAATTAGAAATTTCAGATTAATGTAACTTAAGATTCACGACAGTTCTTCCTTGTGGAAAATAATGACATTCGCGAAAATACTTTGTAAAAGAACACTCGCAATCTTCGTTACTCGCGTGGGAAAGACATGAAAATTATTTGATAAGCAATCGAAATAACAAAACAGTATTTACGTATTATAGTGTGAAAACGAATGTCAGTATGCACGATACAAGTATTATATAAGTAATCGATCTAATCGAATCGATCGAATATACGAACTATATATCGTAGGTATAATCAAAAAACTGTGAAAATTAATAAATCTTAATAATATTTCGCGCGCGTGGTGAGATCTTTCAGATTCTAAATATAAGCTTGAACTTTGCTTCTCTAGCTTTTACTTATATACAAAATATAATTACATGTATTAATTTTAATAAAACAAATCCTTTTCCTATTAAGAAAAAATTGATTTTCTAAGGAAAATAAGTGCTAAATTAAAGAGTGTGCTTCATTAAAACGAAACAAGGATTTTGTGTATATAAATATATAAAAAACATAATATCATCGTAGATAAATAAAATGACTATAACCATTTTAACAGCTTCTTTCATATATTTTAACAATATTATCTTTTTTTTATACTGTTTCATTATTTTTATTAGCACATTGATACTTAGAATTTAATCGCGAATTTAAATATAATTGCACTGCGCAAAAAAAATAATGAAGGAACGGATGTATAAAAACAAGAATTAAGCGAAAAATACGCAGATTATTTTTTAATGAATGTTAAATAATGGAATATGATAGAAACTCGATAGCTGACGCTAAAAATTATGATTAATTGCAAATGAAATCAGATAATATGCCATGCAAGCATGCCATATAAAGTTGTACATACGTACTTTACAAACTTCTGTGAATAAAGACATTTTCACCGCGATAACAATTCCAAATATTTCAATATGTATCACGTCATAAATGAAAAAGTAAATAATAAAAGCAAATACGATAAATGGCACGTGCAGACGTAAAATAAAATAATCAAATTTTTGTGACGCGTTTATCGGGAAAAATTAAAAAATAGACGAGACAAGAAGAAATTCATATAGAAACTTCCTTTTTTTCGCAAGAGTATTCGAAAGATAATTCCAAAATGACATTGGCGAATCTGTAATTATCGAATGCAAAGTACTATAGTAATACAGAACATAAAGAGAATGTGACGGATATCAAGTGAGACATTGAGATTTTCCGATATCGAACGTGTTTATACTGTTTATTGTCCTCCACTTTAATGTTTTTTTAAGCTTTGCTTGGATTATGTTAGATGTTTTATTGTATATGTGTGTGTGTGTGTGTGCAAATGCCTTGTCTTCTATGGATATATTCGGTGTCGCGATATCTAACTTCGATTTATATATTCGAGAGAAATGGAAACAGCCTTTTGTAATGTTAACGCAAGTTACATAGAAATACAGGGTGGCTCACGAAAACGAAACAAACGTGTCTTCTAGCATTTGTCCTAAGCTTGTTTCGTTTTCGATGGGCCATCCTGTATACCGTTATAATGTAGATTTTGTGGCCTTTTAGAAAGATGATAACACACTTTCTGCACATAAAAAAAAATGAACTTCCGAGAATAAATTAAAAGCGAAAACTGCTGCTGAAAAGAATCGACAAATTCTTTTGTTCGTATTCACGAAACACATATAGTTTCAAATATTTGCACGTTTAGTTCTGACACGACATCAGGAACAAAACGACGGTATGACAAAATGCTCCTCATATTTCGCAATTAGCATTAATGCTATTTCCGCATTTTCGCTTCCTCGCACACTACGTCCAATCTTTTATTTCCTCGACTCTTTTATATTCAGTCGCCGTTATTGCAACCTGTGCCACATCGCGAATTGTACACGTGGACACGTGCGTCATAAAGGGAGTGAAAACGTGCGTTATATATATACTTATACAAGCACGCGCACCTCCACCCCATAGGAGATAATGGGTGTGCCTTCTTCACGTGACAGCCACGTGAGCACCCTCCAAAAGGGCTTTCCCGTTCCCTGGCGTTCATTCATGCAATAGGTCTGCCCGTGCCGTGGGCGGCGGTGATGACCCTAGACTTCTCCGGCCGAAAGTCGAGAAGAACCGGGACTGGTTACGAAAAAAGGGCAGAGAAAACGTACAGATCGGCCTGATGTACCGTTCAACGAATTAAAAGAGGTTGCCGCATCATTTTTGCGCGAATTCCAAATATGTCCGACGAGATAGTATCCAAGATTGTAAGATATAATTAATTTTCGTAAATATACACGTTTTCTGCAAAGCTAAAATGCAATGAGGAGACATTTACGAGAGCGAGAAACATTCTATTTAGAAGCATAAAAAATTTCTTAAAGCCTTAAATAACATCAAGTTTAATAAATAAAAAAATACAATACACTTTTTTATATACAAAAACGAAAGAAGTATTTATTTTATAAATTAAAAATATAGTAAGTACCTATATATAATTTTTTTTAATTTATTATTTTCTGCTATAAACATAGATATAAATAATTAAGATTATGCTTATCTCCGCGTCTGTAGTAATAGGTATTAATTTCTCTTTCCTTTAATCAAAATGTTATAATATCTTTTTTTACTATAACGCAATGTTACCTATGTATATCGCTACAATCTTATCCTATCTCACGATACACGATTCAGAATGTTCTTAAGATCGCGGTATCGGACGATGCAATCGTGCATGTTTAATGGCCGAACAATCGTTGCTGCAGAACAATCCTATTTCTAAACAATATATGTTAAGACCGTTAAGATATAAATCAATACAAAGGAAATAGCCATACGGTCCAAGCTTGGATCTTAGGCAGCTTAATATTATTTTCAATATATATTTAATACGCGTATTTTGCGCGCCGATTATTTTTTGGACTTAAAACACAGCTATTGTTGGAACATTAAAAATTCCCTCTCCCTTCCCTAATTAAATCGATATCGATTTAATATTAAAATCACTGTAAAGAACTTATTGCGAAAAATATTACCCCAGCCAGGGTTCGAACCTGGAATCTCCCGCATTCCGTTCGGGCCGTCTTACCAATTCGACTACCGGGGCATGTGGTAATATTTATCGCAATAATCCTATTTCTGTTCTGTTTTCTCTGATCGAGAATCTAATCCGGCAATTACTTAATCGTCAATTTATTTCGATAGCGACAGGCCGGATCCGCGATGTGGCGCGGCAATTATTTTACTTCCCGCTTTCGTGGCGAGCGTGATCACGCACGGCGCGCAATTGCTGCCCGAGATCGCCGTGCCGCATTAATCGATCTTTCTGTCGGACACAGCATGCGCGCACGTTAGAAGTACACTCTGGCAGAGTTAAGTAGATGTCAATGCGTTCCCACGTGTCCGTGTCTCGTCCGGCGGCCACTTTCGTGCCCGGGATAGATACTTATAAAAGAAAACAGACGTCTGTCATTTCGCAACCGCCGCCTTTCCGTATAGCGAGAGCGATACCTCGATCGGTCAACCGATCCTCGCAAGTCGTAATTACTGTCCAATGAGTGTTACGCCTCTGGCGGCCCTATAAACCATAAAATGTTTTACATTCCAGCCACGTTAAGAATGGTCCTTTTTCAAGCATCCTCAGATTTTTCTGCACGTTGCAAATGTCTTTTAAAAAATGCAATTAAACTAGAAATCTTTTTTTATCCCTATATGCACGTGAAAAAATATGATCCTAATTTCGCTCTAATTGTGGAGGAAAACACGAGTAATTAAAGAGCGAATTAAAATGTATCTTGAGAAAGACATGTCTAACTCTATCACGCGTATATGTATCTACGTATGTGTTTGTGTATCGCGCTGAAATCGTAACATGTAACACGAATCGTGAATCATTGACCAAGTTCGTTGAGCAAGAGGGTTTGCCGTGAACGTGCAGCACCACGAATTGACGATAGATAATGCGAGAGAAAGAGATCGTGTTATCGCGATCTAGCGATGGACACGACCGGGTTACCCGAGGTTAATCTAACAGCGTGGTGTATGTAACGACAACAATTATTATCCGACCTAGCGAAACTCTGACATGAATATTGTTATCTTGCGAAAGTATTTATGCGCTCAGAAGATCGCTCATTATTAAATGCGTCAATTCAATATCGCCTATCAAGAATCACGATCGTTCCGCTTTAAATCGACATTTAATCTACTTAGCTTTCATTTTTCTGTTTTTTATTGTTTTATATACATCAAGTACCATGTAAAATTATTGCAATTGAGAAGCCTGATATATCATTACTTAAATCTTAAAAGTCTTAAAAGCGTATTATGCATAATCAAAATAAAATTTTATTTTTGACCCGGCGTTATATTAAGGAAAAAATATGTCACACGATTAGAGCTGAAGTCGTAATAATATTTTAAGAATATTTTAAATTAAGCATAGTCCTTTTTGGACTTAAATTATAGCCAAATTAGAAAATTGTTAAAATTATTCCAAAACCTTCTTTTATTACGATAATACTCACAGAGCAGTTGTGAAAATAATTTGCGCGTATACATGGACAAAATGAGATCAATTTATCGACCAAACGAACTTTCAAAAATTTTTAATTCCACAAATTTTACGGTTCTCGCTCTGAACCCTTTGAGTTACGGCACTTCATATTCTCTGCCGCGTTTGCAAACCCGTCGTGTGTTGCATATGCTACACACGATGCGCAGGTTTTGCAGACGTTACACTTTATACGTGTCCTGAGTCCACGGCCACGGTACTTACCCCCGGTATAAGGTTACAACGAAAATAACGAAGAAACGTTCGACGCAGACGTATATACGGCCGACTTAACAATTAGGATTTACCGTTCGCCTCGCGCGCGTTCTCGTAACGTAAATCTCTCCGAAAACGCGGAGAAACGGCGCGCAGGCTGTAAAATCATCTTTATCGAATCTTTCGCAAGCGGTATCCCTTTTTCAGCGCATCGAAACGGCGCGGTCGGACTTGCAGCGTGATGCTAAAGAACGCCCAACGATATGTGACTCAAATAAAAATGAGATTTTTCCTTCTTATTTTACACATTACCAGATACGTCTCTCCTTTGCGTTTAATTTGTTATTTCCTCCTCAAGACATATGATAGTAATATTGGTTCATATTTCAGCCGGATATTGAATATCAAATACACAGAAAAAAAAATATTCTTGATTTTAAAATATCTTTAATTTTAACGTGGAAAATATTAAAATGAACACGTTGAAATTTTTATAAGAATTGATTATAGTGATCTTGCGTATATATGAAACAATATAATCTTATAAGAATTTTAACGTGTTATTTAAACTTTATTTTTCTTGGTTTAACTATATATATATATATATATATCATTCTTCGTTTAACGCTAATTTTCTTCGTTTAACGCAATATAATCTTATTTCAAGATTTTCACGTTAAAACTAAAGATATTTTAAAATCAAGAATTTTTTTTTTTTCTGTGTACGATTATCTAATGTTCAACCCGCTTTAGATCTGTAATTTGTGTCATAATTCAAAATAGAATTCTATTTATAATTTTACGTATATTATCGCATAATACAAATAATATTTAAAAAATCAGAAATGCAGCACATAAAATATATATTCAAATAAAATACATGGCACAAGATTATAAATAGAATTTTGTCCTGAAATCTGATTAAATTTATAGATTATCTAAAGTGTATTTTTTTAAATCTTACAATTATAAATAAAAAACGATCTTTACGTTGAATGAATAACACTCAAGATTGAGAAAGAATATATTCTATGATGAATTTTGCCTATCTGATATTCAACGATATGTACACTTTTTCCAGTAGAAAAAAAGAGCCAATTGTTGTTCCCATTTAGCGTATGCGTAAAATTACGACATAAAAGTATGAAACTCTAACTTTTTAAACCCGTCACGCTCATTAGAAGTTTACCCGGGTCAAATACACGATGTAAAAAAAAGAACATTTCCGCAATTTACAGCGCGACTGCGGTTGTATCTGAAGAGTCACGCATGCCAGTTTACCAACGCACTTACGCGTTACCAAGGACTGCATGCGCGGAGAAGCGTGGACAGTTTTACGTAGTTTTATGCATCCTCGAGTCGCGATTATCTGCGGAAATGTCTGTGGCTTCATAAATGAAGGATCAAGACGTGTGTCACGTTTACAGTAATCTAAGGTTACTGACATTAAATTTTCAGCTCACGGTCACTGTAATAGAATTTAATAGTATAGGTACCTAAACCCAATTTATTGTAGCAGTATTGTCATCTTTGTGCTCCGCGTTCTTTATATTCGGCTAACAGAGCCAATGCGACGATAACAAACAGCTGCGGCTTCGCTCGACGTGTTTATACAATCGAAGATAAGCTAAAGTGCTTTATTACCAGAAAGAGATTCGGCAACGGTGTCATGCTCTGCTCCTAGCAGTCTAACTTGAGCATTCGAATAGTACATGACAATAAGTAGGTCCTTTCCATTTACACTCAAGTGAAAAAAAACGATTGCCAAAAATTGCCTTATGTGAGTACTTTAGACTCAGAATACTCAGATAAGACGTCAGTTGTTCAGTGAATAAAAAGAATTTACTGCTTATTTTGGTGACAAAGCTATCGCATAACAATATATGGTCATAATCTCACTTTTAATGTGAGTCTAAGGACACGGTCTCGATTGTGAATAAAAAATCAGTTGAATCTCACTTGCCATCAGCATCAAAAGGAACGTGCATTCAACTGACAATGAGTTATGACGTCACAAGTGAGAACTTGTGAACAACTGAGTTTTGATGTAAATGGAAAGCTACTAATAATCTCACACATTCGTCTTCCTATCGGTTCGCATATATCTTTGATACCAAAATTATATCGTATCGAAGAAAAACACATTGTATCAAATTCTTAAAAAAGTGTTTTTCTTCTCTGATGTTATAAAATACGATTATTTTTATCACGCATTTTCCTATATTTTATATATTTATTGAAAAATTTCTTCCGGAATTGTGGCGATGCTGCTGCGTTCTTCGTCAGCGAGAAATCGTCGATATTTCGTCGGACGGAGAGATAAGTACTAAACGCCATGTCTCGGCGCGTCGAGCTTCTCGCGGATTTCTACGATCCTCTCTATATCGAAGCAACATTTACGACGTGCGTTTTTTGTTGCTCGCGCGATACAACGCTAAGCCGTCAGGAGCCTGTATGTATATGCATGCGAAGTCTTCGAGAGCCTTTGTCCTCCGCATTCATTCACGTTCGGCGTTCGCGAAGTTATTTTCTTTTTCTTGCGGCGTCGTATATAGAGCCAGACCGAACGCACTACGTTTGCCGTGTAAACGCACATCGACGACCGCGACGCCGCGATAGGACAAAGAATAGCATAATGAACGAAGAAGCGGTAGAAGAAAAAAAATAAGATAAAAGAAGAGCGAAAAAAAACGGCGGAAGAGATTCACGGCTGATGATTCGTTGCAAAAAGAAGGCCACTGCATGGTCGGCTATTCCCATTCGAGATACAGTTAACGCTCGTATAACGCAGTAGTTAAGTTTCTATAAACTGTCGTATAATGCGAAACTGTATTATACGGGACTAAAAACCAGGTCAATATTCACAAAAGAGGAATAGAAACGTTGAAAAATATCCAACATAATTAATATATATTTTACAAGGTTTTCCCTGAACTGCATAAAAGCAACACACGAACTAAAACTATATTATGCAAATCGCAAATCTTTAGAATAAGCATTGCGTAAATATCACATATTATACAAATTTTTTAAAAATTTGAATACCACTAAAATTTCTTGTAACTTTTGAATTATGGAATATTAGCCACGACGGATGAGCCGTAAAACAAGACATATTTTCATCTTGAAGAATACCGATGTATAGATAATATATCGATATTCGAAAATTATAATTAATCTCTATTCAAAATAGAAAAAAGATAATAAAAGATAAAAGGATAAATTTTCTTCTTAGATTATTTTGCGATGACGTATGCATCTTATTTCTACAAATATTGTGACAGTATTACAGCACGATTGAGATAATTCTGAGAACAACATAAAGAATGTTAGTTGAAAATCTATAAAAATATTGAAAATATCTATCAAGATAACAGTTTCACTGTTTAAATTTAAAAAACGATAGATTAATAAACAGTTTGTAAACTTGTAAAAATTTAGAAAAGTATTTTAATCTCACCGGTGTAACACTTAGATATAAATTACTATTTTTTTAACTAATAACATTTTAATTGAAATAAATTATATAATAATAAAATTATTTCTCTTACCATCGAAATAACAAAAATATTTGTACTGATCTATACTTGAGTCACACTTTCGGTTTCGTTTAGCCAATTTTACCGAATTTTTTACAAACCTGTTATGTGGGCGAGATGGGCCGGTGCGTATGTATCACAGAATGCAAATTGTGGTGCAACGGGATAAAGCTTAATGTCTTTGTCCTTGCGAATCTCGCTGAACGGCGCCACGCCCTCGTCGCAAATTGGCGTTTGCTTTTTGCCCTCACAGACACGTATACACACATACATACATGTGCAACTATACTGGGCGATAAAGACGTAACGTTGCGCTCGATTATAGCGTTGCTCGTGGGTGCGATAATGCTGCACGCACCATGGTGCATGGGCACGAATTCATTCCGCTTGAACCGAGACGAGAGTGTCGCGTCGGTCGGTTCTTATAAGGATTGAAGAAAAAAACACTTGCTACCCTATCTCGAATTTCACGATAATAAATGATGAAACATTGATAGTTTCAGTCTTGAATGGTGTCGAATGACGACACGGGAATTTTTGCTTGATTTTGTTAAGATAAGATGTATAAAATGTTCAAGAAGCACGAAGGATTAAGTGCAAATTTATCAATTTTTATTTATAAAAAGATAAGCTCTATAAATTATAGATTAAGGTCAAATTAAAGCGCTTAAATGTTAATGAAAATAATGCAATAAATACACGGACGAATATCACTATCTTTAAGAAAATCAAATATATAATTATAACATCAAATTGATACAAAAATCGAATTATCTCGTTGATGTTTAATCCATAATGTCACATATCTCTAAACAATAGACATTACTACCATGCTTTTTGATACTAAGGTAAAACATGGAGACCTTTTTTCAAACATTGGCATAAAAAAAGTCGTTATCTTTATGTATCTTATAATTCAAGACATAATAATGTCTACTAACTTTATTGTACAGTACATCAGGGCCTAAATTCTGTACAGTGTATACTGTACCGACAATTACTATCGGTGTCGTTGCGCAGGTTTTTTATATCGTATAAAAGCTGCGCCGACACCGTTAACGACACCGATAGTTGTCGGTAGGCATGTACAGAATTGAGCCCCTCGTCAAAATTTATGGAAAATTAGTTTGCTATGTCTATATAACAAGTTCTGATAAATAATATTAATAGCAATTTATTTTTGTTATTGTTTTAATCATCAAAGATCACTGTAAAAATGTAAAGCATTTTTATATGTATAAAGTATTTTATATGTATATTTTAGTATATTTAAGTATCTATAAAGTTTAAGCATCATATTAAGTGCATAGACTTAGAAAAAATTCGTCAACGACATCGTCGATAATATCAAATTCATTATGTATTTACATATTCACTTGATATTCATATAATTGATCGTACTTAAAAGATATTGCAACTACTACAAACTTATTGTCGTACGCTCAATACCTACATTACGGATATTAATTGATGTATACCTCTCCGCTGAAAAAGTGCTCTTCTATAAATTAACAAGGTAACAAGAGATTATTGTTCTCGAATGATATCCCCAGGAAACGCATGTTTCCAACAGCTGACGCGATCCCACGTGTCGGCTTTGCGTAACGTGTTACGCAATAATCGTGGCAGCAACACGGTAGAACCACGGATCGCAGTCGTCATTATTGTTTCGCATAAAATATCGATCATCATCTGCGCGTAACTGTTTATTATCATTTTATTTTATTGTTATATGCCTCCCGGCTCTACCTTTTATCTGTCTCTTTGATATTGATACAGTAAAATTTTCGATTTACTTGATATAATAGAACACTTATTTTAAAGTTATTGATTGTATCGATAAGATCTTTAAGATTAGATTGATTTGCATTTTATTGTATGTACATATTGTTACGATAAACATTGCCCAAAGTTTCGGTGATTTTCTACGATGCGTCAAAAATTAAATATTTATAAAAATTTTGTAAAAATTTAAAAGAGAAACCCGTTTAAATTAAATAATTAACATTAAGTAATGCTAACAGAGTTTAATATTACAGTTTATCAATTACAAGAAAGAAAATTTAGAAAAATTATTCAAAAAGATGATTTGCTAAGATTATACGCGTATTAATACATATAGAAAATAATTATATTGAGCTGCCTAAGATCTAAGCTTGGACCGTATGGCTATTTCCTTTGTATTGCTAAGATTATGTTAATCCGAATTATCAATAAAATCTGACAAAGACAAACTTCGCCTGTTAGAAAGGCTTGTTTCATTCGCGGTAACATTGACAAAAATATATGTATAATTATATATGTATAATTATAATTAAAAGTGATCACGTCTATAAATTATATCTAATTTCGGCAACACAGGTACTAATGTTTGAGCCCAAAATATTTTAAGTGCGTTCCTGTGGCTGATGATGTATGTAATACACAATAAAATGTACGATTAGTAATGTGAACTTATAAGTTAACGACGATAGTAGTTACCTGCCGTCACGCATCATAGATGAAGTCATTCGCGCGGCCGACTGATGCAATAAACTAACAACATCCTGTAATTAAAGTACTTGCTCTCGTAATGCACCAGGAGATCCGGCACGGTAAATCATCAGTCACAGATGATGAAATCTAAACAGTGTCGATTTCTCACCTGACTTCTATGTGAACATAATGTTTCTGGTTGCAATAAGTTAACTCAATATATATACACTATGCAGCTTATGTGCATTTTAAATCGTATGTTACTTCAAGAATCGCTTTACATTATGATTTTTAGAAAAATAATTAGAAAATTTTATTCCATTATATCTGTCTTTTTTTGCAGTTTATTCTGCTTCTTTAGAAAAAAAAGGATTTATAAATTAAATTAAATTAAAAATAAATTTTAATTATGTATGAAATGTAAGTATCTGCCAGTATAACTATTATATGCAACAATTATCATTCGTTTATTTATATGCAACGCATTGCTTGTAATCTTTTATAAATTAAATTGTACTACAAGGTTTATAATTTTATAAGTTTATAATATCAATGATTGATGATAAAATAAAAAAATAAGAAGATAAGAATTTATCATTTGTAATTAAATATAGACAGTACACATTTTTGGGTATATTACGATGTATCATTGATCTTGTATACCTAATCATCACATTGAATATCACTGAATATTTCCCGTGTATAATAAAATTCTGATTAATCTAATATCTTGGTAAAACGAAACAAGGTGAAAATTATTTACGCTTTAGTAACCGCGTTAAAATAAAAAATCTATTATTTGTGGTCTTTGCATAATTTAATAAATTCCTTTACTGCATATATACACTACAAAAAAAGGGAACACTTTTCATATCCTAAAAATTGGACTATTTTCAAACCGCCGCACAGAAAAAAAAGAAGTGTTAAATCAACACTTGATATGCTTGTATGTACGCAAAAATATATAATCTTGAAATAAGATTATATTGCGTTAAACGAAGAAAATTAGTGCTAAACGAAGAATTATATAGTTGAATCAACGCAATATAATCTTATTTCAAGATTATATATTCTTGCGTATATACAAGCATATCGAGTGTTGATTTGACACTATTTTTTTTGTGCGGAAATCGGCGAAATATTATCGTAGACAAACAATTAAAAAAGCTTGAAGTTTGAACTTTAATGCACTATTGATGGGTTTCTTAAATTTTTTTATCCTTCTTGTTCTGCGCTTTAAAAAAAGAACACATTGTTTATTGCTTAAAATTACGTATTTTTGACACTGCAGCTGGATAGAAAAATTTCTCCCGGAAAGATTCAAGTTCCATAAACTACATTTTTCCTGCAAAACGCTTTTTTCAAATTTTTTCTATGATTTTTTTTGATCAAGTTACACAATTTTTAAAATAAACCTGTATTTTTTAAAAATAAATGTCTAAATCTAATAGCGAATGTGCGCACTCAGTGCACATTAAAGCCATTGTACTGATTTAATTTCTAATATTTAAAGTAAAATGCAAATATTTCAACTGATAAAATGCCCAATACATATTTTACCATAGTACAATAAAGAATATTGAGGATTTTGTGACTTAACTAAGTTTATATTAAACATACACTTTACGTTGACTTGTGTGCGACGGCTTTAATGTGCACTGAGTGCGCACTGGTGTCCAACCGAATTCGCTATAATATTTACAGATTTGTTACCCCATTATATAACAAAAAATTCCTCACTCACCGACCGATGCGCAACGGGCGGAGTTATTCCGTATACGGAGTCACGTAGCATCAGTGTGGTCCCGAATCGTAAAAACCTGGCCAAAACCCCAAAAATAAAGTTGTAAGTTGGGAGTTTTTGACTGTTTGGTTGGGTACAGTGATAGTTTAAGTATTCAAAGGACAAGAGAAAAGGGGCCAACTGCTTTTACCTGAGTTTATATTCAGTCCCAAAGTGACCCTCGTTCGAGCAATATCTGCACCTGGCGTGAGGGCAAGAAAAGAACGCTCGCTTTGAAACTCTATAACTCTGTTTAAAGTGCATCGATTTTCATTCAACAAAATGGAAAATACTTCTGAAAGTAAGTAGAATTTATATACGCATTTAAAAAATCATAATTATAAAGTGTGATATAAAAATTTAGTTATATTCTTTTACGAAAATTATAGTAAAGAATTATGTGTAAATTTTGAAAAGTTATGAAAAAGTTAATGAGTTACGCGGAGTTATGCTAAAAAACCAATTGAGAGGCATTTAGTTAATACTATAATTTAACAAAAATTAGCTGCCACTAGGTGCCACTGTAATTGTAGTGACAGTTTGTATACTGTTATGTGAAAGTTTTTATTTCAAGTACATATTCAAACTGTATATGTTGTACTGTATACGTAGAAGTAACATATACACTAATAGAAAATGTACTCCTCCTCCCTCCCTCCCTCTCTCTCTCTCTTTTTCTCTATCACAAATCTTACATTCTTTTAGTAGAAAATTTTTATTAAAGAAAAGTTTAATAATAATACCGTTATTGATATGGGTGTTAAATAATTTAACGGTATACGTATACTTTTACTTTTCTTACAGGTTCTGGAGAAATGCAGTTATCCAGGAAGGAAATTTTTATTGCGTTACAAAGTAATTTAAATTGTACGCTTGAAGAAGCATTTAAAAAAATTGAAACTCTGGTGTCCGAGAAGTTCCAATGTTCTTATACATTAACAGATAACATGAAGCAAATCTGTCGCAATTTATTTTATTCGCTTAGAACAAAGTGGCAACAAGTTAAAAGAACTAAACAGAAATTTTTTAAAAATTATGATGAATGGCTGAACGTTTCACTTTCCTTCTCTAATCCTGCAGCGACTTCAAAGACACCAAAAAAGAAAAATGGTTGTCCCTCTTCAGAATTCACATCTTCCAGTGAACGGTCTAAGCGAAGGAAGACCGAAGAAGTTCATTCATCGTCAAGTTTAGAAGTGTTATCATATGCTCCTCAAATGAGCCTTCGTACTTCAGGCAAAATGGACGCTGCAAAAGTTGTGAAGGATGTGACGTTGGGAAGTCCAACGAAAGCTGCGAAGTACAGAAAATCTATGGAATCAATTTCAGAAACAACTCTTTCAAGCGATTCTGCTCTCTTACTTTTAATTGAACAAAAATTATCAAAGGATCAGTATCAAGGACTGCGAGCTGTAAGCGAAGAAAATAATTGTAAATTGTATCCACCGTACAAGGCTGTATTACAAGCTAAGCAGAAATGTTATCCATCTAAAACGGATATTACAATAACAGATTGCAGTGCTGAAGTGAAATTGCAGGCCTTACTGGATCATACTGTACAACGAATTTTGCTTACCCAAAATGACGTCATTAAAAGTTTGACTTCTGAAAACGTTAGTAATATTACTTTGATTTGTAAGTGGGGTTGTGACGGAACCTCTGGACAAAGTGTGTACAAGCAGAAATTTAATAGTGATGATGAAAGTAAATCAGATTCAAATATATTCTTTACTTCACTTGTACCTCTACAGCTCATATCTGTTAATTTAAAAACAAAAGCAGAAATCGTGATTTGGAAAAATCCGATACCTTCATCTCCTCGATTTTGTAGGCCAATAAGGCTGCAATTTATCCATGAAAGTACGCAGGACACTGTAAGAGAAGTAGAATACATTAAAGAGCAAGAAAAAGAACTTGTTTCTTTTAAAACGGTTTTAGACGGGAAGGACATTTCCGTTTCTTATAAACTTGCGTTGATAGATGGCAAAGTATGCAACGCAGTTACCTCTACTCCATCCGCTCAACGTTGTTTTTTATGTAAAGCGACATTAAAACAATTTAATAATATTGATGCAATTTTAGAAAGAGAAGTTGACGAAAATAATTTGTGTTTTGGATTGTCAACATTACACGCATGGATTTGTTTCTTCGAATGTTGTTTGCATTTATCCTACAAACTTGACCTAAAGAAGTGGCAAGCGCGCTCTGAAGAAGAAAAGAAGATGATAGAAAACCGCAAGAAAAATATACAAAAGGGGTTCCGTTTACAATTAGAACTTATAGTTGATCAACCGAAAGCTGGATTTGGAAACTCCAATGATGGAAATACTGCTCGGCGTTTTTTCGAAAACTCGACTACCTCTGCTTTAATAACAGGAGTTGATGAAAATTTAATTAAACGATTCCATGTTTTATTGCAGGTAATGTCAAGTGGCTATGAAATAAATACTCAAAAATTTCAGGAGTATGCCTTAGAAACAGCAAGAAAATTTGTTGAATTGTATCCGTGGTATTATATGCCTACTTTGGTTCATAAAATTTTAATTCATGGGCCACAAATTATTGCTGCTGCATTGTTACCAATCGGGCAACTGTCTGAAGATGCTCAAGAACTCTCAAATAAATACATTAAAAGGTTTTGTGAAGACTTTTCGCAAAAGAGTTCCCGAGTTAAAAACATGGACGATGTTTTTTTGCGACTATTAGTTACATCTGATCCGTACATTTCGAGTTTGAGAAAATTGCCACCAAAAAAATTAATAAGTTTGACGCCAGAAGCAGTAGATCTGCTAGTTTCGCCTGTACATCCTGCAATGCCAGGAGTAAGCTCCGAAAGTTGCGCAGCTGATAACGAAGATACGTCTGACGAAGATTCTGATGATTCTGATTACGAGGATAGTGATGATTAAATGACAGAGAAGATACGTTTGACGAAGATTTTGATGATTCTCATGACGCGGATAATGATTATTAAATGACAGACATAATTTGATTTTCATTTTTAATTCAGTCTTTTAAATTTTTTAAAAAAATTTTAAACATATTATTTTTGTAAATTCAACTTTAGATTCGTAAGCAGCGACCTCAAAAGCCTCTAAATACCAAATTTTGACTAAAGCCGACACTTTTTAAATATACAATACGTCCTCCATAGTAAAGCCGCTATTTTGTTTTTTATAATTTTGACTTTTGATTTGTAATCTGCGATCTTGAAAACCCCTGTATACAAAGTTTCGGCTAAATCTGATATTTCTTAAATATATATTGGAACCGCCATTTTGTTTTTCGTAATTTTGACTTTTTATTCGTAATCAGCGACCTCGAAAACCTTAGTATACCAAGTTTCATTCAAATTGAAGGACGCCTTCATATTTTGGCCAGGTTTTTGGGATTTGGGACCACTGTGCGTAACTACGATGATTCTGTAAGAGCGCGGGCACATAAACGAAAGATTCACATTAAAGAGGCGCACAAAATGATCAACGTTTCAAAAGATAATTTTTACGCGCAACTATCTCATCTTTCAATTAGGTATTTACTAATATAATTATCTATTTTCCGAAAAAAATCTTTAGAAGGATTATCTTTATAAGAATCTTTTATAAAATTTTAGATGATTTCCCTTTCATTAATTATTTCTAACTTGTTGAAATAAAACGGACCGAATAAATGGGAGAGATCTATTAATTCTAAGATAAGAAATGGTATACTCACCCCTAGGTTGCTCCTCCGGGGCCCCGATATCTTTGCCAGATAGCCCAGTCAAATGAGCATTTTGATTGGAAATAATACTACCAGCGCTGAAACTAGCGTGGAAGTGTGTCTTTTGGGGTTGTAATGAAGGAAATAAAAGCCCACCTCCGTACCATTGTCGTTGCGAAAATGGGGGTGCAAAAAGGGTGCCAAAAATTGGTTTTTTGCCAATAACTCGAAAAGTATCACAATTAGGGGAAAAAGTCAAGACGTGAAAGTTGTAGAGAATGAAATTTCACACAAAAAAGGTCTCTACAAAAATTTTGTACGACCAATTTCAGTCGATCGAGATTTTTGTGAAATACTGCGTATTTCATGAGAAATGAAAAACACGTCAGCGCGTCGCGCATTTTTTATCGATAGTTCGAAAATGGCGACTCGAATAAAAAAATTGTTCAAATAAAAGTTGTAGACAATTTAATTACGAACAATTTCCATTTTTATTTTTGTCGATACGATCAATATTGACAGAGATATGAATTTTTTAAAACATTTATTATCGCTCCTCGAGTACGATTTTTAGCGGTAAAATCGCTTGTAACTCAACATCTGTAAGTTTAACGCAAATATTACATCTTATGAAAGTGAAAGATAATTAAATTTCGAAAATTTTGATGTATATACAAACTCATTTTGGATATATGCGTAGTGTGATAATGCTAATAAACTTGAAAAATTGTCATTTTTTGTGGATTTTGTCAAAAAAAGTCACTTTTGGTTAACTGTAGGTCAAAATGTCTCTCTGCATTTTTTGAAGAAAATTAAATTATCTTTAAAATGGTTTTTTGTTCATCTTCGTACGATCATTTGTTAACAAGTTACAGCTGTTTAAAAATGTCAGGAAAGATACAATTTCATACCAAATTAATAATATATTGTAAAAATATATGCGTAACAATTTTTTAAAAATTGGATTTCACCTATTTTTAGTAGTTTATATGTGTGTGAAAGTAATGCAGCACTATAAGTTCATCGAAAGGTATGATTTCTTTAAAAAAAGAACCCTCGAAAAGTGGTGTTTTTGAAAGAAATTATGCAAAAGTGGCATTTGTGTTTAGTTTTTTGCATGTATCTTCTTTTTTATTAATTTTACGAAGAAATTTCATCAGATCAAAATTAAAGCTGATAAAATTTCCTACAAAATTGATACTTGGATATTCGATTTGTAATAAGTAGTATTATGAAACGGACAATTGAAAATGCTTGTGATTTTGAATTTGCAGAAAAGTGACATTTTGGAGCATTTTCAAAGTTAAAAATAATGTACTTAACATACCTTTCGATGAACTTATAGTGCTGCATTACTTTCACACACATATAAACTACTAAAAATAGGTGAAATCCAATTTTTAAAAAATTGTTACGCATATATTTTTACAATATATTATTAATTTGGTATGAAATTGTATCTTTCCTGACATTTTTAAACAGTTGTAACTTGTTAACAAATGATCGTACGAAAATGAACAAAAAACCATTTTAAAGATAATTTAATTCTCTTCAAAAAATGCAGAGAGACATTTTGACCTACAGTTAACCAAAAGTGACTTTTTTTGACAAAATCCACAAAAAATGACAATTTTTCAGGTTTATTAGCATTATCACACTTCGCATATATCCAAAATGAGTTTGTATATACATCAAAATTTTCGAAATTTAATTATCTTTCACTTTCATAAGATGTAATATTTGCGTTAAACTTACAGATGTTGAGTTACGAGCGATTTTACAGCTAAAAATCGTACTCGAGGAGCGATAATAAATGTTTTAAAAAATTCATATCTCTGTCAATATTGATCGTATCGACAAAAATAAAAATGGAAATTGTTCGTAATTAAATTGTCTACAACTTTTATTTGAACAATTTTTTTATTCGAGTCGCCATTTTCGAACTATCGATAAAAAATGCGCGACGCGCTGACGTGTTTTTCATTTCTCATGAAATACGTAGTATTTCACAAAAATCTCGATCGACTGAAATTGGTCGTACAAAATTTTTGTAGAGACCTTTTTTGTGTGAAATTTCATTCTCTACAACTTTCACGTCTTGACTTTTTCCTCTAATTGTGATACTTTTCGAGTTATTGGCAAAAAACCAATTTTTGGCACCTTTTTTGCACCCCCATTTTTGCAACGACAATGGTACGGGGGTGGGCTTTTATTTCCTTCATTACAACCCCAAAAGACACACTTCCACGCTAGTTTCAGCGCTGGTAGTATTATTTCCAATCTTGGCCTAAATTTCAGCTCATTTGACTGGGCTAAGACCTCTTCCTCCTCTCAGGACGTCTGGATTGTTAGACCTTCTCCTTTTTCCGTTGCACAGGACACTCACAACACTCACAAGACAACTGTCCAATATTTCGCGACCGAGAGCAAAGAAAAAGTTGTCATAATACGATCGCGATACTTTCTTAAAGGCACTCCCGAGATCTCACGGTCGGCGTATTACGGTGCACTTCCATTATTTAAATCCGACAATTCGCCGAGATATTCAAACGTTGGCAACATTACATATCGATAGGTATTAGGTACGCCACGCGGTTACAACAGCAGTCGAAATTGAAACGAGCGAACCGTTCAAAAATATGCGCTCGAGATACACGCTTGCGATACAACTCCAGCGCGTAAATTTCGCGAGATGCGAATGTAATTAAACGGTCGGCACATCACCGCGATTCGTATACTCCGTCACGTTAAATCGCGTGATCAGACGTTTCACATATTACTCCGCGCGCGTTCTCGAAATGCGAAAGCGGTGGCCAAATTATTCTCAATTAATAAATAATTAGAACGCGTTCAAGTATCCTTCGAGAGATAATCGTCGGCTATTAAATAAATCGCGACGAAACGTTATAGTTTAGTTAAGCATTCCGATCATCCTCTCACTTTGCTTTCTATAAACCGCGCGAGACTAAAAGGATTTTTAGCGACATAATATATTACCATAATAATATCAGAAATGAATTTTTTCGTTAAACGGAGTAAGAATTTTAATAATATCAATTATAAAAAATAATTTTTGTATTTATATTATGTATTTTTCTCTCAGCAACACAAACATTCATTTAGACTTTTAAGTTTTTTTTCACATGTTCGAGCAGATTTTTCATAATTTTGATATGCAATTAAAATACAGATATCGAAAGTGAAATTAAATGTTAAACTCGTCTTGAACGTTATTCGTATGATAGTTATTCGTGTGTTGAAGAGAACCAATATATACAATATGATATATGTGTAGAATGATGCGTGCATGCATGGCTCCGTGTGAGAGCGGTCGACCCATAGTCTCAGGTTTGAGCTTGATCTTCATTCCACTATATACAATAAGAAAAACGTTATATAATGTTATTGTTAATGTCACTTATGTTATATATCATGTATATTATAGTACAAATTTACTTACATTTTATTCTATATTTAAATATATTATGTATTTTATAATCGTGAAAAGTATATGTTATATATTTTTCAATTTTTCGGTATAACGTACTTTATTTAGGTTAACTTTGAGGTAAAAGTTGTAGCCTTTTTTGACCAGGTTTACGTACTGAATTTCCAGCTGATTCGCAACATCTTCACCTACGTATATACAGCGGTTTGTTACATATAAGTAAAATCGTGGGAGGCAAAGAGAGTGCATTCGCGTGGGCCTGTAGGCCTGTGCCATGTCCATTTGTCTCTGTGTCTGTTTTGTTTGTCGACAGTAGTATGCATGTACTTAGGCCAAGATTATTTCTCGGTGGAAAGGGAGATTACCGTAAATCATTCTTAACATTACGATCCTTTGGCCGCCCGACGCGACAGCACGCTTTCACTCTTCTTAATCAAAACATTTGCTATTGATAAAAATATTCTCAGTAAAGTTAAAATGAATTAAGAATTAATTAAAACAATTAATAAAAAATTGTGAAATATATAGGAGCTTATTCTCTCATCTTCTCTAAATTTATTTTTATAAAACTCATCAAAGGGACAATTAAAGCATAAATGAAAAATAAAATTGAGAGTTTTTAATTGTTCACAGGGTAAGATTTCCGTTTAACATAAGATATAAATTTAGAGGTTGAACGAAAGTAACAGAGTTTGAAGAATTGTTGTTTGTGTAGTTTTCCTCCTCCAAGTAATAATCACTTTTATCATTTAGATATTTTTAATAAAATCAATTGTATTACGTGTTATCATTTTAATTAAATTTATATAATAGACAATGTGTAACTACGATAAAAAATTAACTTTCAGGCATATAAAATTAGTGAATTTAAAAAAAGAAATTCCAACAGTACGCGGTGTTCCCAAACGGTCACCCATTTAAGTACTAATCGCGCTCAACGCCGCTTGACTTAAGTGATCGGACGAGAACTTGTTTGTTAGGCGTGATTTGACCGTTGGCGAAAGTATCACCCTTGTAAAGAGATGACACACTTCTTCATCAATTTTCATGTTACATTTACTTATTATATTTTTTAATATATACAATATACATATATATACATTTTAATATATATCTATACATATATCAATTTATTATTGATATTAATAATTAGATATTAGTATATTTATGTAATTAACTAAAATAATGATATACACAAATATACATATTATATTATATGTTATCATTTTAATTAATTTTATATAATACACAATTTATAATTTACTCTTAAAAAAAAGTGTGTGTTAAATCAAATCGAATTCATTGTTGTATATGGAAGACAAAAAAAAGACAGAAGATAGCTATATAGAGGCGAAAACGAAATGCGACCATACCAGAATTAAGGAAAGAATGAAGAAAGGAATTATAAAATATGCAGCGATGGAGTAGATGACATAATGCATGCCCTGACAGAGTGTAAAGTAACAAAAGATAAAATGCAAATAGAGGAGTTAGGCTACAAGGATAAAATTCTTGAGGCTTTCAATATTAAGGTAAATGACGGAGAAGTCTCCCACAATATATCCTCCTGCTCGATCGAGACTGTCAAAAATGACTCGAATCAATGCGTTTTTAAAAGAATTTGATTTAATCATATTAGCCAAAGTGGAAAACAATTATGTCTCTTCGAAAGCTCTACGGAAAACGATATAAATATATGTATTGCAAAGCAATTGATGCTATTGCTGAAAAAGCGTGGAAGCAACGAAAGTTTCGTTCTACAATAGCATTTAAAAAACACGATGTTCACGAGTCGAGCTTCGCGAAGTATTATGTCGGTGTTCACGGTATTTGCAAAGAATGCAACGCGAGTATAAAACGTAAAATTAAACATAAACCGCGCGATAATGTCGACGTGAAGATACATTTCGTAGTATCAAATGTGTAGAAAAGAAATTAGCATTCTTACACAGAAAAACGGCAATTAAGGGATAAATGTCGTAAAATTGTTACTAATACCTTAATTGAAAAATAAATGTTGTAACATTTCGTAGGCAGGAGACTAAACGTCTGAGCAATTTTGGCGACGTCAAACTCTTAATTCTTTTCAATATGCTACTGTTTTACGAAAGCAAAGAGAAAACAACAGATTAGAGTGTCACGGACTTTGATACGCAAATTCTGTCTTAAATCTATTACAAAGTTCGAAGCAGGGAAAATATTGTGGCGCTGTGTATTTATTGGAGTTTTGAGCAGCAATTATTGTACAGAACAAAATTTTAAAAAATTAATTAATAGGCTTTATGACACTCGATGTTATTGGAGGTATTATAAAACGATACTTTAATTCACAAACCGTCTATTTTCTCATATTAATGTTGATAATGATGGGAGTATTCCAGTTTTTTAGATGGTATCAACCGATCATAAATCAATGCATATTGCATGCATATTTCTTACATAAGATAATAGCGAAAAGAACGAAGCTCCGCGTATGGTTGTTTGAGATTTTGGATGGGTGATTTAATTGCTGAAATATTTGTAAAATGCATTGATTTATATTTTACGACATTATTGAAAGAAATGCTTTAATATTTTGCACAAAGATATATTTTAGTATATCTTTTTGCGGTTATGTTGTTATTATCGTCGTTGAAACAAGATTCGAAACATCTTGCTGCTAGACGTGATCTCGCTACCCTACGCTGCAATCTACGCTTTCCACATCAAAGAACGCGGGAATAAACTCATGTGTCAGTGAACCCGTGTACCACACGTGCATGTGCGTTTGTGAGTATGCTGCAATAAACCGCATGTACATATATTATGCAGTTTCCTTTTCACGAGGACCACCTAGATGGGCCGTGACCACGACCGACAATAATCTAACCGGATTCAACGCTGCGAGGATCTACGTGTTAGCTATAAAAGTTATGGATAATTCCTAGCACACATTATATTTTAATATTACATAATGACATTTTATAGTTCTATTATTACAAAAAATTAGAGTTTACAATTTTGAATATTACATGATAAATTTTACATAGTTTTAAGCCCTTATAATCAAAACTTCTTTATTTATTAACTTAATTTAATATTTCTAAATTATCCTATTATAAATAAATAAATTATATTAATTTATATTTAGTTAAGTATATATTTAATTGAGACGTCTTATTACATTTTTAGGCCTAAAATAGGGTAATTTTTGGGAAATTTTAAAAGGAAAACGACAAAACCAATTGATTTACAACTTTTCCTACATATTTTACTATATTTTACTATATTTTACTATATTTTACTATAATTTGTGCATACAAATTTTTTCAAGATCAAATATCTGTTATTAAGTCCGTGCCAGCCATCCTGCTGGAGCGCCGCGAAAAAGAAATTTGTGGACGGTGACCACGATTGCAGCCGTTGTAGTTACGAGTATCTGAAACAAAAAAGCAAAAGGATTCTTAATCTGCTTGAGTGTGGCTATCGTTTGAACTAGAATCATGAAAAAATATTGAAAATTTAAAAAATTATAGCGATTATTATTATTTTTGTTTTTTTAGCAAATAAATTTTATATAGTTTTTTGAGTATCAAATTATTTCTTTTTAACACATCAAAAAAGTTTTAGTTTCAACGAAAACTAAACATGTGCTGAATATACCCTTAAAATTTCAAAAAGATCCGATTATCTGTTCCCGAGTTATCATGGTCACCAGTTTGAAAAATGCTATTTTGAGAAAACCGCGTATAAAGTTATACATATATATTTTCAGTATATAATTTAAAATTAATGGTACTTACAGCTAATCGGCTATTCCAGGGCCATACAAGACACCTTCCTCTTCCTCGTAGAATTCATTCAAGGCGGCTAGGGCTTTCTCGTACCTATTTAAAATTTGACAAACAACAGTATAAGAATGGTATCAATTAAGAGACACGACAGTGTTTCACGCCAAGCAGCACTATAGTTATGTAACTCACGGTACGGCATAAATTTTGTATTAGTTGTATCGTGAAGACCATTCTTATAATAAGGTGGCACATTATACATTTTAAAAATATTTTTTTCCGGACGTTAAATAATTATATATCTCGACAGAATAAATTGTATCTGGTCAGATCTGGCCAGATAGAGACAATTTGCATATCTGGCCAGATCTGATGAACCAGATATGGTCATATCTCGACAGATCTAATTCTCTTTTTTCCCGGGTATATTAATTTAAATATTATTTCTTTGGTTTTACATGGTTTTTCAACATTCTACACAAACAATAATAGACTGTACAATAATACATAACACATGAGAAAAAAATGTAAAAAAATATTTAAAAAGTTGCTCAACTTTTGAGTCGCTAAAAATCCTTTCGGTATCTCTTTTTTATCTAAAAGGAACCTATTTACAAAGTTTCACCTAAATCAGAGCATGGACGTTTTCGGAAGTTTTGCCGAAACAATTTTGTATAACATTTTATTATATCGGCACGTGCACTTGGCGACTATTTTCATATTAAAAAATAATGTTTTAATGATAACAATTGTACGAAAAAGTAAAAGGCTACTGTAGAAGCTAAGAAGATAATCATAGTGAGGAAAACACTAGTAAAACATAAGTAGGAGACCGGGGCGAAAACGTCTTCGGGGTGAAATCGTCAAATCAAATATCTCCTGTATATTGTGCGAACTCGCTATTAACATTGTAAACGCTGCTTATGGTACCCATGTGACCAACGGAGTTTCGGCAGGTTACCTGCCGTGTTATAATTTTTACGAGGGCAAACGTGTTTTCGGAAGGTGAAAGTGAAATTTTCTGCGCGTGGAAATTTTGTAATATCTGCAATAATATTTGCTCTCCAAATCTCGATGTACGTGATTATAAAGAGTAATACATGCTGAACACGAATTCAGTGTAGTTTTTTATTATCGTTGATGTCTAATATTTCGTGGGCGATCAAATCTGAAACTTGTGTTTGGGGCTAATTCGTCAGTAAGCACCCGGGGTGGACTTTTATAATATTGGCAAATTTTCTAATTTTATTATATTTTTCAGTCTTTTCTACCCCTTATACTTCATATATAATTCTTTAATATTTGGTTGATTAGTTCTTGAGTTATAGAATCCGTACACACACACAAAAACACAAAATAATGAAACGTTTTAACACTTTAATTAATAATGTTTACGATTTTTTATTAACAAATAATTAATAAAATGTATCCTATCAGTTTTCATAATCGGAATTATGTATTTATGGAGTAACGACTCTGCCCCGGCATTTTTGAGATTTCAATTTTTCCACCGTTGTCGTTTTTGCTCTATACCGGTTAAACAAAGCGACGTAGACAAAAATTTCCTATATAAATTTTGTAGCTAAAGGTTCACTCTTTACAAAGGTATACCACATTTAACTAAAATTATTTATTTTGTTGTTAAAAATCGAAAAAGAACTGTCGATCTCGCCCCGGTTTCCCCTACATATAATATCTACTTGTAATAGTTTTGTGATAATAAAACTTTGGTATAGAACTTCGATAATCATAGGGAAATTGTGTCAAAAACGATACACTTTTTTTTTAAACATTGTCATTTTATTCTATAATACTTAAAAATTATGTAACTCATCTAGAAACACTTTAGGATAAACATAGTTTGGTATTATAATATTTAAAATTTTTTAGAAATTTGCATGTTATGTAACAACATATAAACAAAACACTACAATTGTTCATTTTGCCCTGATATATCGGGCAAAATAACATAGTGCTAGTTTAGGTGCTTAATATCCCTGCTTAGAAGAGTGACAATACATTTTGTTTTGTGTCGTAATATGGCAAAAAAATAGTACATTGTTGTATTTTAGATTTATTAAGTAATGTTTCTAATTACCCTGTGTACCGACTCTCATTACCCGGACCCTGAGGTAATGGAAGCCAAAGCTACTTTTTTTCAAATTAAAAAAAACTTATATGCGATTATGTTTTACAGTTATCATCAATATTTTCAGGAAACTAAATAGTTGTAGTTTAAGACCCACTTGAGGTCAAATTAATATTCACTACTCAACAAAATTAAAGGATTACTTAAAATCAGCGCTAAAAAGGACCAAATTCAAAGTTACGTATCTTTTTGAAAAATGATCGCAGAGCGATGTTTAAAAAGCGTTTTAAAGCTTGAATCCTCAGCTTTCGATTGCTTTAAGGCTTGTTTCGATAATGCTAATACCGGCGGCACAATACAGTTCTTTTAGAAAAAAGACCTTAAAATGCACTACTCACTTCAAATCGTCAACTCAGTGAAAAAAAATGGTAGCGTAATGATTAAAAAAGCATTTTAAAGAGGAAATGTTATGTTTTACGAGACAATTAATAAAATTTGGAGAATAAATTTTGTTGTCCCCGTACACGCTATCAAAGTTGAAGTTTATTCTTCAATTCTGCAAAGTCCATTTTAAATTAGTGCTGCTTGTAGTAAAATCTTCGCAGAGAAATGAGCCTTGAAGCATTCGAAAGTTCAGGGTACAAGCTTTAAAAAGTCTTTTTTTAAACATTGCTCTGCGATCATTTTTCACAAAGATACGTGACTTTGAAGTTGATCTTTCTTTAGCGCTGATTTTAAGTGATCCTTTAATTTTGTTGAGTAGTGTATAATGTTTCTAATATGTTTTTTTTTTTACTTTTTCTTTAAGTGGCTCCCATTTGACCGTTCTCCCCTAGATATAAGAAAAATTTTGCACTGTTGCTTGTGATACGCAATTTTCTCAATGTCATGAAGTACAAATTAAAAGGTGATTGCAAATGTGAGAGTAAATCCATACATTAAAATTTTTTTTAATTCATAACGTATATATTATTTGTTTAAGAATAATTGATTTTTCGCCGTTTAATACAAATAATAAAGGTATAATAGATAATAGGAATAAGGAATATGTGTATATCATATATTATAATCACTTGATGTATGTATATCTTTAATTAAATCTGAATTAAATTAGTAAACCATTACGTGTTTTCTCAAATATCTATCACTTTATTAATTAAAAAGGATTTATTTTACATTATCTATCTTACGATGTACATTTCTATTTATCAATTTTTTAACAAAAGTAAACAAAATATCTAATCCATGCTTTAATTACAACTTTGTAATAATTACATTATACCATGATATTTAATGTAACCAGAAATTATTCATAAAAATTGTATAGTAATTTATCTTGCATGAAATCAATATTATATATTGATTAGAATTATAAATACAATTGTGATCTTTTTGAATTAGATTACTAAATAATACTTGAATTATTCAAATAATTTGAATGCTATAATTTGACTAAGCAAAAAAATTATTTCGAATATGTTCTGTAGTATATTCCATTAGTCTCTATTTAGTATATGGATATGTTTTACAATTCCATAATTTGTGTATACAAATAAGTGTATTACAAGTCTAATACAAACGTGTACATTACATACGATGTTATATAAAGTACCTACATGAATGAATTAACACATTGATATAAAATATTATAAAAGAACTCAGTTACATGGCAATATTAAATTTACTAGAAAATTATTATTAAAACGATTAAGAGTAAATTATATATTTATAAAGAAACTAATATCTAATTCGTAAGATCGCATTTTGTTGTTACGTACTAATAGGCCAGTCATATTAGACATCGAACCTTCCAATTACTCTTTTCAGGTTGCAACCACCATGAATCGCTTTGATTTAAGGTGCTGTAAGTGGGATTAATTTTGCTTCGCATAATTAATGCGCATTAAAAAGTTATTAACAATATTATCAACAAAAAACGCGATTTTTTTTATTTTTTCTCAAATATCTCGAAAACTAAGCAAGATAGGGTAACTAACTATACGTACCTTTTTTGTAGAGCGTAAAATTATCTACAATAATGATCTGAACAACATTTATCGTCAAGTCAGTCGTTTAGCTTGCACGCGCCGTCAAAGTCCGAGACTCGAATCTCGAAAACCCTCGATTTCATCGTTTTTTTGATGTTGCGTCGGTGATTTTTTTCAGTCATTTAAAATGGAATTAAAAATTCCCAAAAAATCACACATCATCTGAGAACTACAAAGAATACTTTTCAGGGTGTAACCGATTTTTTAGACTTTTTTTCTTTAGTTTGTAGCTATGTAAGCAAAAAATTTTGATTTTTTGGATTACTCTTAGTTTTTCGCTGTTTTCAGGCCTTAGAATTTATTTGAGACGAATTTTATCGTATGCATCTTATTGTGGACGAAATTTGCAACAAAAAAGGACCCTTGTATTTTTTTCGTACGACAAACGCTGATTTTTTTATTGACGCGCAAAGTTATCTAATATTGCGCATAGGTCGGATAACGCTTGTTTTACACTAAAATAATTATTTTTTATTAAAATTTACGTAATTTTTCGCATTATTATTAAACCATATTGAACCAGAATGTGTTGAAAACGGCTTTGCAATATGGTTCAATAATAATGCGAAAAATTACGTAAATTTTAATAAAAAATAATTATTTTAGTGTAAAACAAGCGTTATCCAACCTGTACGCAATATTGGATAACTTTGCGCGTCAATAAAAAAATCAGCGTTTGTCGTACAAAAAAAATACAAGGGTCCTTTTTTGTTGCAAATTTCGTCCACAATAAGATGCATACGATAAAATTTGTCTCAAATAAATTCTAAGGCCTGAAAACAGCGAAAAACTAAGAGTAATCCAAAAAATCAAAATTTTTTGCTTACATAGCTACAAACTAAAGAAAAAAAGTCTAAAAAATCAGTTACACCCTGAAAAGTATTCTTTGTAGTTCTCAGATGATGTGTGATTTTTTGGGAATTTTTAATTCCATTTTAAATGACTGAAAAAAATCACCGACGCAACATCAAAAAAACGATGAAATCGAGGGTTTTCGAGATTCGAGTCTCGGACTTTGACGGCGCGTGCAAGCTAAACGACTGACTTGACGATAAATGTTGTTCAGATCATTATTGTAGATAATTTTACGCTCTACAAAAAAGGTACGTATAGTTAGTTACCCTATCTTGCTTAGTTTTCGAGATATTTGAGAAAAAATAAAAAAAATCGCGTTTTTTGTTGATAATATTGTTAATAACTTTTTAATGCGCATTAATTATGCGAAGCAAAATTAATCCCACTTACAGCACCTTAAATCAAAGCGATTCATGGTGGTTGCAACCTGAAAAGAGTAATTGGAAGGTTAACCCCCTAAATTAGTCTAATATGACTGGCCTAAAAGCGATCTTATAAATTATTCGTCAAATGCGCCTGTTTGTGATATATTCTATATATTTTATTATCCACACAAGTCAAGACTGTTGCTATTGTTGGTGTTACACATATTCCAGATTTGGGGAGGCGCGCGTCCTAGATCCTTTTTGTCCGCTATTATTAGATCTGTATACGTTTATACAAAGAGTAATTAAAAAATCGATAAAGTGATTAGAATGACAATTACATTGCTGTCACGTATATTATTTAATTATATTAAAATATATAAACTATGATTTATATTATTTACATTTTGTTAAATGGAATCTATGGAATTACTATTTAGATTCTATAATACTTGCACAGTTACCCGTTTGTGAAAGTATTTTTCGATTACTGAATATACATTCAGGTAATATATAGGTAAATAACAGCATGGCTGAATTAACAGAAATTGATATATATGAGTTGTTTAAATAATATTATTTAACTCAAACAATTATAATATTTATAAAAGCATACGTTAAATATTAGACTCAAATTTATAAAATCTTTTATACATTTTCAAATGCTCAATACTAAATTTTTTAATATGTTAGTCATACTTAATAAAATACACATATATTAATTACTCAAGAATAATACTATAATATTTGCGACATTCACTTCTGCTGATCGTTATACAGGGTTTGGCAAAAGTGTAGCAACCCCTAAATACACACACACACACATACATTTATTCATCAAGAATATTAGAATATAAACTAAATTTAAAAGTAATAAATATACCTATAAAATTTATAAGTAAAATTACGAAGAAAGCAGATATTGCACGAAAAATAACTGTCTTTGTTGACACAAAAAATCACAAAAAAATTTCGCCACGAATAAATGTTAGTTGCTGGCGCCAATGATTTCCACATAATGCGACTTAGCCTGACAGATTAGTCGAGTGTTTTAGTCAATATTTTTGTAAAATTATTTTAAATACTGTGTTCAACATAAGCAAATAAAATAATAAATAATGAAAGTAATAATTACTCGAAATTTATAATAAAAATCTATTATTTCTTGTCCTCGTTCAAGCGATTTTACCAGGTCGGCTACATGCGATGTGCGTAATCTACTATTTCATTTTCAAATAGGGCCAACACGTCAAAATCTTCGTCTTCCATTGATATTGAAGAACTCGGTGCAAGTCTGGAATTATATACAGTACGATTAATTAACCAGAGGAAACCCGATAAGAAAAGTAATTTCTAAAATTGTAAAACCATGATGGATCGTGGCACTATATTTATCTTCATCAAAATATTGAAGTAAAGACATGTGGTGAGATAAAAGATTAAAGTTATACATGGTGTATATATTGATACAAATTTACAAATATATATGAAGTTACTAGTACAATTTTAATAATAAAAAAATACATAACTAATGGAAAGGTACACTAACTTAAATGTACATAAAAATTTAATTTTGAAAATAAAACATAAATACTTATATATATCTCAACATTAGGTCTCTCTCAATAATATTTGTTTAATTAAACTGGTTTTATGTTCATTTCTCTTAGCCGTTAATTTTTTATTTCATAATGCATATATACATATATTGTAATATTTTTCATCTACTTGTTGTACATTCCTTACTTTTTAACGTTTATGATGACATTTATATGTTTTACGCTTTTCCGCAATTTTATCGTAAAATTTATTCTACAAAATACTAAGAATATTAAATAGATACTAATTAAATATTTATCTGTTTTTCCATCGGGAATGGAAATTAAGATATAATAATAATGGCTGCAACAAATAAATGTCCAGTTGCAGCGTGCGGGCAAAAATTTTTTGACCTAATGCAATTTCTGTTAACGAATTAAGATGTCTATGTAAATATTTAATTTTTGAACTTATTTTTGTGCACTTTACGTAATGTACGAAAAGAGAAAAATTACTGGCAACGATAGTTATAAAAGTTATCTGTTGTTCCTGTTTCTTGTTCAGGCGGTATCATCTGGCTGAATGTTCCTGTTTCACTTTCAATATGCATATTTCCATGAATATTGGCGTCACTCATTGAACTAGAAATACGTGGTAGAGACCTAGAATTACATATAATACGATTAATAGAGTAGAAAACATCGGAACGCAAAAATTTTTTTAAAAATTTTACAATTATAATTGCGACTTCATTGTTTCTAGCAAACAACTAAAATGTTAAATACTGCTTAAATATATATTTGTTCCTCCATAGGGAATGGAAATTAAGATATAATACTATAATAGTAATGGTATAAATTTTAGTAAAAGTACAAAAAAGGCAGATGTTCCGCAAGGACTGATCAAGTTTCTGTTGGCACAAAGAACATCAGAAGAAGAGTTTAGCAACAAATGAATGTCTATATTGCCACGTACCAGGCAAACATTTTTTTACATAATGCAATTTATGTTAACAAATAAAGATGTTTATGTAAATATTTAATTTTTGAACTTTTTTTTGTGCACTTTACGCAATTTACGAAAAGAGAAAAATTACTGGCAACGATAGTTATGAAAGTTATCTGTTGTTCCTGTTTCTTGTTCAGGCGGTATCATCTGGCTGAATGTTTCTGTTTCACTTTCAATATGCATATTTCCATGAATATTGGCGTCACTCATTGAACTAGAAATACGTGGTAGAGATCTAGAATTACATATAATACGATTAATAGAGTAGAAAACATCGGAACGCAAAAAGTTTTTAAAAATTTTGCAATTATAATTGAGACTTCATTGATTCTAGCAAACAACTAAAATGTTATATACTGCTTAAATATATATTTGTTCCTCCCAGGGAATGGAAATTAAGATATAATACTATAATAGTAATGGTACAAATTTTAGTAAAAGTACAAAAACGCAGATGTTCCGCAAGGACTGATCAAGTTTCTGTTGGCACATAAAGCATCAGAAGAAAAGTTTAGTAACAAATGAATGTCTATATTGCCACGTACCAGGCAAACATTTTTTTACATAATGCAATTTATGTTAACAAATAAAGATGTCTATGTAAATATTTAATTTTTGAACTTATTTTTGTGCACTCTACGCAATTTACGAAAAGAGAAAAATTACTGGCAACGATAGTTATAAAAGTTATCTGTTGTTCCTGTTTCTTGTTCAGGCGGTATCATCTGGCTGAATGTTCCTGTTTCAATTTCAATATGCATATTTCCATGAATATTGGCGTCACTCATTGAACTAGAAATACGTGCTAGAGATCTAGAATTACATATAATACGATTAATAGAGTAGAAAACATCGAAACGCAAAAAGTTTTTAAAAATTTTGCAATTATAATTGAGACTTCATTGATTCTAGCAAACAACTAAAATGTTAAATACTGCTTAAATATATATTTGTTCCTCCCAGGGAATGGAAATTAAGATATAATACTATAATAGTAATGGTACAAATTTTAGTAAAAGTACAAAAACGCAGATGTTCCGCAAGGAATGATCAAGTTTCTGTTGGCACATAAAACATCAGAAGAAGAGTTTAGCAACAAATGAATGTCTATATTGCCACGTACCAGGCAAACATTTTTTTACATAATGCAATTTACGTTAACAAATAAAGATGTCTATGTAAATATTTAATTTTTGAACTTATTTTTGTGCACTTTACGTAATGTACGAAAAGAGAAAAATTACTGGCAACGATAGTTATAAAAGTTATCTGTTGTTCCTGTTTCTTGTTCAGGCGGTATCATCTGGCTGAATGTTCCTGTTTCACTTTCAATATGCATATTTCCATGAATATTGGCGTCACTCATTGAACTAGAAATACGTGGTAGAGATCTAGAATTACATATAATACGATTAATAGAGTAGAAAACATCGGAACGCAAAAAGTTTTTAAAAATTTTGCAATTATAATTGAGACTTCATTGATTCTAGCAAACAACTAAAATGTTAAATACTGCTTAAATATATATTTGTTCCTCACAGAGAATGGAAATTAAGATATAATACTATAATAGTAATGGTACAAATTTTAGTAAAAGTACAAAAACGTAGATGTTCCGCAAGGAATGATCAAGTTTCTGTTGGCACATAAAACATCAGAAGAAGAGTTTAGCAACAAATGAATGTCTATATTGCCACGTACCAGGCAAACATTTGTTTACATAATGCAATTTATGTTAACAAATAAAGATGTCTATATAAATATTTAATTTTTGAACTTATTTTTGTGCACTCTACGCAATTTACGAAAAGAGAAAAATTACTGGCAACGATAGTTATAAAAGTTATCTGTTGTTCCTGTTTCTTGTTCAGGCGGTATCATCTGGCCGAATGTTCCTGTTTCACTTTCAATATGCATATTTCCATGAATATTGGCGTCACTCATTGAACTAGAAATACGTGGTAGAGATCTAGAATTACATATAATACGATTAATAGAGTAGAAAACATCGGAACGCAAAAAGTTTTTAAAAATTTTACAATTATAATTGCGACTTCATTGATTCTAGCAAACAACTAAAATGTTAAATACTGCTTAAATATATATTTGTTCCTCCATAAGGAATGGAAATTAAGATATAATACTATAATAGTAATGGTATAAATTTTAGTATAAGTACAAAAAAGGCAGACGTTCCGCAAGGAATGATCAAGTTTCTGTTGGCACAAAGAACATCAGAATAAGAGTTTAGCAACAAATGAATGTCTATATTGCCACGTACCAGGCAAACATTTTTTTACATAATGCAATTTACGTTAACAAATAAAGATGTCTATGTAAATATTTAATTTTTAAACTTATTTTTATGCACTTTACGCAATGTAAAAGAAGAGAAAAATTACTGTAAACAATTGTTATCTGTTATTATTCCTGTTTCTTGTTCAGGCGGTTTCATCTGGCTGAATGTTCCTGTTTCACGTTCAATATGCATATTTTCGGGAAAACAGGCGTCACTTATTGAACTAGAAGTACTCGGTAGAAATCTGAAATTATATATGATACGATTAATATCGTAGAAATCTTATAAGGTAAGAAGTTTTTGAAATTTTACATTATAAAAAACTGTGGTTCTCAATTTGTTTGAAACAAAATCAAAACAAAATTATGTAATGGGATAAATAACCAAAGATAGTTTTTATAAATATGTAAAGTTACTATTATAAATATCCATATTATAGTGAAGAAAATATAACTAATTGATTAAATATACTAACTTATGAAATAGTATGGATATTAATATATCACTTAAAAGTAAAGACATTTGTTTGACCACAAAATATTAAAAATGCACACATATCTTTTTTGCAAAGCAAATATAATAAAATATGTGTTTAATTGTATATTAAGAAATTTTTATATATTAAGAAATTTTTCCATAATATGTACAAGAGAATTAAAATCTTATAGAAAAATCATACAAAGTTAAGAAATATGAGACAAATACGCATAAAAAATATCTACATATGTGTATATGCATCGTTATATAAATATCTGTCTGCAAGAAGTAAATATAAAATCAAATTTTAATTACTTAAGTGTTACTGACAACGAGACAAATCAAAATTTTAAAAAATCATTTTTGAAGGACAGACGAACATACTTAATATTAATAGATTATATATATATTCTTACACAATGTGAATTTAAAAAATTTAGTTTATGTTTCTCTGATTCTATTGCAAATTAACTCAAATCTTAAATCGTAAGACGGTCTTAAAATAAAAATAAAAGATAATTACTTATATTTTAACATTTATTTCACTTTCAAATAGGGTACACGCAGCAAAATCTGCGTCTTTAATTGATATTGAAGAACTGGGTGCAAGTCTAAAATTGTATATTGTACGATTAATTAAACAGAGAAAATGCGATAAAGAACGTAATTTCTAAAATTGTAAAACTATGATTGATCAATAAACTTCGTTTATTTTCGTCAAAATATTGAAATATGAAGACCTGTGGTAGGATAAAAGATATGAAAATATACATGTGTATATTAATACAAATGTACATAAAGTTTTACTGGTACGATATTCTAATAATAAAAAATATATATAACTAATAGAATAGTACACTAACTTAAATGTATATAAAAATTTAATTATAAAAATAAAACATAAATACTTATATTTTAACATTGAGTGAATTTGCAATAGAATCAAATGAATGTCCAGTTGCCGCGTACCGTGCAAAAACTTTTTCACATAATAGTGCAATTTATGTTAATAATAATTAAGATGTCTATGTAAATATTTAATTCTTGAACTTATTTTTGTACACATTACACAATGTAAAAAAAAAGAAAATTACTGGGAATTAAAAGCTGTTATTCCTGTTTTCTGTTTAAACGGATTTATCTGGCCAAATGCTGCTGTTTCACTTTCAATATGCATAGTTCCATGAAAATTAGCGTCACTCGTTGAACTAGGCGTATTCGGTGAAAATCTGCAATTATACATATATGATACTAATTAATAGAGCAACCGTAGAAAACATTGTAACTAAAAAGTTTTTAAAATTTTACAATTGTAATTGATGTTATTAATTCTAGCAAACAACTAAAACATTAAATATTGATTAAATATATATCTGTCCCTCCATGGGGAATGAAATTAATTAAGATATAATAGTAATCGTATAAATTTTAGTAAAATTACAAAAATGGCAGATGCTCCGCAAGGAATGACCATGTTTCTGTTGGCGCAGAAAATATCAGAAGAAAAGTTTAGCAACAAATAAATATCTATATAGTTGCGCGTACCGGGCCAAAATTTTTTGACATAGTACAATTTATGTTAACAAATTAAGGTGTCTATGTAAATATTTAATTTTTAAACTTATTTTTGTACACTTTACACAATATAAAAGAAGAGAAAAATTACTGGGAATAAAAATCTGTTATTCCTGTTTTTTGTTCAAACGGATTCATCTGGCCGAATGCTTCTGTTTCACTTTCAATATATGCATGAAAATTGACGTGACTCATTGAACCATACATACTCGGTGCAATTCTGGAATATATGATGCAATTAATATGTATAGTAGAAATCTTACAAGTATAGGTAGTCTCTGTTTTTTATTGCTGCACTGAACTGCGCCAAAACTTCCCTTCCCGTTTTTGCCGAATTGCAAACGTATACTTATTTCACTTTGTGTACTAGTTCAGCAATAAAAAAAACAGATCTAAGGTAAGACGTTTTTAAAATTTTAAAATTATAGAAAACTGTGGCTTTTTGTTTCACACAAAATCAAGGCAATATTATGTGATGCGATAAAAATAACCAAAGATATTTATTCTTATAAATATATGTAAAGTTACTGGTATAATTTTTCATAGTAAAGAAAATATAACTAATATATTAATTGTACTGACTTATTAACGTATTAAACAGAGTGGGTAATAATAAATTATTTAAAAGTAAAGCAAAATTTGTTTGACCACAAGATACTAAAAGTACACACATATCTTTTGCAAAACAAATATAATAAAAGTGCTAAATATTAAAAAATTCTTTCATAATATCTACAAGAGAGTCTTATAGAAAAGCCATACAAAGTTAAAAAATGTGGGCCAAATACATAAAAATTACATATGTATATCGTTAAATAAATATTATTTTGCAAAAAGTAAATAAAAAATTATTTTAATTACCCGAGTGTTACTTCTAAACAAATCTGAAAAACATTTTTACATTGTGTAAGTGTACAAAAATAAGTTCAAAAATTAAATATTTACATAGCCATTTTAATTTGTTAACATAAATTGTACTATGTCAAAGAATTTTTTCCCGGTACGCGGCAACTATATATAAATATTTATTTGTTGCCAAACTTTTCTTCTGATATTTTCTGCGCCAACAGAAACATGGTCATTCCTTGCGGGGCATCTGCCTTTTTTGTAATTTTACTAAAATTTATATCTACTATTTAAATCTTAAAAAATAATATCTTTGAAGAACATATGTAATATTAATAGGTTACATATGTTCTTACACATAGTAAATTAATAGAATTTTAGTTTATATTTCTCTGATTCTGCTGCAAATTTTCTCAAATCTCAAATCGTAAGACGACCTTAAAACATGAAAAATAAATACATATATTTTAACATTTTGGTCTGTCTCACAAGGGAAGGGCCCGATGTGTTGTCGCTGAGATCTAAATAATACTATTATATTTTGTTTAAGGATGATAAATAAAGGTGCCTAGCAAAATTTTAGCTGCTATGACCCACAGGTGTGGACGGCCCGGTAAAAAATTTTTTATATAAAAATATAAATATATATATAATTATATATCAAGTATGTCCATACATGTTTTTTTCTCTTCTATAATCGGTGTTCGTATATATTACAAGAAAAAGAATAAAAAGAAGAATCTAAAAATGATTAAAACGATCATTTTTGCATTGTATTTTTTATAAAAAATGAAGTTTAAGGTAATGAGAAAAAATTTGTTTACATATAATCATATATAAATGTAACAGTTGTTATATATGATTATATATAGGCAAATTTTTTCTCATTACCTCAAACTATACTTTTTATAAAAAATTTAATGCAAAAATAATCTTTTCAATTATTTTTAGATTCTTCTTTTTATTCTTTTTCCTGTAATATATACGAATAGAGATTATAGAAGAGGAAAATACATGTATGGACATTTTTTATATATAATTATATATATATGTTTTTATATGTTTATATATATTTTTATAAGAAAAATTTTTTACTAGGGGGGGGGGGAGTACAAGGGAGCTAACGTTACATATCCTGTTTTTGCTAACAAACAGTATAGAATGGAGGAGTAAATAAAATGTTACCTTTATCTGTTTACCACAATGTTATAATATATGTCATTCTAATATGCATCTTATGTGAAATCCGCGTTTATAAAAATCCATGTGTTTTCTTTGTCTCCTATTGTAGGTACTTGCAATCTATCTTTGAAGACTTTATCTTCTGCTATAATAGCGCAAATAAAATTCTAATATAGTACACTCGAAAGAACGTAACAAAATATGGTTACCACTAAATTTTAAGGTGTTATTGACTATATATGATAGCAGAAGATACAGGTCTTCAAAGATAGATTGAAAGTACAATAGAAGACAAAGAAAACACATAAAATTTCATAAACGCTGACTTCACATAAGATGCATATTAGAATGACATATATTATAACATTGTGTTAACCAGATAATGGTAATATTTTATCTACTCCTCCACTTTATACGGCTTGTTAGTAAACCAGGATGTGTAACGTTACCTCCCCTGTCCTCTCCCTTCCCCTGATAAAAAAATTTTTTATATAAAAATATATAAAAACATATAAATATATATAATTATATATCAAATATGTCCACACATGTTCATACATGTTCTTTCCTCTTCTATAATCTCTGTTCGTACATATTATCTACAAAAAAAAGAATAAAAAGAAAAATCTAAAAATAAATATATACCTATATTTATATACGTTTTTATATATTTTTAAATAAAAATTTTTTTACCGGGCCGTCCACACCTGTGGATCATAGCAGCTAAAATTTTGCTAGGCACCTTTATTTATTATCCTTAAACCAAATATAATAGTATTATTTAGATCTCAGCGACAACACATCGGGCCCTTCCCTTGTCAGTAATATTTGTCTAATTAAATTAATTTCGCTTATTACTTAATTTTTTATTTTATTTTATTCTATAATGAGTGACATTTGCCACATAATTTTCTCAGATTAAGAACTACTTTTTCCAACATCTGTTAAACTTTAACCGACCATTATAGCTTTTCAGAATAGTCAATAGAAGTTGGCTATTTTCTGAAAAAGTTAACGTTCAATTACAGTTGGAAATAGTGGCTCCCAAACATAGTTTTTTAAGAACAAGAGGATGAATCATCGACCTCTATATCGATCTACCACAGTAAAACTTACATTTGGCAACAGCACGAGTCACATTGACTCTACGTATTTGCTTTTGACTTGAGCGCTGCGCATAGATATATTATTATATTTATACGTTAGCACTTTCAAAGCCTAATCTAAAAATTATACTAACAAAATTTTGAAAAATAACCGTACAAATATAATCTAAAAGGTTGTAAGTTCGTAAAAAGTAAAAAAGTTTTAGAGTCAATTTTTAAGCCACGTCTATGCAATTAAAGAAATAAGATGTGATATTAGCGCTCGCCTAACACGAGAGCAATGGAGATTAATTATTCAGGTAAAATACTTATATTTGTCACATTTACCTCTGCTGATCTTCTCGGTTTCCAGAAGCTTGCCTAAGTCTATTATTATGATGAGAACTTGTAGCCGCATAATTTTCTGCAAATTGTTGTATTATTGCACCTACGTTATAATTTCCAGTTCCTCCACCACATTCTGAATATTCGTCTATAAGATGGACTCTACTGAGATGAATCGTTAAGCGATCTGGTCCATTAAATAATCCAATATTCCAATTGCACTTATTGCATTGTACTTCTTTATCTGTTATGTTGACTGTGAAGTATTGCGATAGCCAAGTACTTCTAATTTCTCTTTCTATTTCTTCAGCTATTACCTGATGATATTTCTGCAGATGCTTCACTAATGAGCACTTTTCATATACACGAATTGGCTTTTTCGATAATGGACATTTTATGCATCTTGCAAGGTACTTGTTTTCTTGTGTGAAATATCGCCATGGCGAGCTGGATTTGTTTTTCCATATAATGGTGCCTTCCGTGGTAAATATATTATGCAAATGGAATAAGTGTGCTTCGCAATATGCTGCACTTCTATTTTTATAAGATTTTTTACATACATTGCACTTTATATCTTCAGAATTTTGTACTTTACTAAAATGCTCCCAAATCGATCGACATGTACGTTGTTGAGCTGCCATTTCTGAATATTCGTTTATATCATGCACTTTACTGAGATGAATCTCTAAGCAATCTGGTTCATTAAATAATCCAATATTCCAATTGCACTTATTGCATTGTACTTCTTTATCTGTTATGTTGACTGTGAAGTATTGCGATAGCCAAGTACTTCTAATTTCTTTTTCTATTTCTTCAGCTATTACCTGATGACATTTCCGCAGATGCTGCACTAATGAGAACTTTTCATATACACAAATCGGCTTTTTCGATAATGGACATTTTATGCATCTTGCATAGTACTTGTTTTCTTGTGTGAAATATCGCCATGGCGAGCTGGATTTGTTTTTCCATATAAAAGTGCCTTCCGTGGTAAATATATTATGCAAATGGAATAAGTGTGCTTCGTAATATGTTGCACCTTTAGTTTTAAAAGATTTATCACATATATCGCACTTCATATCTGCAGAATTTTGTACTTTACTACAATGCTCCCAGATCGAACGACATGTACGTTGTTGAGCTGCCATTATATCCGCACTATCTCGAAGCATATCTTACTAATGAGACATACTGACTACGCCAACGAAAATATTTGAAACCACCGTTAGATGAAGGTTGAAGAGAAACATGTGAATGTCTTCTAAATGTAAATATTGTATGTACATACATACACACAAATAATAGCTAATGACAGCTATTTATTGTTTGATTCGGACGCGGCTATCTTTAAGTGGAAAGACACTGAGCGCGTTTCGATATTCACTCCTAGTACTGAAAATCTAATAGTTTATGTCACATACACTATAGATTTTCAGTACTGGCAGTGAATATCGAAACGCAGCCCGTGTGTATATAGTATTATGTATACTATATTATAAATAACGCGCGTATGATTTGAATCTTGGTAATTATTAAGTCGTGTCGATCTAATCTTAATTATTCAATTTTCATAGTCACGCGTTTAGTTTTAGATTCAAGTTTTGTGCATTTATGACAAGCTAAAATATTAAACTTAGCAGCAAAGGTTGATATAAAATTGTAAGTTAAAATTGTTTTTTGACTTTTCTTCTGCAAGAATAAAAATAATTTATTGATACAAATTATTAACAATATTATTCAAATTTGGTGTTCTAATGGGCATTAGAATTGATTAACGTTAACTATGTAAATGCGTAAATTTCGCGCATTTATATTTGTGCGTACACAAAAGAAAAAGAAAAAAAATCAATCGCTTACATTTTACAAATTTCATATCTTAGCGGCACGATAAATATTTTTTATGTCGACGAAAAAATTCTCCAACATTTATTTTATTTAAAATAAATTTAAATTAAGCCACTTTTAATTTGTAAGAAATGGGCATTAAAATCTAAAAGAATTATTTTCTGATTCATGTATTTTCTTATATCATTAATAATCTCACTGACAATTTATTATTGCTATATTTTATTTAAAAGTTTGGTATTACGCAATGCGAGACACTCAGTCTTATTATACAGTATACTTTAAAAATATGTTATATCAAAATTTTTTATTCTTAAAGTAAAATAGTTTTAGTCTTTGGGGTAATATATTTATATTTTTCTGAGCTCTCTCTCTCTCTCTCTCTATCAATATTTTGCCAACAATATTTAAAAATGTAATTTTTAATTAACCTTTTTACTCTTTGTCACAGTAAAATTGAGGACAATTTTATGGTAGGCGAAAACCGTACGTTAAGACAAAAACCTTATTTGTGGTAAATTAAAATTTTTTCTCTATCTGCGTAAAATAACAAAGCCAAAAGGGCTATATAGTGTGTGACCTCACTAATAATTGCTTCCGAGAAGTGATACGTTCACAGTTGAATAAATTTTGGCGGTTACGAGGCTCGCCAAGTTTCTCCTTCGAATTATTTTATAGCACTCGACGACGGTTTCTTTACCTAGTCTATTATGCTTATGCTTAGCCTATTATCCTCTTGTTCCTTTCTCCATATATCCTTCAGTCACAAAACATATATGCGTACGTATGTATCTCTCGTTACCGATTACACGCGACAATGAAATCGAGCCACATACTTATAATTTTATTAAGCAGTGTATATACAGTGTACATATATACTTTACCAGGTCATGTAACACGCATAATTAACGTTAACGGATATATTTTCTTAAACCTGTTTAGCTGGCCGTCGTTGACGTTAATTAGTGGTCGTGCAAGTTTCGTGTAGATTAATTGTTAACAATATTATTTATACGCGCGCATACACGTAATAATCTAAAGTTACGTTTACGATGCGATGTTTTGACGATAGTAATATAATCTAATATTTATTACTCGATAAGTCGATTACAAAACCGCAATATACGATATTAGCCCAGTCCAAATAGGTCCGATCTGGAATTTATCACGATTCATTCGCTCGGGATCTGACGGAGGAAGGTCTCGATGTGGAGAATTATCTATCCTGGACAGCATTCCGGAAAAGTTACACAGAGGCGAGAGACATAATAGCACTTGTTCATGCTGCGCTTAATCTGCAATACTCCGCGGTTATCTCATGAACAGTAGTACTTAAGTAATGCTACTGTCCATGAGATAACCGCGGAGTATTTCTGCGAATCGACCGAGAAACTTGAGCAAAATAAGTATGTACGGGGACAGACAAGCGGAACTCGTGCGCTATCAGCGAGAAGGAGCCGGCGTATAAATCGTGTATCTTTGAGATTATACATGAAATCAATTAAGAATTGTCTGCCCGAGCATTCGCAGAATCTGTAATTTTCGTAGACTGCAATGTGAGATACGGCATATTCAGAAGCGTGTGTCGTTGGTATCTGCTTTACGATCTGTGATATAAGATTAGAATTGTGCTAAGTACGAACTTAACTAAATAAAATAATAACGGTCCGCAACATCGCAACACAATAAATAATTTGAGATGTCGGTACTCGATGTGACTGTTGCCTTCATTATAAAAGAGAAAAAGTGTGCAAATAAAAACTTGCACATTGCTTCCTCATAGTTTTCTAAGTGTGCAAGTAAAAACTTGCACATTGCTTCCTCATAGTTTACTAAGTGTGCAAGTAGAAACTTGCACATTGCTTTTTCATAGTTCTTAAGTGAGCAAGTAGAAACTTGCACATTGCTTTCTCATAGTTTTTAAGTGTGCAAGTAAAAACTTGTACATACATTGCATCAAATCCACACACACACACTCTGAAAAGTAAAACACAAAGAGAGAGAGAGAGAGAGAGAGAGAGGGAGAGAGAGAGAAAGCATTCATTTATTAACGCGCCCTGGGATTGTATCCCTTCAGGCGCACAGAGAGAGAGAGACAGAAAGAGAGCGTGAGAGAGAAAGAAAAAGAAAGAGAGTGAGAGAGAGAGAGAGAGAGAGAGAGAGAGAGAGAGAGAGAGAGAGAGAGAGAGAGAGAGAGAAAGCGTGAGAGAGAACATGAGAGCGTAAAAGAGAGAGAGCGTAAGAGAAAGAGAGCGTGAGAGAGAGATATCCCATTTTATTAAAAAATATTTTTTTTATTATTTATAATAAAATAATTGTACATTGTATAAAAAGTGTTAATCTGTTAATCAGTTTTCTTGCTTTTCATTTTCTTATTCATCTTCTTTTCTTCATCATTCTCATCATTTTCTTTTCGCTTGTTACTTTTGCCAGCCTCCAAATTATTATCCTCTTTCTCTGCTTTCTCTGCTTGTTTCTCCGCTTGTTCCTTCTCAAAGTCTAACATCACACTTAATAATAGATCATCCAGACCGTCTTCCAAAACTAAAATTTCAAAACCATAAATATTCTATTAATTTATATACATACATATGTTATGCAGGTATTGTCTGTTATGCCAATATCAAAATCAATTATTATGTTTACTAAATTGATACCTACTAACAAGAAATATTTACTATTTCTTAATTCTTCCATTTCGTTCAGTTACTAAATTCTTCCACATAACAGATTATGAAAACAGATTAACACATATAAAAATTGACATATAATATGTGAAACCAGCAACTTATATAGTCATTTATGAGATGAAAATTAGTTCTTTTTTTGATTTTCATTCGAGTTCGATTGACATGCTTTTTTTTAAAGTGGACGTTGAAAATTTATAGTGAAATTATAGCCTTATTGCACATTGTAAGTATACATTTAGAAAACATATACTTTTATAGGTATTATTATTCTTCAATTATATTCATCAATATAATTAAAAACCAGGCCAGTTTCTCCACACAAGAGATCTCAATTCTCAACTTCTCGTGCGGGGGGTGCAGTTCTAAATACAAAATTTGCACACTTTTTAATTATATTGTCAATTTTTTTTAATTCTATTATATTCTTTAATCTTTTCTACCCCAATTTTATATATAATTCTTTAAGATTGGGTTGATTAGTTCTTAAGATACAGACGTTTAAAATTTCTGGGAATCCGTACATACATAGAAGCCTTATAAAACTGAGTCTTATCAACTAAATCTCAAAGAATTATATATGAAATACGGATAGAAAAGACTGAAAAATATAATAGAATTAGAAATAGCCCGATATCCAAAAATTTGCGGAAATTAGAGCAACCACAGGCACTTCTCAAAAAATTCAAAATTTTATAAAGAAAGCCCTTTACCGATTATCGCCAAATTCAATACCAACTTTCCTTGAATGATACTTTATCGATTAAAAATAAATTCAGCCCTGAGCCCAATATCTCAATATTTGCAAAAGTTAGAGCAACCACGGACATTTCTAAAAAATGAGCTTTTATTAATTCGACGCAATTGGCAATTATCAAATAATTATCGTTTACACAACGTTTCGACCCTGGGGATTGGGTCCTTCTCAAGTGACTAACTATAAGCTGGCATAGAGCTAGGCTCTCCCGTGAACATCTAGATCAGGACGATTTTGACCGAAACAGTCGTGTCAAGATGTTCAAACTCGCGGAGCACGTTGATGCGAAATTTCATTGTTAAGAAGCACGGCGCATAAAGCGAGCGGAGTAACACATTTAAAAGACGGCGATCGGCCGAGAGCAAGCACGCAACTGTTAGCGTGCAATGACAGTTGCGTGCTTGCTCTCGGCCGATGGCCGTCTTTTAAATGTGTTACTCCGCTCGCTTTATGCGCCGTGCTTCTTAACAATGAAATTTCGCATCAACGTGCTCCGCGAGTTTGAACATCTTGACACAACTGTTTCGGTCAAAATCGTCCTGATCTAGATGTTCACGGGAGAGCCTAGCTCTATGCCAGCTTATAGTTAGTCACTTGAGAAGGACCCAATCCCCAGGGTCGAAACGTTGTGTAAACGATAATTATTTGATAATTGCCAATTGCGTCGAATTAATAAAAGCTCATGTTTTAAACAATCATTGGCGGATTAACTTTCATTCTTTGATTTCTAAAAAAATTCAAAATTTTTTTAAAAAAGAACCCCTTTACCGATTATCGCCAAATTTAATACCAACCTTCCTTGAATGATACTTTATCGATTAAAAAAAAAACAGCCTGATATCTCAATATTTGCGGAAGTTAGAGCAACCACGGACATCAAATCCGCACATACACACACACACACAAACACACACACACACACATACGGACATTTTTTTTAATGCAATTTTTCGACGTTTTAGAACATTCTGAACACATTGGCAGTGGCAACTAAAAAAAAAATTTTTACGAAAACAAAGCTTCCTCTATGAGGAAGCAAAAATGTTCCTGCGCTTGAAATATCGGAAATATCGGATGAAATAAATAAGAATACTGATTGCGATGAGACAGAAATCGGAAGAAGCCGATGATCAGGATATTTCCGATCGGTTTTAACGGAGTGCCAACAAATACAGTAATGACATCCGGTTAGCAGTTAATTGTACCGAGAGAACAGCAATAAATCATGCTTGCAATAATCCCGATTTTGCAAAAATAATGAAAACGCGTTTAATTCCACGTACGTGTAGTGTTTTGGAGCGACGTAATGCGATTACATTTTCAGATAGGCGAAGAAATTGCAACTTCTTCTTCCGTTCAAGCGGCATTTGCAGATTTGAAAAATCGCGCGTTTAAAAGTCAATTGCCAATGAGAATCGACACATTTGTACAAGCATCTCGACTATCTTGACGGAAAAATAAAATTGACATCGTATTAAAAAGACATTTTAAGTGTAAATTATGAACAGCACAGCAGAATCAAGTGGCGCGCTTAATTATTTTGCAAATTCCGCGGAAATACAAACAGATCAATCGGTAGATGATTTTTCTTAATTTAATACAATTAACTGTGTCGTGGCACAAAATATTAATGTAACAGAAGATATCGATAGTGTAACGGTTGATACCATCCTTCATAAATCCCTTATAGAAATTTAATATTGTAAGTGCATGATTTTTTGGCTAGTGATTAATTACTTAGCATTACTAAAGCACTATTAAAAGCACTGTTAACGCTTTGGCTGTTACTATAAAATGTAGAAAATGTTTAGATACTGTCGTAAAAAACATTGAGTATGGTCCACATTTATTTGTTGATACTATACGGTATTTTACTGACGAGCGATACTTAGACGAGACAAAACAATCAAACATTTGTTTTGAAACAGTCACTACAAGTATCGTGTTAAATTCGAAAAAAAGTATACATTTTAATTGGTATAGTACCTACATATAAATCTTCTAGTAATTAGTAATGCTGATAGCGGGCATTATATCACGTATGCGCAATCTGAAGCTCACTGGTATGGGTACGATTATCTCAAAAAGAAAAGAAATGCTATGAACACAAAAACTAATATTAGTCTACATCTTATTTTTTACGTTAGTGCCAAAATATAATTTTATTAAATATGTAATTGTTATTAATGACAAATATATTGATTTTGTAATGTGATGTGATATTGCTAAAGTATATTATAAAATTATTCATGTACATAACACATAAATAAGATTTATTTCTACTACTTACATTCTCACTTATAATCTCTAAATGAATACCTATGCCTCGCCAAATTGCACATTTCATGCAAAAGTCAATTTAGGAGAAAACGACTTCGTCGGCACCTCGGGTTTCTTCACCTGTTTTCACTTCACGTTCATCTTCTATATCACGTTACACGAATCGTCGTCCATGACGTTTTTGACCTTGTCTTCTTTCGATGGCATATCTTCCTCGTCCGCGAGGAAGTCCATTATTATCTTAGAATTGATTTGATCGAATGGTCAATTATTGATGGGTCGGATCCGATTGTGCCATGTCTTTTCGAAGTCTGCGGAAGACTACGGCGTCACGGATACGGGTTTCACGTAGATATCTGCGATCAGCGCGCTCGGCAGCGCGGAGTCCGATATCCAGAAGGATTCAATGCAATGGCGCGTCGATTATTCGCGCAACTCTTTTTAAATGCAAACGCACGATACGACGTTTGTTTTCAAGGACAAAAAAGATGATTTTTCTATTCCGATATTTTTAACTTTTTGCAAATAAAGGTATGATTGACCAAAATGTGGAAAAATTAACACGTACGTATAATTGATTCTGAAAGGAAAACATAACGGAAGAGAAAGAGCGTTATCGGTGCAGAGCGCAACTTTGTTTTGCAACATTCTGAATTAATTATCTTTTTTTTACACTTCCTCAAATTGTGTTACGTGGGCGTCATAATTACTGGGACGACAGATATCCCGAAGAAGATAATTCATTCATTTATTGCACATCTCATGCTTGCACCGATCCGAAGAGATTCTGTTGACCGCGATACGTTTGGCGCTCTCAGTTAACGTTATCTGTTAAGCATTGCATAATTACTGGACGGGGTGATATAAAATATCTTCTTCGGGAAATGCGGTAACATACATATCTTCGATATAAAATTCCCTCAATATGCGTGGGATAAAAAATCAAATAATAATCTAGAAAAATTTTTTTATATATAGGGTAACTCGGATAAGATGGTCATAAAATAATCTCTTTCAGAGAAAAAAAGCGTTTACGAGAGCTATCGCATAAATTATTTAAATCAACAGGACGAGAAAAATGTATGTATTTCCGGCCTTTGGCTTATCAATTTGATACGTTTACATTCTAGAGTCTTTCCGCCCAAATAGTAACATATATAAGAGTAAACCGCCAACAAATAATTTCACATTGTAATAGAGAACGTCACAAAACATTTACTGTGCGGCACCATTGAAATTTAATAATTTATATCGGCCGACAAATTATTCCCGACATGAGGCGACTTATTCTTCTGTACGTAACTTAAGTAACAATTGCTCTTTAAGCATAGTATTACTTAGATATTAATTACAATTACATTAGTTATAAAGTTATTATATAGTTTGCATAATCATACAATCATCGTTCTCTAATCATGGTATGGTATTACGCCGTTTTACAATTGCATTAAGGGGTTATAACTATATTCTTAATTCAATAACTTTAAGTTAATTATTAATTATTAATTTAAATTTGAATTGCAGCGCTGTAAGATATTTCTACTTATGTGAATTTGTCCCTCTTTTTTCGAATATTGAAAGACACTTCTTGTCTAATCTTTTATTCAATCATCTTGGAAAGAAAAGCAAAATCATACGTAGACGTTTAATAATGTAATTCGAAATTAAATATACCTAAATTGGGAAATAATTACAATACATTTATATAGGTACAGAGTGATTCTCAACAACCCTATTGTAAGGAATATTTTAAGGCGTAATATAAAAAACATAATAATATATATTAATTGTAATATTGCAATAATTGTAATATATTATCCTACATATGTATATGTATAATAATTATTATATATTATACATATCTACTAATATACTAATTAATATAATTTTTTATCTTTGCAGCGCCTTTATCGGCACGTTTCTAATAAGAAACGTAACGCTATCAAAAGTCTATGGATATCCTTCGAATTTGAAATGGTTGTTTGGCTCAAGTAAATTAAGTGATAATGAAAAAGAAAAGCAAACTGTATGCGAATCCGAAGAATGCAAAAATATAGGTAATTGAATTTCATTAAACAACTAGACTTGACTGCTCTAAAAATTTAAATCGTCAATCGTTATCACTCCTCTTCTTCACAGCTAATTCGATATTAGGAGGCATGAACAGATCCGCAAATCCATGTGATGACTTTTACGAGTACGCGTGCGGAAAGTGGCCGGAGCAAAATCCCATTCCAAAAAAATATTACAAGTATAACATGATATACATGCTTCATGATAAGACTTCTCAGGAAGTAGAAGGTTATCAGCTCATCTACACGTTGCTATCTGTAAAATTAAAAATTCGAGATTTGCTTAGCATATCTTAATATTTTTAAGTTTTTCGCAGAGATTGTAAAAGCCGAACCTACGGAGAACGATCTCAAAACGGTGAAACTTGCGAAAAAGTGGTTCAAGGCTTGCATGGATACAGGTGAGTGTATCTGTTCTAATTAAAGTTTTAATTAAAGTATCAAATAAAAATGTGTAAATTTCATATCGCATTTTACAATGTTATTCGCAAATGCTTACAGACGCGATAGAAAAGCAAGGGCTCGACCCGCTGGTTTCTACCCTATCGCGTTTAGGTGGTTGGCCGATGATAATGGAGCCGGATAAATGGGACGAGCAGGAGTACAGCTGGCAAAAAGTAGACGATCGATATATGCGTTTAACGGGAAGAAATGCCTTTTACGACGTGCGCGTAAAGAAGGATGATTCGAAAGTAGTAGAGGTATTTATTGTGATACATTCAGTCAGTTAATTAAATTTGTTACAAAGAACACAATTAGACTTATTACGTCTGAATTAAACTTCACGCTCTTTTTTGTTTGAAAAAGAAGTACATCCATCACGATAGATGCAATTTTTATAATTTTGTTTGTGTATGTACATACATATATCGTATACATATTACATACACTACCGTTCAAAAGTTTGGAAGCACAATTTTTTTTTAAGAAAAACAAAATAGTGGTGCTATATAGCTAATACTTCCAAAGATAAATGTTATTTGAGAAACTTTACTAATAATTGTTTTCACAACACCTCCACGGAAAGTTCGACTTTCTATGCTTGTAGAGCGGGGCGAAAGTGGCCACTTTCACGCCAGGGCTTACTTTCCTCCCTAGGGAAGAAAATTGATAACATAGCGGGCGGAAAGTGATCACTTTTCTCCCTAGGGAGGAAAGTTGATAATTTCTGCTCCGTATGGCGGCCCTGTATATATAATTTTATTTCATTCAAATTTTAGTTTTTTAATGTGGGGGGCTTTGCCCCCCACACCCTCCACCGGGGCTTTGCCCCTAGACCCCACCAGGGACTTTGCCCCTGAACCCCGCATCCCTCTCTTTTTCTCTTTCTATTTAACGATACGCGCGTACAAACTGTATGAATCGAACACCAAACGCACACGCTCTACAGGCATTAAAAAGTCGAACATTTCCGTAAAGGTGTGAAAAATATCGTGCGCACCACGGGGAGAAACGTAGCTTTCTCCCCTAGATGTATAATATACTATTTAACTACTGAACACAGTGTATTATTTGTTTCTAATCATTTTCTAAGGAAGTTTTTCATTTAAAGAATTTTACCGAGTGAACATGCTATGCTACTGTTCTCTTATATAGAAAGACCAAGTTTTCATGTTTTGAGTAAAATATAATAAATATAAAAATAATAATTATTATATTTTACTTCAACCATGAAAAATTGTTCTTTCTTCATAAGAGAACAGTAGCATATTTACTCGGTAAAATTCTTTAAATGAAATACTTCTTTAGAAAATGATTAGAAACAAATAATACTGTGTTGAGTAGTTAAAACAAATAGTAAATTTTCTCATAAATATAAAAATAACAATTATTATATTTTACTTGAACCATGAAAACTTGTTCTTTCTTCATAAGAGTAACACTGTTCATCATAAGTGTAGCATAACGTGTTCACTCGATAAAATTCTTTAAATAAAATACTTTCTTGGAAAATGATTAGAAACAAATAATACTGTGTTAAAAAACAGATAGTAAAATTTCTCATATGGCATTTTTCTTTGCAAGTATTAGCATCACTGTTTTATTTTTCTTAAAAAAGTAGTGCTTCCAAACTTTTGAACGATAGTATATAAGTATAATAATTTTTCAGTCATATTCTTTATCGTTACTTGTTGCAGGTTAAAATAATTTAAGTCTAAAACATTTGCATCAATTTTCTATCTTTTCAGTCATTCGATTTTTTTTTAAATCTGTATATCTAGATCGACACGCCACATTTACCACCGGGTTCAAAGCAATTGCGATCTGAGATCAAATCTGACAGTGAAGAAGAGGATGAAGAAGAGGATGAAGAAAAAGGAGAAAGCAAAAGTGACGAGGATCCGAGTGACGAGGAGGAGCAAAGCGAAGAGGAACCTGGAAGCGAAAACGAAGATCATTCTAAAATCTTTGATAATGATAATGATGGCGATGAAGATGATAACGTCATCATAATAATTAATTATGAAGATGACGATAATGATAACGACGGCGATAATGATGGTAGTGGCGATTGCGACGACAATGATGACGATGACGATGATGATGATGACGATGATGACGATTATGAGGATGACACAAGCGAGTATGAAGACATTAAGAAGGAAATAGGCAAGAAGAAAATCACCGGTAAGATCGGTCATGGAAAAAATAAAAAATTACGTGTTAGGAAGAGCGGCACCCGGATCATTAAGAAACATAATAGTCATAAGACGAAAAGACAGAGAATAAGAAGATGCGCGATAACAGAAGTTGACGGTAAACGCGCGCAGCGTTTTAGTCAACGAGAGAAGTTACACGCCCGGAAAGGTAAAAGGAACCACGTAAGAAAAGTACATAGAAAAAGGACGAAAAATATTTTGGGCAATGGGGAAACGGTATATACGACGGCGATACCGCAAGTTAGCACAGAAGAAATGAATAAAGAAGATAAGAATAAATTGTTAAAATTGTACGCTTCTTATATTTCGAAAGTGGCTCGTGTTATAGCCAAAGAGGAAGGTACTAAAATTTCACAAGAACGTCTCAATGAAGATATTCAAGATATGATCAAGTTCCAATTGAAACTGATCCAGGTGAAGATCGTGCTATTGCCTCACTTTGCAAAACATAAGAACCGAGCGAAGAGAAACTTAACGATCTGAATATTTAACATTTTAATATTTTAAAAAATTCCAGATTATACCAAGGGAGTCGATATTCAAGTTTAATTTGAAAGTTACACTTGGAGGTTTTCAAGATTGGTATGACAAAAAAAATCCTAAAACAGCTAAGAGTAAGGTAATTAATATTTTTCAATTGATTTAGTTTGATTTTCATAATGCATTATTCTTGCGATTCTTATGGTTGGATAAGTATGATTAATGCAATGAAGAATGACACTGTCCGGGAAAAAATTTGTTATATATAATTATATATAAAATATTATGTCTAAATATGTTTTCTTTCTCTCATATAATCTCTGTTCGTATAATATATACAAGAAAGATAATAAAAAGAAAAATTTAAAAATAATTTTAAAAAATTTTTTTTGTTTTTTTACAAAAAACATAAAGAGTTTAAGAACATGAGAAAATGCCTATATACATAGATATCGTATATAAAATATGATTATATACAAAATATTTTATAATTTAATTGCAATTTTACTTTTTGTAAAAAATATAATTCAAAAGTTTTTCTAATTATTTTTCAATTATTTTTAAAATTATTTTTTTACATATATACGAACAGAAATTATACAAAAGAAAGAAAACATACATATAGATATATTTTACATACAATAATTATATATAAAAATTTTTTGCTGTAGATTGACTGGGTGAACAAAATAAAGGCGTTGTTTGATGAGGTAAACGAGCCCATAAGTGACGATTTAAATCTAGACATTATTTCGCCAAGTTACATTAAAAATCTTCTCTCCTTGCTGGATGAAACGTCGAATCGAACAATCGGTAAGTTAAAAAAATGAATCAATAATAGTAATAACCGTAATAGTCATTTGTACACACGTGCTCATAAGAAATATGTTTCAGTGAATTATATACACTGGAACTTTATAAGCAGAATAATAAAAGCTACCACGAATGAAATGACAGAGTTGTACGATTCGTGGGAAAAAGTTAGCAAGAATGAATATCCAAGGTTTGATATATTTTTATATAAAAATAATAGTCCCTTATATTATAATTGATTATTTACTGCTAATGTATTACTAATTTAAAATCTGATTCAATATTAAAATGCAGCGAGAGATTGTCTACTTGCATGAAATCAGCAGAGATAAAAGATATTCTAGCGTACGAATTTGTAAGAAAATATTTTTCCGATGATCTTATAGAAACAGTAAGTTTTATTTAATTTATCTTTTACCCACAATCTTGTCTTTGTGCTGATAAATTTGTCTAAGTCAATTATTCACTTCTATCATAGGCATCGAATATGATCAGCGATATACAAAAGGAAGTCGAATACCTGATTAAAGAATCAGATTGGATGGATGACGAAGCTAAGGATTTTGCTTTAACAAAAGTAAAGAATTTGAAAAAATTTATCGGATATCCGAAATGGTACAAAAATACTACAATTATTCAAGAGTATTATGATGGGGTAAGTTTTTCAAACATTGCTGCTATTACATGACAACCGCCTTTTTTACGTAAAATTATTCCATTAAAGCTCATTATCGGCTCGTCGCATTATGAAAATACTCTCCGATACAACAAATTTACCAAATGGAAGAGCCTACGGAAGTTATCAAAAAATAATAACGAAACCGATGAAGAGTGAGATAGCAATTGATTATTTAATATTTTTACGAGTTAAATAATTTTTATGACAAACTTTACTAATTTAACAGAGAACTGAATGTTACAGAGAACCGATAGATCCGGTTGAAGTAAATGCCTCTTACTTCCTCTTAAGGAATGCCATGCGTACGTAATATATTTTCTTGTATAGTGAAATAATATGTTAATTGTACGCTATACATGCATCATAGTTAATTAGCAGATTTGTTGATCAAACTTTTATGTATTAATTAATGTCTTAAAAATTAATTTTGTTATTGTAATTATTCACTTAAAAACTAATGTTTCCATCAACAGTTGTCACGGCAGCGGATTTTCAAAGCCCATGGTTTTCTTTCGATCGACCACGGTAAATGAATTTTTCTGATTAAAACTCGACCGCGTACAGTAAATATACTAATTAAATGTATTATTATTTTATATTAAATTTTATGTTAATGTTGAAAAATACATTTTAATAGTATTTTTTCTACCAACTATTTTTCTATAGATCTCTTAATTTTGGAATCATTGGATTCATCATCGCTCACGAGGTTAATCACGGATTTGATAATGACGGTACGTTATGTCTACAGTTATTGCGATAATATAATAATTTATTATATAACTTTGACGCTCTTTGAGAATATTTGATGAAAAAAAGAAATATAGAGAAATAATTTTCAGGATACATGTACGATAAGGACGGTGAGTTTATGGGATGGTTCTCATCAATGGCCAGCGAGTATGACAAAAAAGAGGATTGTTTTGTAGAGCAGTTTAACAATTATCCCATTGATAAAAATACAAATAAAAAAATAGAGGTATATTGCTCGCTGTATATTATTTTTATTTTACTAAAGATTTATTTGGTTAAAGATTCATTTATTTATTGATCATTGATCAAGTTATTTTTATTTTACTAAAGTTATATTGGTCATTTTTTACTGACTAAAATTACAGAATTATGGCAAGCAGACGACGAGTGACAACATCGCGGACACTATGGGATTACAGACAATATTTAAAGCTTATGAAAGGAAGGAGAAAGAGAGCAAAACACCGGACGCCACGTTGCCGGGCATGGAAGATTTTACCAACAATCAACTGTTCTTTTTATCCTTTGCCAATGTGAGTGTAATAGGCATTAAAAGGAATATAATTCAAAATTACAAAGATAATAATTAATTATATTTTTGCGTTTTAATTATACATAATTTTTTAATAAAAATGTTTGTAGTTATGGTGCGAAGCGTTCAAACCAGGTAAATTAATAGAACTCGCTGAAGGTGATGAACATAGCATCGGACGACTGAGAATTATAGGCTCCGTATCGAATTCGGATGACTTCGCTAGAGCTTACAATTGCCCGGTTGGCAGTCCGATGAATCCCGAAAAGAAGTGCAATATCTGGAAATAATTTAAAAAAATCTTTACAAAGAGTCTTTCGCACAGAAGTATCTTGCAGAAATTACTTATGTTATACTGATAAATAAAATAACGCACGTGTCTTATATAAGCATTTCTTCTGACAATTCTCTAACTTTTGAATACTGTACCCGACTCAACCTGCGTGTGATAATTCGATCCATTGAGAACTTAGTTAACAGCAAATATTAAGAAGACGAAGTAAAGTCCGATAAATATTGCATTAGGATAAGTTTTTAGTAACATCTGATTGTGCTAAATTTAATCGTCTGAAATGTGATCAGAAACGGAATACATATTTTGGATATTGATATTGATCATATTTATTTTCAAAAATTAACTTTACCCTTTCTGTTTTTCGCGCACATTATTATACAATATTTCGATTGTTATCGTCCTAACAAATTTATTATATTTAATTGAATATAAAAATTGTCTGAAATAACATGAATCAGAGTTAAAATCAGATTATATATTTACAATGTAAAACTATATCATTTTAATCATTTATTACGATTATTTATTACTTCTTTTCTTACATAAATTTTCTTAAAAACAATTTCTAAAAGAGAGCTTTTTTTCGTAAATGGAGATTTATATTTACAAAATAATATAGGTATTTTGTTAAATACTTATAGAATTTTGTTAGATACTTATAGACGGTTTACGTTTGCGACACATCTGTTATAAGCGCGATTAATTAACGTGAAAAAAATTTTAGAGCGTTATAATAATCTTATTTATACAATGCACAACACACAATTCCGCAAACAATTTAACTTCACAGTTTTATACAATTTATTTAAATTGCATTACGTGATATGATAATCATGAAACGGCGGACGTCCTGAAAACGATAACTTATTATAAGTACACTGATTAAATATACACAAGATTCCGTTGGCCATAATAAAAATTATGCTTTTGATTAAATTTATCTAATAAAGTGATAAATGACTGGAATTGCATTGTTACTGGACGAGATCATAAATATCCTTTTTGAGAAAAGCATATTAAGGTAAATATATCTTTGTGACAAACTCTCTCATATAATGCGTAAAATTGTCTATAATACCTAATATAAATAAAGTCACTTAACAACTTTTAAATATTTATTTGACATTTAGACCCAATTGCTATTTACATTTATTGTTATATTCCTTATTTATTATTTCCAAATTTTCGAAAAATAGGCACTATTCTCATTAGACATTCACTATTCGTCGTTTATTACTTTCCAAGTTAATAAAAGCTTGCGCGAGAAAAAAAGAGGAAATTATGAAAATTAATATTCCTTGAGTTTGAGATACACAGCATTGATATCCGTTGTCGCAAGCACCGTTTCATTAACATAAATCAGAAAGACAAAAGTTGCCTCTCCGGCCTTCGGCTCTATCAATTTGATATGATTGCGTTGGAAGATCCTTCCGCAAATAGTAATGTATAAAAGTATGCTGTGCAACAAATAATTTCACATTGTGGCAAAGAACGTAAGAATATATTTACCACTTAGCACAACTAAAATTTATATCAGCCTCAGACTGTTTTGCTACAATGAGGCAGTTCATCTTTCTGTAAGTAACTTATAATAATCATTTTCTAAATACAGTGTCAATCATAAGCAAATCGGCGATTCCTAACTTTTTCGCGCGTTTAGACAACTAATCTGACTTGATTAATTGTAACTTAGGAAAAGTAAAGTCTAAACGATTTACATTTATATGACTTATTTTCCTTCTTTCAAATTTTACATTTACTTCCTGAGAATAATTAAGAATTATTAATAAACACTGATATTTATAAATTAATAAATAGAGAATAATTAATAAATACTAATATTAATTAACCCTTAATGTGCATACGTTTTTTCGGTACCTTCTAAGTACGTACGAGGGCCTGTCATGTTCGACGTTATTTCTCCCTTATACCTTAAAGTATTTTTTTAAAAATCTGAAAAAATTCATAAAATATCTGTCTACATTGTAGTTGATATGTATTTTATAATCACTTTTATAAAAAATGTTTATTTAATATCTTCTGGCAGGCTTGTGCAAGTTTTACAGTTTCGAGCAGATAGGTATTATTTTGAGACTCGGACGCCGTAGACCCACTTACCTATAATGCACATTAAGGGTTAAAAATTATTCTTTATAAAATATATTTATTTTTTGTTTAGTATTTCTATATATTTCGTTATTTATCATTTTTTATATATAGTACATTATACTTATTTTATTTTGAATTGTACTTTGCAGCGCCTTCATTGGCATGCTTCTAGTGAAAAATGCTACACCGTCGGAAAACCAGGGATATCCTTCACGGCTGGAATGGTTGTTTGGCTTAAATAATAAACAAGATAAAAATAAGGAAGAAAATAAGCCGACTGTATGCCAATCTGAAGAGTGCAAAAAAATAGGTATTTATTAAACGGCAATAGATGTAGGTATAAATTGTAATTCAGTTAACAACTAATTCGAAAATTTAAATCTAATTTATCCGTTGTCTACTTTTTATTGTTTTCATTTTCTTCCAGCTCGGATAATAACGGAGAGCATAGACAAATCTGTGGATCCGTGCGACGATTTCTATGAATACGCCTGTGGAAAATGGCCAGATCATAATCCCATCCCGAACGGGATGAAGTCCTGGAGTATGTTCAAAAGAGCGCAAATAAATGTCAAGAGACAAATAAAAGGTGAATGCTAAATCAACCAAATTTTAATTCGAAACTTGTGCGTAATGATATTAAAGAATAAATGATATTTTGCAGAAATTTTTGACGAGGGTCCCAAGAAAAGTGATCTTCTGGCGGTGAAGCTCGCGAAGAAGTGGTATGCGGTATGCATGAATACAGGTAAGCGCGGATGACTCTCAAGTGATTGAAACGCAAAAATTTGAATATTTATTATAATCACGTTGTACGATTTGGTCGCTGATTCACGAAATGCTTCTAGATGCAATAGAGGAGTATGGGCTCGAGCCGCTTGTTTTTACTTTATCGCGGATAGGCGGCTGGCCGTTGATAATGGAACCGGACGAATGGAACGAACAGGAGTACAGCTGGCAAAAAATTGATGATCAATATGTGCGCTTGATAGGAAGGAATGCATTTCACGACGTGCGCATGAGAATCAAATATGATTCGAACGAGACTCAGAAAGTAGTACATGTACTTATCACGACACAAGCTTCTAATTAAGATTATCGCCATGCCTGCATTAATTAACATCACACACTTAAATCTGAGCTTAAATCTAAAAAGTGTGTTTGCGATGTAATTGGCGTTTCTATAATTTTATTATACAGAATTCACATTATATATCTCATAGTCTTATTGAGCGCTCATTTTCTTCGTTGCATTACACGTGGGTGTAAATTTATATTCAAAAGATTCACTTTAATTTCTCACAAGGAGACCCACGGAACCGGCCCCCCTCCGATTTTGATGAGCTATTAATATGTTGTTTTCTATACAAAAATAAGGGACACGTATTTTTTTATACGTGCCCATACGCATGTTTAGGGGGTGAAACACCTCTTCGGAAAAATCGGTTTTTCTCTTTCGAGCCGAATATCTCCGAAACTATAAGAAATAGAAAAATTTTCCAAAACGGAAATTAACTGGCTTGAAGAGTACTTTAAAATAATAACACAAATTTTTTTATTTTTTTTATTTTTAAACCAATTTTTTTCAAAATTTTAAAATTTTTTTTTCACCAAAAGAAAGGTAATTTTTTTACAAATTTAACCATATAAAACAATTTTTGAGAAATAATTACAAATGCCTCTGTACACACGCTACAAAAATTTTTTTTTACCATTTCAAAATACTTTTAAAGCCAAAATACTACTTAATTTCAAAATACTTTTAAATTTAATTTCCATTTTGGAAAATTTTTCTATCTCTTATAGTTTCGGAGATATTCAGCCCGAAAGATAAAAACCGATTTTTTCCGAAGGGGTGTTTTACCCCCTAAACATGCGTATGGGCACGTATAAAAAAATACGTGTTCTTTATTTTAGTCTACAAAACAACATATTAAAAGCTCATTAAAATCGGAGAGGGACACTTCCGTGGTTCCCCTCGTCAGTAAATGATCCTTTTTAATGTAAGTTTTTGTTGCTAGATCGATACTCCGCATCTACCCCCAGGTTCAAATTACCTCTGGAATGAAATCGACAGCGAAGAGGAAGAAGACGAAAGCGATGAGGATCCCAGTGACGAAGAGAAGCAAAGCGACGAGCAGGATAGTCAAGAACCTGGAAGCGAAGAAAAAGACGATGACAAAGACGGTAATAATAGCAACGATGACAATGAAGATGATAATAACGACGACGATGAAGATGATAATAACAATGACGATAGAGATGATGATAATAATGACGAAGAAAATATCGATAACGATACATCAAAGGAACAGAATGACGACAATAACGCGAAAAAACAAGTCGGTATGAAAAAGACTGGTAAGTTAGGGAAAAGTAAAAAATTGGGACATAGTAAAAAAATGAAAAGTGGTACTCACTCCAAGAAGCACGAGAACCATACGACGAAGAAAGAGAGGATAAAAAGACGAGCAATACCGACAAATGTTCGCGATAAATTACGAGTGTGGAAAAATGAAAGAAATCACGTGAAACAAGAACGTATGAAGAGACTAAAGAAAACTTTAGAAGCGACAACACCACAGATTAGCACAAAAGAAACGATTGACGAAAATAACCATTTGAAGCGATACGCTCATTATATCTCAAAAGTGGCTCGCGCCATAGCTATAGCAAGAGGCGTCGAAGTCTCGGAGCAACATATGGTTAAAGATATTCAAGACATGATCAAATTTCAAGCAAAACTAGCTGAAGTGAGTGTTACATCACTTCGCAGACAATGAAAAGAGAATAATGTATAATAGCCCGAATAATAATTTATTTCAGATTAGTGTGGGATACAGCGATGATGAGGAGATGACGCTCAATGATTTCCAGGAATGGTATGATAAAAAGAAACCTAAAACTCCTAACAGCGCAGTAAGTCGCTCTTTTGTTCCAACCGGTTCTAAATTAGTTGGTAAACTAAAGCGTCGTATAGTTAAATCATATATGTCTATCTTTGTCTATAAATTCGAAGGAAAAACAAAGACATATATATGATTTAACTATTAGTTAGTTTACCAACGAATTGGAACAACCAGCCCTTAATCTGTTATATCTCTGATTATATCTGTGATTATATCTCTGATTATATCTCTGATTAACTGAACATGATTAATGCAACGCAGATTGACTGGCTGTACAAAATTGGAGAATTATTTGATGAGGCCCACGTGCCTATTATAGGTGGCGATTTAAATGTAGAAATTGGTAATCTAGATTACTTTGAGGGTCTTGTTGCTTTGCTGGATAAGACGTCGAGTCGAACAATCGGTAAATTTTGAAAGAAATACGGCGATAACAATTAAGGAACGGTCGCGCTCACGCCAGATATTTTTCAGTGAACTACATACATTGGAACTTCTTGAGCAGAATAATAAAAACTACCACAAGTGAAATGAGAAAATTATACTATGCATGGGAAGGAAAAGAGGAGAATGATGATGAAGAGGTTCTTGGAGTTTCGATGAGGTATAATGCAACCTTTTATATCTTTGACAATAGCTTCTTACATATGATTGTCAGTGTAACCATTCGCTTTTCAACTCACTAGAAATATAATTCTTTTTTATTACATTCTATATTTTTATGTTATATTCTTACGCGTAAATCAAAATTGAGTTACATAGTTCTATATTTATATACTGATATTAATTTAATTACGAATTGTTGTCATAGATCGCGCAAATGCACAGAGGAAGTAGTCGAGATGAGTGTCATACTAGCGTACGAATATGTGAGAAACCATTTCTCTGATGAAATCACGACAACCGTAAATACGTTGTGTTGATTATTAAAAGTTATATTTTGTCTGCCGTTTATATTTTATAACAATCTTCTGACTATCTTTATTCAATTGGATTACTTATTTATATTGCAGGCATCGGACATGATAGACGATATACAAAAAGAAGTTGAGTATCAAATTAAAGAATCAAATTGGATGGATGAGGATACTAAGGATTTTGTTTTAGCAAAATTAGTGAATATGGACAAATTTATCGGGTATCCAGATTGGTATAAAAATAACACTATCGTTAAACGATTTTTCCAAGGAGTAAGTTTCTCAAAATGTATTTATTGCCATTACATAGTGATTGTTTTATTTAATTATTCTGTTTTGTTAAAGCTCGTTATCGGCAAATCATATTACGAGAATATACTCAGCTATGATAGATACAGCAAGTGGAAAAGCCTACGAGAATTAGTGTTAGAAGATGAAGATGATGATGACGTGTAAGATAATGCATCTGTATTTGTTTCAGTGTAATTACAGCTTTATTCTGTAATTTGCAAAGTAAATTCCAATAATAAATTCCATGTTACAGAATGATGAGCCCGACAACCGTAAATGCTTATTTTTCCCCGAATGATAATTCCATAGGTTCGTAATATATTTATTTTTAGTGCAATTAAATCTACACGATATAATTTACAACTATTTACGTTGTCATTGATATTAATCTCTTTTTCGATTATAGCTCTCTCAGCAGCGGATTTTCAGAGCCCATTATTTGCTTATGGTCGACCACAGTAAGTGAATAATTTTGATTAAAAATATTAAAGCGACTTATAGTAACGATAAGTACAACAAGTTTATATCATTTCTAAGAATTTTATCATTCTTAATAAAAAATTTTTAACTACTCTTTTGATTCTAGAGTTATTAATTATGGTATTATTGGAGCAATCATGGGTCATGAAGTTAATCACGGATTCGATAATCATGGTAACGTTATATAAAGTGATATTTGCTATTAAATATTGTTTACTTTACTAAATCACATTACTTTACTAATTATATTTTATTGTTAATTATATCTATCAGTTTATTCTAAAATGCATCTCAAAAGTTCTTTGAAAATATTTAAAAAGTATAACAAGAAGAACAAAAAATAATTAATATTAATTAATTTTTAGGACACTTATATGATAAGAACGGAAATGTTGTGGAATGGTTATCCGCAATGGCCGAAGCATATGGCAAGAGGGCAGAATGTTTTGTCGAACAATATAATAATTATCCCATTGACAAAGCATCGAATTACAAAATAAAGGTGCGTTATCTATTCTCCATTTGATTACCGTTTAATTTACACTACCGTTACTTTTTTCAACGTGCGTTTTGAAATTTTTCGATCATACGTATTTCAAAAATTGCAGAATTATGGCAATCAGACGGTAGGAGAAAATATCGCTGACACAATGGGATTAGAGGCAACGTTTAGAGCGTATCAAAGGAGACAAAGAGAATGCGGGAAACCGGATACTGTATTGCCAGGTCTTGAAGACTTTACTAGCGATCAACTTTTCTTCCTATCCTTTGCTAATGTAAGTATCACAAATCGTGAATTTAAAGCTGCAATAATTATATTGTGAAAATAATAATAATGATTAGGGTTACTTCGACCAACTCCGATTAACTTTAATCGACGAAAATAAAAAATTAAAAGATTTGTTATATTAAAAGCAGCTTTTATTCACGAAGTGGTAAATCACGAAGAGATAGGTTAAAAAATATAAAAAAGAACGACATGTACATTATACAGTTAAAAGTCTTGTTGTTGACGAAATTGCTGATCGAGTTAATCGTTGATTAAAATTAATCAGAGTTGGTCGAAGTGACCCTAAAGTGAACATTTATGTGCTTTAATATACATATGTATGAAATTGGTAACGCTTGCAGTTGTTGTGCGAAGCTGCGAAAATGAATACCACCATAAATAAAGCTCGGTATGACACACATAGCCCCGGACGGTTGAGATTGATAGGAAGCATTTCAAATTCACAAGATTTCGCCGAAGCTTACAATTGCCCAGTCGGCAGTGCAATGAATCCCGAAAAAAAATGCCATATCTGGAAGTAAATATAACTTATATGAATATTATAAAATAAACTTACCATAATGCTTGACAAGAATGTAAAATAAATGACAAAATTTGTCTAATATCTACACATATCGATGAATTAAAATAATAAGACATATAATAAATTTATTTTTATGTATCAAACTTTTTTAAATAAATAATATTTGAGACATATATTGCTTATGAACTTTCTATTTGTCAAAAATTTATTACAATTTTATTATAGAATAATAGAGAAAATTTTTTTGTAAGATAAAATAGGTAATTAAAAATAAAATAATCTTTAATAATATTCAAATTTTTAAACTAGCTGTTAATTAAATTATAATTACAGCTATACATCTATTGCCAATTAATAAATATCCTTTTTGCACTTTTGAGATTAGCACAGTCCGCTTTTCTTCTTTGTTTTTATCTTGTTTATTATTTAAGCTAAACAACCATTCCAGACGTAAAGAATATTATCTCTTGGTTTTTTGACGTTGTGGCATTTTTCACCAGAAGCACTCCAATGAAGGTGCTACAAAGTGCAATTCAAAATGCTATAATGTATGTACTACATAAAAAATATAAAACAAAATATATGAAAATAAATATAATTAAAAAAATATATATAATGTACAAAAAATAATTCTTAATTAATATCAATACTTCAGGGAGTGAATTTTTGGAATTTAAAACAAGGAAAAAATGTCACATAAATATAGATCGTTTAGGCTTTACCTTTTCTGAGTTACAATCAATCATTGCAGATTAGTTTACCGTAGGCGTAAATCTATTCTTACGTTTTTCGTTGCAATGGAAGATTATTTGCTGCACAGCTTACTTTTAAACTATTTGTGGAAGGATCTGCAACGCATTGATAGAGCCGAAGTTCGGAGGCGTATCTTTTTGTCCTTCTGATTTAATATTAATGAAGCAGTGTGCCTGCGATAACAGATATCAATACCGTATCTCAAACTCACATATTATAATTTACACAATTTCCTGATTTTTTTCTCGCATAAACTTTTATTAATATCGGAAAATAACGCTCAACTTCAGAACTTCTGAATAGTACAGTAGTGTCCTCTTTTTTAAAAAAATATAATACTAAAATAGGCAATAGAGCCAACGCGCGGTAATTGGTGCGCAATTATAATTTATTAAATTAGTTTATATGTACTTTAATACGAACGTTTCGACTCTTATCTTTGAGTCCTCTTCAGCGTGTGTTAGTTAACGAAAAATAAATAAAAAACTACAAAAACTCCGCAACTTCGCATAATGTCGTAGTCCAAATTGAAATATACACCGTAGTCATATATGTTATAAAAATGTCAAACAAATTACAAACTCCGCAAATTCGCATAATGCCGTAGTCCAAATTAAAATATAAAACGCAGTCCTACATGTTATAAAGATGCCAACGCATTGTGTCTCACACTTGTACATTCGTAGATGCAATCTCCGAAGTACTTCCAGGTATCCTCAGAAAAAAGATAGGTGACATCCTTATCTCTTCTGTCCTTATAGGAATGTGAAGTGCATGATACCTGTGTGGTCAATTCGGAGTAACATCCGCCAAATGCAAAGATATGCGCGTGACAAATATGATCAAATTCAAACTTACAATGTGTAGCTCATTCCGTTAAAATTAATTTCAGTACGTGATACACGAGTACTTGTCACTTTAACGTTTCGGATGAAAATGACTAAAAGGTCGAATAACAACATGTCGCAGGAGTGTAAAATAAGCGGTAAACAATGTAAATTTATAATTTGGAAAGACCTTTGATAGCATTTAAATATATGTCCGGTAAATTCTCTGTGTCCATCTGCAGATTTAAACCTTTGTTTTCCTCTTGAGGTCCTCTTTTTTAATTGAGAGAAACGATATTTAAGGAATAATTATAAATAAGAACAGTCGAGGATATAAATGCCTATTTCTTTAATAGGCTTCTTACGATTAATTATATAAAAGTATAAAAAATATATTTAAATAATGTTTCTCGATTTTCTAAAAAACAATATTTATTATCTTGTTCAATTACAATGCAATTCTAATTATCTGTCTACTTACCTATTCCACACTTACCTAATAAGTAACTTTAATAAGAAGGATAATTCTTAAGAAAATCCTGCACTCGTATGATTTACCGACGGAAATGTTATTTTCGCGCAGCTGCCATTTTTTATTGGATTTATAGAATTAAAAATCCTTTCCCAGGATTAAAGTATACACGCAAACGGACACGGAATTTACGTTTGCGCCGTGTCCGTTTGCGTGTATACTTTAATCCTGGAAAAGGATTTTTAATTCTATAAATCTCGAAAATCACATTTTCGTCGGTAAATCATACGGGTGCAGGATCCCCTTAAGGGGATCCTAAAGCCGTCTGTACTACCGACGGAAATGTGATTTTCGCATAGCTGCCATTCTTTATTGGATTTATAGAATTAAAAATCCTTTTCCAGGATTAAAGTATAAACGCAAACGGATACGGCGCAAACGTAAATTGAGTGTAATTAAAGCAAATTTTTGTCTAAAACCTACCGCACACGGTGCTTGTTTCCTTGCTGGATCGCTTGTTTAGAGCTGTGATGGCAACTGTGCTGGGAACGGTGATGGAAAGTGATTTCACTGAGGGCCGTGCTGCTGATGGTTAGCTTGCTGGAATTTGGTGATTGAACACATGTTATTTTTCTAGCAGGTTTGTCTGCTGGCTCACGAGAAGAGCTAATCAGAACGCAGTGAGCTGTCACGTGACAACACCAGCAAGCGACAAAACCAGTAGCTTGTCCTGCACAGAAGCACGCTCCGTCTGAAGCCAAGCCAGCAACGCTGCCGACACGACTCCAAGCTGCGAAGCCCGCACAGTAAACGGCAACAATATCCAGCAAGCGATCCAGCAAAGAAACAAAAGCACCGTGTGCGGCAGGCTTAAGATGGATGAAAAAGTGACGCCAGAGACAGAAACGCAGAACGTTTCTAGCAATGTATCTGATTGCGATAACAGTTCCATTGATCTTTCAATGGAAACCTCTTCGGAAACCTCTTCGGAGGATCCAGAAAAGTGGATGGATGTACTCTCGAACGGTCAGCTAAAGAAGAAAGTTATAATAAGGGGCGAGAAAGGTATACAGCCATGCAGAGGCGATATATGCAAAGTAAAGATTTTTGGTGTACTTGACGATGGTACACTGGTGGAAGAACATGTAGATGTGTCGATACAAGTAGGAGACTTGGAAGTAGTACAGGTATTACAACTGTTATTAGAAGTTTGGGCTGTTCTTCCGTAAACGTCCGTGCTCCGATTTAGGTAAAATTTTGTAAATAGGTTTCTTTTAGATGAAAAAAACATATACTAAAAGGATTTTTAGCGACTCAAAAGTTAAGTAACTTTTTTAATATTTTTTCACATTTTCTTTTTTTATGGTCTTGCACATCATTTTCAATTATAACAAAATCACATTATAAAGCCTGATCTACAATATGCTCTTTGCTTTTTGTTTCGTGTTCTCTGCCTTTTGTTCTCTGTTTCTTGGTGTCACATGGAGCCGAGTGGAGCCGAGAAACATCGCCATGTAACCTCAACTAACGCCAGCACTACGTTAGTGCCATTCATGGAGCTTGCTATCGCTATCGCGCTGTTGGCTTCACGAACAGTATTGGTAGCGTTTGCATTTTATAGCCCTAATAGCGTCTCCCCGAACGCATTTATTGACAAATTCTGTCGCGTAACGAAATGTTTTTCGTTTTCTCTCTGTCGCCTTAAGCCAGATCTACAATGTGCTCTTTGCTTTTTGTTTCGTGTTCTCTGCCTTTTGTTCTCTGTTTCTTGGATTTTTGTCACATGAAACCGAGTGGAGCCGAGAAACATCGCCATGTAACCTTAACTAATGCCAGTACTACGTTAGTGCCATTCATGGAGCTTGCTATCGCTATCACGCTGTTGGCTTCACGAACAGTATTGGTAGCGTTTGTGTTTTATAGCCCTAATAGCGTCTCCCCGAACGCATTTATTGACAAATTCTGTCGCGTAACGAAATGTTTTTCGTTTTCTGTCGCCTCAGATAAAGAATATCGAACTTCGGAAGAGACAAGAAACGCGCGACAAAAAACAGGATTGTCGGTAAAATAGTACGTGGAGAGGCAGAGAAACAAGAAGCAAAGAGTAAGAAACAGAAAGCAAAGAGCACATTGTAGATTAGGCTTTAATAGTTCCACATAGGTTTGCAACGTTCTATGGCGGAACCTACTGCATCTACGCACGCACTTTTCCACCCACACAACAATCGAGTTGGGTTAGGTCAGTTTTTTTTGGAGAAACACGCTCCTCTGTCCACGCATGTACTTTGTAAGTTGTAAAGCGAGGTCCATCCCCCCCCCCCCCCCCGACTCCTGTGGAATACGCTCCTCTGTCCACGCATGTACTTTGTAAGTTGTAAAGCAAGGTCCCCCCCCCCCCCCCCCCGGCCCCTGTGGAACACGCTCCTTTGTCCACGCATGTACTTTGTAATGTAAGTTGTAAAGCGAGGTTCACCCCCCGACCCCTGTGGAATACGCTCCCCTGTCCACGCATGTACTTTTTAAGTTTTAAAGCGAGGCCCCCCCCCCCCCTCCCGGCCCTTTGGAATACGCTCTTCTGTCCACGAATGTACTTTGTAAATTTTAAAGCAAGGTCCACCCCCCCCCCCCCCCCCGACCTCTTCTTTGGTTTTACATGGTTTTTCAACATTCCACACAAACAATAATAGACTGTACAATAATACATGACATAAGAAAAAAATGTGAAAAAATATTAAAAAGTTGCTTAACTTTTGAGTCGCTAAAAATCCTTTTGGTATGTCTTTTTTATATAAAAGGAACCTATTTAGCAAGTTTGACCTAAATCGGAGCACGGACGTTTCGGAAGTTTCGCCGAAGTTTGTTATACTTGTATTGTAACTGTCAGTATCTTGTTCATACAATATCGCGGTTTAAATTACAGGGATTAGACATAACGATTCAATTTATGGAATTGAACGAAGTTGCTGAAATTGTAGTCAATCCTATACTTGCTTACGGCGCACGTGGAACATATATATATGGTGTACGGGCACACGGTGTACCTCGTATACGACGTATACCACCTAACGCCACTATTACATACACTGTTGAATTGAAGGGAATTGAAGAGGAGCCTGAGATAGAAACTCTAAGCATTAGTAAAAGAAAAGAAATAGGGTAATTGTTTTGGTTATGAGCTATGTAATTGAAGGTCATTTATTTTCTATAACTATAGTTGTAGAGATAAATCATATATAAAGCCTCATTTTTTAACAGCATTTATAAATCTTCTTTGCGTCATGTTATAATTTATTTCTTTAAAGCATCAAGAAACGCGAACGTGGAGACTGGTGGTTTCGGAGGGACTTAAGTTTAGCGACAAAATGTTATCGAAGAGCGTTACAATATCTAGTTATAGACAACGATGTCAATGATACAAGATGGAATAAAAATAAAGAAACGGAGACGGTTACCGATACTGAACTGCAAGCTCTGTTGGACGAGTGTATAAAGGTGTATAACAATATAGCAGCTGTATTAATTGAGACTGATGCCTACGACAGAGCTTTAAAATATGTAAACCAAGTTCTGAACCATCAACCATGCAATACAAGTGCTCTATACAAGAAAGGTAGTAAAAAATCTCGCCTAAAGTTTTTTTCTTTTATTTTGTCTTTTTTTTAATAAGCCAACTTTTAATATCCTTGATTTACACAATACAAGTGTATATATCTTTCTACATATATATGTGTTATTTACAGGAAGAATATTAAAATACCAAGGAGAATATGGAAAGGCTTATATGATTTTCCTTGAAGCGCTAATGATAGAGCCAGGATCGATAGCGGTAAATCTAGAATTGGCGTCTTTAAGAGAAAAAATTTCAAGAGAGAATGAGAAAGAAAAGTATCGATATGCTAAAAAAAAGTATCTATATGCTAAAATGATGGGTATAAATATAAATAAAGATGGTTCTATTGATAAGCCTCTGCCAAACAATGAAAAGGTAGAAGATAAAAGTAAAATTGCTAAAGGAATGATGTGGACTCTGCTTGGAGCATCTGCTGTTGTCGTTGGGATACTTGTAGACAGATTTGCATCGTGAAAAAGAAAAAATGGAATAGAAATGACAAACCAGTTGAGGAGGTGCAAAATAAGTCTTTTTTTTTGTGTTGATGTCAGAAATATATAATTAAATATTGTGAATTTTCTTATAATTATACAAGTATTTAATTATATATTTCCAATTATAATTATATTTTTATATATAAGAATATTTGATGAACCGATAAATGGTAAACAAATACAAAATATATAGATGTTCTTTCAGATAGATGTTGACTTTGGTGGATGTTGGTTTATTTACTTTAAATGAAATTTAAGGGGGGAACCTGAATTAGAACGCTAAGAAAAGCATAATTTTTGCGATTTTTTTTCTCGGCTCCAATAAAACGAATCTTCGAAACTTCTGGGGTGTTTTAGTACACATTATTTTTTTATACAAAAATATTGATCTTTAATATAAAATGTTTAGCAATATTTACAACGCCTTTAACGCGTCCTCGTACAATCTAGCGTGCATAATTTGTGTCTGTAACAAAAAACCAAAGAAATTTCTTAATTTCATGTAATTACCTTCTATGTGAACCTAAAAAACTTTTTAAATATCGAAAATTAAACAAATTGTAAGACTGAAAAAAAAGTTACAATTTTCGCAAAAAATTTTCAACTTAATTGCTTAAAAATGGTTGTTAAATTCAATTTTTTAATAAATCTCTTAGGTTCACATAGAAGAGAATACAATTATGTAACTAAAAAATCTTGGATTTAGTCGATTAGTCAAATAGATTTTTCTCTATCTTGTACGAGAATTCGAAAAATGTGGTGTCGAGTAAAACACGTTTAAAGTTTACGGTCAGGAATTCTGTAACTTTTTGGGTACCTACAGCAGTCAGAGGCTAATCTGCAATACAGGGCCTATACAGCAAGTCTTCGTGGAACTGGTTTTGCTGCATTATTTTTAATTCTAATTTTAATTCAGGTTCCCCCCTTAATTGCTCCAAAATATTGATATTTTTTTTAAATTCTGCATTTAATGTAATTTTCTACATTGAATCCTACAGCATATAACCTTAGAGAGGCTTTTAGTTTGAAGATGATAGAATGTTTTCCTAAAGTGACGTTTGATATATTTACTGACAAAACAAGATTATAAGCCATGGATGGCTAAAAAATGGTTAAATTTATTAAATTATTTTATATTTGTTATAGACGATTTCATGCCAAAGATTGCATTAATGACTTATATTTACATTTTTGTTTCATGAGTTGTACCTCAAACTTGATGGCCAGATACATTAATAAGGTAACTAAAAGAGATTTAGCAATGAAAATGAGTAAAAAATGCAGTTTTTTTACCACTTTTTCGATAAAAATTTAAGTTTAGAGGCTTTGAGCGACCTCTAAATATTAAGCTACAGCGCCTGCTCTTCAAGGATCTTTATTTGAGAGTTTGTAGAACAAATTTAAGGGGTGAGACTTAAAATCAAATTTTTGACCCAAAAAATTTGGCACCTTAATACCTATACATATGTATATGTATCTACACGTACGTCCGATACATACATTATTTTAATTCCTTTTTCAGTTTTGTAATTATGTTGTAAATATATTTATTTTTATCAGGACTTAAGGCTTCTGGGTAGTCACCGCGGCCATATTAGATCATTACGTTAGAAGCGAGAAGTGACACGTTGAGAATTCTTGCGTATCATTGCCAAATAAAAGGACTTCTGCATAAAATGACACTTCACATCACTTCAGCACACTTCGATAATACTTCGTGGTTTATCCCTTTCCCTTGATAGTTGATAAATATCAGTAAAACAAATGTGATACGAAGCCTAGTTATGCGCCTGCGCTACATAAGCCTGCATGACTAGGTTTCGTTGTGGTTTCGTATTACATTCATTTTACGGCTATTTAACAACTGTCAAGGGAAAGGGATAAACCACGAAGTATTTTCGAAGTGCGTTTTGAAGTGATATAAAGTGTCATTTTATGCAAACGTCTTTTTATTTAGCAATAATACGCAAGAATTCTCAACGTGTCATTTCTCGCTTCTGACGTCACGATCTCACATACCGCGGCGAGTACATGCCCAGAAGCCTTAAATTGGTTTATACTGAAAAAGAAAAAATAAATATATTTCTAAATCTCTAATAGAAATTCTGATTCCTCATATATATATTTTTTTAGTTTCATTATTAATGCTTTAAATCTCCTTCACATTAATTGTAGGAATTTCCACCATAACTATATAGGATTTAACTGAAATCTATATAGGTACAACAAAATTCGATCTTCTTTGAAGTATATCGTTATCTTCCGCAGTTTTGTTGCATATTTTAAAAAAACATTTGGTGTATTCTTTCTACCTTTCTCCAAAAAGGCAATTTTATAAAGTTTTGTCATTTTTATCATTATATTTTCAATCAAATTTTAAGACTAGATTTACTTACCTAAGTATTTGTTATTCTCAAAGCGATTCTTGAAAGACACCATGAAGTAGCAAGCAAGATGTAATTTTTAATAATTAGAGTCATTAGAAATCACCTCATCAGTAGATAAATTCAATATTTCTAAGGGTACCGAATTTTAAACAAATTCAGAAATTATTATTAAAATCCAAAAAGATAGGAACCACTTCTTCTTAAACAACAATGTTATTCTAATATTTGTTGTAAGAATATTTGTTGCAATGCCTCCTACGTTGGCCAAACCAAAAGACAGCTTCGTACTTCGTACTAGGCTAAGGGAATAATGTATGCTTGGATAAGTACAACATATCCAAGCATACAGTAGTCTCAAAACACATTGTACAATTCAATCATTTATTCGATTAGGATAATACTCGCATTTTAGATTATGAACATAATTATCAAAAAAGAATAATACATATTAAGGAGAAATCCAACGGAATTAACTCTAACAAAAACATTGTATTATTGAACAATGTTTATTTTGATATCTTAAAGAAACTTTCTGCCACCTTTTAATTATAAACAATGACTATATTGATTATTGTGCCTTCTCTCGGAACGAATAACATTCTGCTCTCAGTCATCCGCATAATTTCGCAGCGATTAGAGATACCTTTGACAACTACAAACAGAAACTGCCATTCGCTTTATTGTTTCGACCAATTATGTAAGTCTCTTCCTCTTTTTCTTTATCTTATCTTATTTAATTTACTTTATTATGTGGCGTTCACAGATTTCCCCTCTTTTTGATTAGTTGCCACTAAGTTAAAAGCTTGTTTTACGGGTTTTACCAATAACTATACTGAATATCAGCTCTTTTTAATTCTTGGATTTACATGGGTACCTACTTTACAGCGGGGAATGCAGTCAATACTTCAATTAAATTTGACGGATTCTCACCATGAAAGCGCTATTCTACTTTTGCTATAGGTTTGTTACTTACCTCATGTTGTGGATGAGGTAAGTAACAAACCTATTATTAAACTGATGCGGATTCCCCTCAGCAACAGGATCAGTCTGATTGTGAGTGTGGGATGTCATTGATTTTGTAATGCAATAAAACGCACCACCGGCGCGTGGTAAGAGAAACTGAACGCCGACGCAATAATTATGTTTTTTAGTAATCCAGCGTACGAGGATTCGGGAGCTAGGTGCGGGGTAACTTAATGTGTATATTGTCTTCTGTCTCGGACTTTATTCGTAACTCTACAGTGAAAATTTCGGTCGTCCGCACGCGTGCGAGTCTACCAGTCGAGTAACCCCTTTTCGTTCTTCGGGGGTACGCCGGACAACTCTCTCTCTCTCTCGAATAACTATAATCAAAATTAGAGCTTAAGAACAATTTTTGACACATTATGCTATTATGCTCAAAGCATAAAGTGCCTATCTCTACTATTAATACAATCATAAAAAATGTAGAAATTTTTCTAAAATTAATAAAAATAAATTGCGAAAATATAAGAAATAATCCTAAAAATAGATTTGATTAAAAATCTGCCTATGTCCGCTTTTAATTCGTTTCACGAAAATAGAAGAGATATATATCTTCATTGAACCATGAGTCACGCAATTCATCGCGTGCTTTAACGCACTTTAACGCTTTAAATGCGTCCCCATAAGCAACGAGGCGAAGGGAATTGCTTATAGGGTTAATGACCAAGGATGCATTATGGGGTGTGGCCTTTCCTAATAATACTAATAGAGGAAGCAAATATATGTCGATAATTGTGTTACCGTTTATTGACAAACTTGAATAAAAAGTAGTATCTATAACAAGATATAACAAGAAGAAAAGATCAAATTACAAATTTTAAAAGCTCAATAAAAGTTTATCAAACCCCATTTTTGATGACACATGCAAAAATGTCGACTTCATAAAATTTAAATAATATTAAAACGGGAAGAGAAATTAAAAATGTAAATACGAACGAGTAAATATGAACGAGCGTGTCGAATGGCTGCAACAAATATATTGTCGACGAGGTAATGTTTATTATCGAGAGAATGTTACACCGTTCTTTTTCTTTGGGATAATGTAAGAAAGTGCAGAATTTTAAGTGCATACAATAATTGATCACTAAATTACAATTGTACAATTCGTGTATGTAAAAAAAAATTGTACATACTTTTTACAATGATACACTTCGCCTACTAGATAAGCGGATAACGTATTTCATGAGCAACATTGTACGAGCATTAATTTAATACATTTTTCTTCATTCCGATGTATTCATAAAGATACATGTCATCCCAGATAGCATTTATGAATTCATAAAGATCAGATTCAGATCTCTTTTTGAATTCATAAAGATCAGCTGTGCTATCTGGGATACCACTTTAATACAGCAATGTTATAAATTTTATTGAAGAAATATTCTTTCCAGTTTTTTTGTAATAAAAAGGCATGAGCACGCAATCTATTTCTTATAGAAAAAATTTCATTGTCTCAACAATTTCGTTCCCACATGACTTATTCTAAAGTGACAGAATATTCAGGACATTTATTTTTAAGCAAATACACATAAGATCATTTACAATGCATATTTTGTTTTGCTTCGACCATCATGCCCTAAATTAAACTGGAGATTATACTACGTGCGAGGTTGTGATTAAACATTTATATGTATTTAGTATATATCAAAGATTGCTTACAATTAGTATAAGAGTTGAAATAACTTTTGACAATTTTATAATAGTACTGTTAGGGAACACGAACAGTGCAATTATAAAATATTTTAAGATAAGTTTAAAAAATTATATGTATTTATTTAATATACTATTATGAAAATAATAACATAAATAATACATATAGAAGTTTGCCAAAAAATGTTATTTAATCTATGTTATCTTCTAATTAACACTAAAAAGTATATTCTAATCAAAGAATAAGAAATAAATTACATTGTCCTGCCTCTAGTGAAAATGTATTTTATTACAAATAAAAATGTCAAATTTCTTTACGTAATGCACTACTATGAAATCAACATGTTACAACTTACAGTTCACAATTCTCTCTATTACTTTTCGACCTTTTAACATAAGAAAAAAGTAACCGTAGTAAACAATATAAAATGCTTTTGACAATTAAATTCTCATTTATCTCTTGATATTCCTTGTTCGTGCTGAAACTTCAAAATAGTCTCTAACTCGAGATATGAAGATAAACATTTATTTACATAGTAACCTCTGTTTTAATGTTACTTTATTAGTTTCAACTTTATGAACTAATCTTAACTCTTCAGGATTGATGTTAGTTGCACAAATCTTCTACATCACGAGCTTCTACATCAAAGTTATAAATAAAATTGTTTAAAAATATTATGCCAAGATATTAATAGATTTCCTTATAATTAACATATGTAATCTTATCTAACTTTGTTAATGTCATTATTAAGAAGTTCTCATTGACAATAACGTAAATCATATTTTACAATATCATAATTGTACATTTGCTTGATACTTTGCTAGACCACGAAACTACAATATCTTCATAAATTATTATGTGTACCTAATGCACTAACGGCAAAAAAAGTTCTTGTACCATGCATGTGAATCACATTGCAGCCCCCTACTAGAGCTATGCAAAGTATTTTTAGATGACAATACACTGCATTTAGTTTTATTATACACAATATATATAATTTCCTCGACTTTAATTATTTTTTGTTTTAGAAATTATAAGATGTACAATCTAAATAAGGAAAATTGTCAAGTGCGCTTTGGCTCTTATTGTCTAATTTTCCTTATTTTTCTTAAGGATATTATACTAACACTGGGACAGAAGTAAAACATTGGACTATTGAATAGGTACATTTTTTTTCTTTATACTTGTTATTACGAAATTGTCTGTAACATGTTTATATTATTACCGCTTTCTTCTTCCTCTTCCTCCTAAAAAATGTAATATGTATCATATATTTATGTAAATAAATTTATTTTATTTATATAATATAAATGTTGTTTTAAAAAATAACTTCTTTTAAAAACTTTTAAAAAACATAAGGTATCACTTACTTCATCAAACCCGAAACAGGTTTCCATTTCCTTTTGCAATTTAGGATCATTTTGTGAGTTCTGCGTTGAAGATTTTGATGGAGTAGAGGGTTCTATCTTTAGATCATGCATTTCTATATCTTCCTCTTCTACTTCACCAATTTCCTCTCCTGTTCCTGTTACTATGCTATTTTCTTGAGTTAAAGGATCTTGCATTACCAATTCTCCATCTTCACTCGCGACAACAGCCATCTGTTATAAAATAATCACGCATTCATAAACAATAATTTCTGATAGTATTATGTATTTAATTATATAATTTGCTTCAAAAGACAGCAATCTCTTTCAAAGTATTTTGCTTAAGGATACCTGATCACTCCCTTGATTGTCCGCTAACTGGATCACTTCTAGCACAACGTATTGCTGGCCGTCACTGCCTTGAACCGCCATCATGTCATCTTCATCTTCCTCTTCTTCTTCGTCTTCATAACCTTTAAGTTTAGAAGCTAAATCACCTGTTGTTACAACATAACACATGGATATTAGTCAATGATCCATATATTTAGATCATATCGTAAGTGTCCCTGTGAGTGTAAACAATTTTATATGCCATGAAGTAATATAAAGAAATCACATTCATAAATCACAATATGGCATGCAGATTCAAAATTAATCGTGATTTCTTTAAAACTTCTTAGGGCCAGTTTTTCAATAGTCGCTTAACTTTAATCTTAGCTTAACTCATTCTTTGTCTCTTTCTATCTTCCTTAGAAAAAGATGAAGAGTGAGTTTAGCTAAACTTCAGTTTAAACGACTATTGAAAAACTGGCCCTTACAATTTTAAAGTTACAGTTTTAGCATTTTACCTGTCATTACTTCGACACGTTGGCCGTCAATGATTTGAATCTTCTTTTGTCTGCCGATTTTAAGAGCTTGCTGTTTTTCTTGCAGAGACGATTCCGGATCGTGGACGGCCATATGTCGAATAAGATTACCCTTATGTCTGCATAACAGAAAATTTCATATTAAGAAAAATTGTATTAATAATTGGTTATATCATATCATCAATCGTTTCAAATGATCGATCATGTACACACCTAAATGCTCTTTCACATTCGGGACATTGATGCGTTTTTTCTTGTGGCGGTGGAGGAACGTAGGAAGGATTGTGATAAAGATTGCAATGCCGTTTGAGTAGCTGTTTTTGTCTAAATGATTGAAAGCAATGATCACATTGATACGGCTTTTGATCGGTATGAATAAGCATATGACTTTCCAAATGACGCGCCGATATAGATGCATACGGACATAGATCGCACTTGTAACACTTCTCCCCTTCGTGCGTTTTGCTATGTAACTTATAGCTATATCTGAAATATAATACAAAAATTAAAAATATAGCTTGTTAAAATGCGCGCTTTATAATTTTTGTATTTAATATGTATTTGACTGTTTCGACACCATTTCAATACCGTTTCAATACGTAATGCTTCTTATTATATTCGAAGAAATTATTCACATACCTGTCCGGGAATGTTTTTCCACAACGCTTGCATTTTAGTGGTTTATCAGAAGTGTGTAACTTTTGCACATGAATTCTAAGATCCGTTTTTCTACCACATGTAGCTGGACATAACTCGCACTGAAATACTGGTTTATCGCCTACTGTAACATATATTATTGCCATGAGAAAGTAGACTGATATAATACTTACTGATCTCTTTATACACAAATAATATGAAATATAAAACAAATAGCATGTATACATTATATTTCTATAGTTTTTTCTAACACGTTTCGAGATTAACGCGAGTACTACGCTCAAGTGTCATACATAAAAAATGTTTATTGTAATACCTTTTAACGTAAAATCAATTTTTATATTCGATGTGTGCAAATCATATAATATTAAATCATAAATAAACTTTTTAAATACATTTTTTATACTAGAGCCATTATTATTTTACTCAATATATTTTAAAACTTCTTGGAAGTACCATATATTTCCGTATATATAACTTACCATTATGTATTAATTTATGTGCTTTCAAACTGTTGGATTGAGTAAATCTCGCTTGACAAAAATCACATTCATATGGTTTCTCTCCAGTGTGAATGCGAAGATGACGTTTAAGTTTAAATGTATCCGGACTTGCATATGTACAATGTGGACACTGAAAAAATAAGTGAAGTTTGTATTTATTTATGCTGCGTTCGGCAATGCCTATCTATTTGCTCTAAATCGGAGAGTATTTTGGATATAATAAATTATTGAAAGAAATAATTATAACTCTCATTCAATAATTTATTATACCCAAAATACTCTCCGATTTAGAGCAAACAGATATAAATTGCCGAATAATTTGCGAGGTAAAAGAGCACTCCGATGTCCCAGATTTGCATTGCCGAACGCAGCTTTAGTCATTAAGTGACACAGAAAGTTACACTGCCCTCAAGAATAAAGCACATATTTTTTACATTGAGTATCATAAATAATTATAATACTTTAAAAAATAAGAACTAGTCGAGAACGCTACACAGAAATATATAAATTAACCCTTAAGCCCCTTGCACAATGCTAGGCAACAGGCAATAGGAACAGGAAATAACCAAAAACTTGTCAATACAACCTAAAAAATTCGAACGCTATGATTGGTTGGCAACAGGCAATAGGCACAGAATTTCCAACATGACGGAAATTCTGTCTATTGCCTGTGTCATCGTCTATTCTGCATTGATACAAAGTTTCTGATCCCTAGTCCTATTGCCTGTTGCCTAGCATTGTGCAAGGGGCTTTAAGTGCGCAGCTTTGCATATATATATATATATATAAGTATATATAAGTATATATATATATATAAGATAACTTTATAAGATATATATATATATATATATATATATATATATATATATATAAGGAAACTTTTCGAGATGTTCCGTGTACTCTCTCTTATAAAGTTCGATCTGAAAACACGCCGCTCTGCACATCTGTAAAGGGCCTTCTTTGGCCCTTCTGGATGGGAAGGCCCAGAAGGTCATTATTTATTCAAAAAATACTCAGAATACTACGAAAAATTGTGCATTTAAGGGTTAAACGTGTAGTATAAAAAAAAATACACTTGATAGATGGCTGCTTTGTTGTTCGTGTTAAGCAACTTATTCTTCATACATTCACAACTATAGATAGTGCACTTATACAGTTCTTGTATATAATTTTTTTCGCATGTGTAATGAATTAGATTAAGAAAAATATAATAATATATACCTGATACGGTCGTTCGCCCGTGTGACATCTAATATGTCTCTTCAGTTTTGACAGCTCAACAGAAGCATAATCGCACTCGTGACATTTGTGTGGTTTTTCATGGGTGTGTCTATACCGAACATGTCTTACAAGTTCACCTGCAAACACATAAAAATAGAAATATATATTATATAATTTGTATTTTTGCGAACACTTTGATTTGATAAACCAACAAATTTCTAATTTGATCAAATTTAGGAGTCATTTTAAGTTAAGTTTTTAAACAATTATATTTAATATTTATTGTTAGTATAAGATGTTAATTTAAAAAATATTAAAAATAGAATAATTCTGAAAGTTAAAAAATATATTTCATTTTTTTACATTTCTTTCGCGTAATTGAATATATGATATGTAAATAGGAAAAGTAACACCCAATTACATACCAGAAGTTGTAAATGCACTCTCGCAATATTTGCAATGATGTGGCTTGGTCCCAGTATGAGTGTTGACATGATTCTGCAGTGAAGCCAGAGTTTTAAATCCTCGCTCACAAACACTACATTTATGTGGTCTTTCTTCCGAGTGCGATTTCATATGTCGTGATAAAAGATACCTGTTACATAATTAAATAGTTCATTACTTTTGTAATTTAGCATTTCTTTTTAGATACATGATAACAAAAAATTAATTAGATTAACGATGAAATATGTACAAGCATAAGAAATATTATAAAAAGATAATTATGCAAAAAATAATACCGTTTTGGACTGGTATAGTTGCAGTAATTGCACATATGAGCTTGCGTCACGGTTTGAGATTTCTTTGGGATGAACTTAATGATTTTAGTCTTATCATCTTCTGCCTCAGATTCAACTGGAGCTTCATTATCTTCATTATCTTCAAAATCATATACAGTGAGATCTTGTTCACCTTCCGCTTCCTCTCCCTCAGCAGCTGCAGCTGCTGCTACCACTGTCGTTGCTTCATCTTCCGCAGGTTTAGCCTCTTTTTCTTCCGACTCGGGTTGCTGAACTATCAGAACGTAACTAACTTCTCCAGGATTTGTATCAGATGGAACAATCGTGACAGTTTGATATGCATCGCCAGAATTAATGACAACTTGATTGTTTTCACCGTTGACTTGTCCCTAAGATTTATATTTATATTTATATTTAGATTTATATTTATAGTTGCATTTTTGTGTTTTATAAATTATAGTCGTTGACTATGATTGTGAATTTTAGCCCTACTTACATCCTCGTCACCCTCAGCATTTTCAAGTTCTTCAATCTCCTGATATTGTTCATCTTGAGCTGTCTCGCCTTCGTTTTGTACGTCAGTCTCTTCTACTTCTTGTATCTGTACCTGTGTCATTACAGGTGGTTCATCACTATTCGCCTGGTAATAATATTGACCAGACTGGTCAACAAAATACGTCCCACCTTCTTCTCCACCAGATAATCCTTCAACTTGTTGCACTGTATAATAAAATATATAAATAGAATATAGTTCAGTATGATAGAAATATCTGTAGAAAAACCCTTATAATAGATATTAACATTGCACATGTTGCAGCTGTTCACCCTGTCCTCCCTCTATCTCTTTGTTAAATGTCTCCAAGTAAGTTTGTATCTCGGTGACAGATTCTTGTCCCTCTTCCAACTTTATAGTTGCTACGTTACTCATGATTGGTGCATGTAGCTCAAACAATGATAGCTATGTTCATTAGTCTGAAACATTATATCAATATATATATTATTATTATAATGTTCAGATAATTTGGAAATATGTGTTTTAGCTACTACTACAGATGTAATCTCCAATCTATATAACACTTTTGCGCCAATAGCTCTAAAAATAAATATAAACTATATAAAGTATGCACTATATACACAAATGTAAATACACATTTCTCACAAATTTCTCTTCACACACACACCCTATTCTCCTTTACAAGACAAAACATACAGCAATTAGTTAGAGAAAGGAATTTTGGAATATGAAAACAGTTTCCTAGTTTAGCCTTCAGCTTTTCATTAGCCATCAATCTTGAAAGCTAGCTCAAAAAGCTGCGAGTCTATACATATTACGGGGAGGGGAAACACGATCGAGCCAGGAAAAATAAACCGTTCTGACCGTCGTCGAGACCGAAAGCATCTTTGTGGGTCAGGACGCGGGCCGTCGTTCCTCCCGGAGCGTCGCTCGAGGATACGACGGGCTAGCAACAATCTCGACGGCGGGCATCGCCACGGTCAAATTAAAGGGAAGGAATCGATATAACGCGACGGAGAAGAGACCCACGCCGCGCCGCGCCGAGGGCACGGCACGGCCCACGGCGCTCGGCGAGCGTAGACGAAACATCATCCCGGTTGCCGCCGTCGCCCGCGACGGCGGGGCGCTCGCTTCTTGGCGTCGCTCGACGCGCGCGACGCGATCAAGGGGGCAACGTGCGCCGCGGCGACGGCGGCGACGCGCCGCCATACGACGCGGATCGCGGCGCTGGAGGACGGCACGGCGGCCGACGTACCGACGCCATGGGGACCGAAGCGGAGGGAAGCGAGCGAGCGCGCCATGACGGGCGGACGCCAGCGAGGCGAGGCGCGAGGCCGAGCAAAGGTACGGGTTGAGAAGCAACGCGGTGGTGACGCGAGCGGGTACCTGGGAGAAACACCGTGTCTCGCGGATACTCTCGTAGCACACGGCGGGGGCCCCACGAGGTCGCGCATTCTGTCGGGGAGCTTTTAAAGACAAACGCGGGTGCTTTCGATTTCAGGACACAGGGGGCATTAACGACAAAAATTTCAGAAAATTATCACCGTCGGCGCTGTCATCAATATGGAGGACACCGCGCGACGATGCCGCTCCGTGCCGTTGCGCCGCGCGTGCCGCCCAGGTAACCGCGGGTGAACGCCCGGGCACGGTACCCGGGGGAACGTCCGCTCGTATATCGTGGACACTCACCGAACGTCGCCGTGGGATACAACTGGACGCTGTGCGGGCCGAAGGGTCGATACCAGGCCACCGAATATAACACGTAAACCCACGATCGTCGCGTGAGGGCGTTGTGTAAGAGCAAATATGGCCGATCGAACTGCGATGGTTCAAATGCTGCGCTGTACTGCGCGTCGGTAGCTGCGCACTGGCACGTTGTTGCGCGTCACGCATCACGCTCGCGTGTTTATACGCTGCCCGCAATCGTCCTTTCTAGTTGTCTTTCCGGAAGAGACGCAACGTCGAGCCTTCGCGAATGTCCCGGACGCTTCGAACTCGTCAACCGCGATTATTTCAAACCCAATCCGGTAGAATCGCATCTCCGCGCGATACGCGCGAGAAAATCAATCCATCGCGCGGTGGAAGAGGATAGCCATGCGGGCCATGCCATGTTGCCGCGCTTTTTTTTATCGAACATGAAATTGTTTACTTTTTTTTATATGCCGCGTTCTATTTTTTAAATATATATATTTTTTTTTAATATGAAAGTTTGTCTAAATAGGTCTTTATCGCATCTCGTTGGAACTGTACGGTTTCTATATGTGGAACGTGGTTGTACACGCGTTCCATTTCACATGTGCGAGCTGACGTGGCAGCCAATCAACTTTTTGCTTTTTCCGGGCTCGCACTGATCGCAGATGTGTAGTAGGAAGCGATTGGCTATCGCGCCTGTTTCTTATTGTGCGGGATCGATTGGTTCTCTGTTCGCGTTGCGCAAGTCTGTCTGGACGGACCTTAAAAGCCCATTTAACAAACTGAAAACTCGCGCGAAACTCGGACCGCTATCAATTTTGAATTTGTACACTCGGCCGCACATTCTTTTGTTCGCGAGAAACTACTCGTATTTCTGCTGCTAATTTGTTGTCGCATCAGCAGATTATGCCTCTTGCACATGATGGTATGCATACTCAGTAGTTTACGACCGTTCTTTCGCTCGCCCGACGATTATTGTACAGCTTTAGCGAAAATTACAACAATATTTAGCTTTAAAATACAAAAAGTGCATAAAAATTAGGTATTTCAACACATACTGCGATTGTAACAATTAAATGACTTATTTATTGAGGTTCTTGTATCTTTTGTTTTATTAATTCCTATTAATTATGTATATTTATTATTTATACAAAACTATGATGTATGATACAGAGAATAGTATATATATCTCTTTTATATTTTCAATATATTTTTATGAGAAGCAACGTTGCAGGAAAAAATAAATATAATCTTAGATTGTTAATCTTTGATTCTTATATAAAAAACAAAACAATTCAAATTATTGCAAATAATAAAATCTTGTCAATGGTGATACAATCTCGTTTTGTTATCAGATGGAATTGCCTTTATCGCGAAAATAAAACCTTGTTTAATTTTCCTTCCTATTGCTTTAAAATATACAATAGCCATGTCTTTATTTTCCGATGTCTCAAAATTATTGTAAAATTTTAAGGTACCGACAGATTATCAAATACCCTAAAGTAACGTACTTACAATCTTTTGATGCAACTTCCAGATCTGGATTACATATTATAACAGAGCAAACATTGGCTCATCTATTTTTTAGTTCGTGATACATTGGTGCAAGTCTCAGATATATTACATGTTTTAAAATATTTGAAAGAAACATTTTTATAATTTATATTATTTCGTTAAAATTACAGCTTTAGTTTGTTACAAAATTTCTATTTTATTAGTTTATTACGTTTATTGTTTTAAATATCAGCTTTCTGTTAAGATAAATTTTCAAACTATTTAAATAAATTATGGGAAATTAAGGGTTTTCTTATACTTTCTAAAAAAATTATTTTAATAGATTATAAATATATAATTTTTCGAGATTTATTAATGTAATGCACGATTTGAATTTAGAAAAGTTACAAAAAAATCATCTGACATATCGCCATCTTTTATAGTATTTTGAATATTTATTATTCAAATAAATTTATTATTTAAGATTCACCGTTTTTCGGATTTCTGATATTTAATTTTTATAAAAGACATAAATGTAGTGTTTATAGTTGCCAAATGGACGACTTTTGTTATATAACATAACTATGTACAATATTATCTCTATAAATTAAGTATGTAATATTGTATTTAAATAATACTATTCTTATATAGATCTAATAATATTATAGATGTAACAATGTAGATTTAATACATGTAATAGTACAGATGTAATGGATGTAATAATGATTTTCTATCCTAATTACATGTATATGATTTCATGATACTAAATATACTTATAGCTAATTCAATAAAATATTTTATACAATATTTCCCTATAAATATTTTATCATACAACGTGTAATTAATAATGCACTTCAGCAAATTTGTATAACAAATAAGCTGTATGTACCCTGCACAGTAATTATCTATATCTATATTTAAAGATATATGTATAAACACGAATATAATTATATTATTGCATGAATATGTTTGAAACGATAAATATAAAACTGCAGAAATTTAATCATTACATTCATTTCATCATTTAAGGCACTTGAAATATGAGGAACATATATGACATGTAAATCTCAATTAATGTACACATATAATTTTCTTATTCGACATGTTCTATATTACTAGTGCTTTGTGACGATGACGATTCGTTCTCTTCGACGTTTTTCTTGATTAGATTCCATTCTGCAGCAGCTTCTAAAGCATTGGACGCCAATTCCTTAATCTCTTTCTTTTGCACGGTGTCGTTTTTACTCAATGCCATCAATAGTTCCATTATGTCCGTTTCAATAAGTTTTGCGGCGACGTCCTTCGTACTTCTCATCATGTTTAGCACAATTACGATACCCCTATGTTGTATATCAGCGTTTGGATTAGCGAGTAAAAAGCGTAGAGATTCCACCCAATCTTTCGAGTCAAAAATTTTCTCGCAAGCCTTTTCGCTGGCCGATGTTAGCATCGCTAGGGCTCCAGCCGCTGCTATGCTAGTTTCTTGATCCTCGTCCTCGCACAATATTACAAGATACTTAACTCGATCGTTTTCCTGCTCGAAATATTTGATCACTTCCTCGCACATTATCAAATTGTTTATAACTTGTGTTGCCGCGCGTCTCAACATGTCGTGATCCTCGTACATGTAGGCCTCGATCTTCTGAAATCCTCCCTCCTTCAAAATACGTTTTCGTACGCTGTCGTTAACGCCAGCCAGATTGCACAGAGCCATTAGACTCTCAAAATTCTCGAGAGCAGAACACTCCGGGTTTAGAAGATTTATAAACGGCCGAACAACCTCCATGATCCTCTGGCCGGGAAACGCGACCTCCGGATTTATCGTGATTCCCAGACGAGCCAGGGCTTGCGAGGCTTGCTTCTTTCCCTTATCTGTGCCGTCCAGCGCTAACGGCAATAATGCCTTCGTGCCGCCCTGTTGAACAATTATTCCTCTCACCTCCTGCTGACTACATAGCGCGTTGAAAACGCGGGCTATCAACTCTTTGCTATTTTGACTGTCCGTTTTGGCGAGGCTCACCAGTGCGTTGGTCACCCCGGCCTTCGCTAACGCGCACAGTCTTTTATTCACGAAGTCGACGTCGTCCAGTTCGTGTTCCTCGGGAATATGATGTTTGGCAAACTTTGCCAATTCTATCATCTCGGGTATGAGTTCTTGTTTGTCGTAAGCGTTGCACAGGTTCACCAACGTCGTCACCACACCGTAGAGAACCGATTGATCGCCAGTTTTGGCGAGCTCGATCATCGCTTGAACGGCTTGCTGGTCCTCGATCAACTTCTCTTTGACCTCGGCGTCGAAAGTGAGATACGACAGACCTTCCACGGCCCATTTTCTCATATCTTTATCTTTCTTGGGATTGATCAAGAATCGCCTGCAAGCCTCAGCCAATTTCTTTGTTGCTCCATCCGCGAACGGTCTGATAGTCGCGTCTGTGCCTCCGGAACTACCCAACTTGCACAAACCCACTAAAGCTCGAACCCGAATTGAGTCATCCTTAGATTGATACAGCTTCTTCAATATATTCACACCTTGATTTATGATCGCACTGGCCTTGTCTTTTTTGGACGCAGCGGCAACGATACACTCGCAAGCCACTTTCTGTTGCAATACGTCATCTGTTCCTGCCATAACGAGGATCATCTCTAAAATCCCTTCTTTAGACACAACTGCGTTTCCAACATCTAACGGGCCCAATAATAAGGTTGTTATCGCAACTACTACGCGCACCTGTAAAATCGATTAACAACTTATGAACTTTCACGTTTCATAAAATAATAATTAATTTAAAAAAAGATCAAGACAGCTACCGTTTTATTCATTTCATTTTTATTGGAAATAGGAGAAATTTTTGATAAATTAAGCTTTAGAATATATAATAGATATAGACAAAGTCATATTCTTCAATCAATTTCAGTTAAACTTTATTATAATCGTATTTTAATTTAAAACTTACTAAATATACAATATCGACAATTGATAAAGAAATCTTTGACATTTTTGCTTCTTGCAAGAAGCTATAGTTAAAAAGATGTTCGATCCTTTATTTTGAAATAATTTAAATAATCAGTAAAGATCGAAAGCTATAAAATTCATACCTTGGATTCTATGTCAGGCGAAAGCAATTTATCTTTGATAAATTCATCAATGGCGTTACTAAATTTTTCCTTAGCAGCATCATAATACATGTTTTCATATATTTTTGCTAAGCATACACTGGTTATGGTTCGCGTGGAAGACGTGATGTCCATCGAGGATTCGTATTTATATTCCTCCATTTCACTGGCCACCTCCATCAATCTTTGCAAACCACGAAGCTCGACCAATTGTTCGGCCCAGTCTAACGCAGTGTAATGAATGTTACGCATAATAAGCTCTATTATTGCATCTCTAGCAAGGCCTGTTATCGTTCTATTCGTTACACTGTACAACAAGCACGACAGAATCGTGTCTATTTCCTTCTTATGCGCCTCGCACATTGCCTTGTCTGGTTTTGAGTCGGGCTTATTACTCATGCCGCTGTAAGTGTTTAATATAGTCTGGAACCGAAATATACAATAAAAATTTTTAATTACTGAAATGTGCGATGATAACTACACGTATTTCAGGGCAGTGTACTCTATTGGTAGAGCGCCAGACTCATAATCTGAGGAACCAGGTTCGAGTCCACTTGAGCACGTAGACATGGAATTTATTTTCCGAAGCTGCCCCCCCCCCCCCCCCCATGTTAAGCAGTTGGTCCAAAGGATAAAGGTTGAGTGTGGAGATGAGGTAGTGGTGGATGAGAATTGTAACCCCATAGGGGATTGATTGTAAAACCCCAACTACACGTATTTCACTCGATAATATTTACCTGTAAACAATGTTGAGACGCGTTTACTCTCTCTTGAGATGTGCTGTTTATAATTTCCAGACACCAAGGCAAACCGACGTCTTTTATAATGGATTTGGTTCGACTAATATTGTTTTTGCATAATTCGCTTACAATACGAATCGCGCTACAGATCGTTTCGTCGTTCTTTTCGACTTTCAGAAGTTGTGCAATTTTGGAAACACCTTCCTTTTTGAAAATTTCTTCGGCACCAGCTCTCTCACGTGCGAGCACAAGTAAATTATTCATAGCCATTTCACGTTTTTCTTTATCTACGCTCATGTTAAATGCTAGATCCAGCATTTGTGATACCTAATACAAAGAAAAGTAAGCGCATACTTAAATATAATGATCTGTGATCAAGATATAAATTAACTCTGAGAGATTATATTAGGATTATATTTGATAAGATTATATTTTTATAATGTAATTTTTATCCATACAGTATGTGTAGACTTTAGACTATTAATCGACAATAATTGATAATTATATAATAAAAAACAAAAACTTTAATCCGTTTGTCAAATTATATGTGATGATTATATGTGATGTGAGTGAAACAAAAACTTTTACTAATATATCCAGTATAAAAAATATATTACAATTTTTATATCTAGATCAAATTATAATGTCGCGAGTGATATAACTTTTATAATAATTATGTTGTATTTACCTTGGCACTAACACGTGAATTTTCCTTATGACGTTCTTGTACAATTTCGTGTAAGCGCGCCGCTATGGGCTGAATAGCTTTGTTATTGGGGTCAGATAAAATAATGTTCCTCACATCCCGATATGCCTCCTCGAATCTCTCTAATGCTTCTAGTGCTTGGCATCTACGAAACAATGCCTTGGGATCGTTAGAACATATCTTTAATGCACTGTCACAGTCTTGAATCACTTTCTCGTAATCGCGCAGCTTTAAATGAGCAGCAGCTCGATTTTTGTAATACACAGCTTTCTCAGTGTTGTCCTCTTTTGTTAGTTTTAGTGCATTTGTGTAATGATTCAAGGCTTCTGACCAATTACCCTTGTTAAATTCTTCATTGCCCTTCTCTTTCCACTCCTGTGCAGTCATATCCGACTTCGTCATGGTGAAATTATTCTGCAACACAAGATATATGATACTGTATTATATGTTTTACATTATATATTATATTATGTTTATTATATGTTTAACATGGTAAGACTCTGTAATATTATCTTAAATCCAAAAAGTATAGAAGATACAATTATCACCAAACAATTATATACACAAGAATGAGATATTAATGAATCAAAAATAAACGCACAGTTCAATAATAACAATACAATTTCTAGTGTTAGAGCTGCATATAAATTGTAATCGATTGCTACAGTAATTTTTATATTAGAGAAAGCTGACTTTAGTTAAACAGTGAAAAACAACATAAGTCAATTTTAATTTAAATGCCTCACCTTTTGTCTGGTAACAATTTATAATTAACCGACTTAGAAAGTCTTGAAGCCAGTTTTCAAGACAGCGAGAGCAATTGAATTTTCCGTTTGCCACTGCAATTTAAAATTGTAATTTGCGGTTGAGCTTATTCAGCGTTCACGCTCAGAATGATCCAGGAGCCGCTTGTGCATCGTATTATAGACGACGTGGAACTATCCAGACGCAACGTTCGGCGACGTTCGCGAAGGTTTATTTTTGGCAAACCATCTTCAACATAAATCAAGAGCATTGGGGTTAAATATAGACACGATAATGCTTCCGGCCCGTTGGCTGTAATTCAATTACCATTGATCGCGAAAGTTCGAGTTTCGGCGACGATCTATGACGCTACAGGCAAATATTTTATCTTCTTTTAAGTTTTAAGGCGAAAAATGCAACTATGTATACATATAAAAATAGGTACGCTTCGCTGCGAGAGTCAGAAGAGGCAATTTACTATTTACACTTCTCCCTTCTCACGTCGGGAATTTAAATTCCCCGACGAAAGCGTCTGGGAAAGGCGTGCGATTTTTCCGAGACGAGCGAAAAATTTATTTGCGCGAGGATGAATCTCTTTTCATCGATATTTCCCGGCGAAGAGGTTAAGATTCCTACATTTGAGGTTATAGGATCTTCCGCGAGCACGGCATGAAGTTCACGTTGCGTTTTGCTTTTGCCACTTTTGCGTTCGGCGACGGCGACTCCTCCGGCGCTTCGAGAATCGCAACAGTTCGAGATTGCGATTCTCGAAAATACCAGCGGCCGGCGGCCGGTTGCGAAACGCGTCGCGACGCGATCTGAATCGTTCCGCGACTTTCGCCGCACAAAGGTGACTTGTTGGGAAATTTGTCGTTTTCTCGGTGCGCCTCGCGATTTCTCACAATTCATGAATTCAGACGTCGAACGTTGCGCGCGAATTGACACCAATTTGTTATATGCCGATCGAAACTCATTGCCGAATAAAAATTATAAAGACAAACGAGAAACTAAAATGGCGGAAGTTTTTGCGGGTGAGCGATTAGTGAACTTTTCCCGACAATTATAATTATATATTTTCAAAACAATTTATCAGTCGCGCACAAGCCATATTTAAGCAAGGATTAAATACAACAGTATCGAGAAAAAAAAACATCAAGGAAATATACACTATGCTAATCCACATTCGAGTGTTCGAGTACGTATAAAAATAGTAGTTTTAATAATGTAGTTTTACAATATATACTGTACTTCTTCATGCCTTGTATTACAATTAAAACACCACTTACACCACATTGGTAACTTATTTATAGATGATAATTACATATGTATATGCATACAAAAAATTACATATAACAAGATATCAAATTAATTAATTTGGAGAAATATATAAATAAACATTTATAGATCTTTCTTGGAAGAACAAAAACCGTATAAAAACATTAACACGTTACATATTGTGCAATAGAAAATATTTATCTTCACAGGATCGTAGATTTAAATTTAGATAAAATCTCTTTCATATGTTTCTAACATATCAAAGTTGTTATATTATTACAAACACGTATTTTAAAACGTATTTTCAGTTTCGTGAGGAATCCGGCAGGATTTTCGCTGATCCACCATATTTTTTATATCTACTTGTAAATAGCCCATGAATATTCCCATTACGATTGTCAATATTATGGAAAATAGAAGCATATATTTTACAATAACGATCTCACTGTATATGTTGTTATTATGTTTTTCTAAATGGTTTATCTGAAATTATCACGATGCGTCAGTATTGAAATGTTTATATTATTAAGTACTTAAATATTGCAATATTAGTTTGCATACCTTGGAAGAAAATGCATCAATACGATCATTTCCTACCGCTGCAGAAGATAGCGCAGAATAAGATTTTTGGGTCTCGCTATTTTCAATGGTACCGTCGCAACATCGCAGTCTGTGCATCTCGGTTGGCTTTTCAGACTACAAGGAGACAGCATTAGCATGTGAAAGATCCTACCTTATGAATATTTTAAGTCTGAAGTTGTTGATGTATTTTAATAGTTCCAACACAATGACAGATCTATTGAATCGATCAATGTAGAATTAATTAAATTAATTTACCTTCCAGAGTACACTCAGTTCTTGCGCTGTAGCGTTTGCATTTTTTAATGGCAGGCACATGACTAGAAATCGATCGTGGTATAGTAGACCGCGTACATTATAGCCAGGTTGCAGCACAACCATAATATTTCTTTGTTCAGATGGCTGCAGAACTCCTGAGCTGGGTCGTACTCTAAATTTCTCAGGCGATGTTGTCTTTATCTACAATCACCACACTTATCTTATGCTACATTTCCAATAAATTTATTCTATTTGTTATTATTGTTATAATAGTCAATAACGATATCCACGTACCTTATAAGATAAAGATTTGTCGAGTGTAATATTCTTAAGTATAATTGTCCCAGTAATATCATTTCCATCTTTATTAAACGTAATTACTTCTGTGGGTTCTATAGATAACACTGAAACAAACATAATTTATTTCATGCTACACATATTTCTGCTTCATACATATTCTAGCGTGACGTAAAGTTTGCACGTAAATTAAATTTTTTACATACATTGTTCTTCATTAATCTGGTCTCCGATACTAGTCGGACTTTGCTCCGTAAGTGGTGAATTGTCTACAAAGTGCACCTAAAAAACACATTACATGTTTAAAGAAGTAATTGGACAGATGTTTTTACAATTATGAATAGTAGTATGATATATACATCTAAGTATTCCATATTACTTATTGTTAGTACTTTCTGTCTCAGAAAACTAGTTTGAAGTATGAAAATGATATGAAAAACAAATTAATGTGATTAACAAAAGAACAATAACAGAAAAAGGAATACAGATGACAAAAAAGCCTAGTAAAGTTGATACGTCATTAAGTAAACGCTTCACACGTCATATAATTATAGCAATTACATAAAAAGAGATAATGATTACCTTTTTATTATTATCCAGTTTACCGTTCAATACGCCATCTCCATTTGTCTGCTCCTCTGAGACGAATTTGAAGGTATAATCGTTGTTACCTCCCCAACATTTCAACGCGTCGTTTGGATTGACGTAATCCTTCAATGTGGATTTGTTAACGAATTTAATTTTCGGAACAGCTTTAGCAGGTAACCATGATTTTATTATTTTAAAAGCTGCATTTAAAACCCAGGGCATCTCGAAAATGATGATGTAGTTTAGATAATATGGGTAATAAGATTTGAATAAACCAATGAGGTACTTAGTAAGCTCCATATCCGTATTGGAAATTCCAGCTTCTGCCATATCAAAGAAAATTGATATCTGATTTCCATTTCCTTCTCTGAAAATATAATGAATAAAATATTTATATTAATAGAGTATGAACGGGTTACAGATATATTAATGATGTTTATAATCCCCTTTGTATAAAGATAAGGAAACTAATAAGTGCACTAATACCTTTCTAATCTCTCAAACCAATAAACTATACATCTCTGAAGCTCTGGAAACTCTTTTACTCCTTTAACATGCAACTTTGACTTAATTATAAAAAGTTTTTTGCCATCTTTGTCTTTACTAAAGCCAAAGATTGAGCCATCTTCTAAATAATCTCTCCTCACATTATCTTCGGTGATATCTGTAATCCGATTTGCAATGAAAGAAGAGAAAGAGAGATATTTTGTTATTCTATTAATATTAATCCTTTCAGTGCTAAATACTTTTGATGAATGGATCATGCGTATACAGAATACTCTACTATTTGTAGCACAATTCAGCGCTGAATATTTTCGTTTAAGACCGGATGCGTAAACTTGCCTGTAGCGTTCACAATGTGCCGTTTCTGGATTTGTTTACACATTTACATGTAGCACTAAAGGGATTAAATTACACTTTATCCAAATTAAGACATATATAAACTTGTCAAAACAACTTTTGTGAATTTTACATTACTATGATGCCGCATAGAAAGTAATAACTGACAATTATGTCAAGCAAGATTCACAGCATAGTTTTACCATTTGTCCCAAACTTTCTTCTCCAAGTACAAGTTTCCCAAAGCATGTTAAACGCCTCCTGCTCGTTGAACTCATGATGCTCCAAAAATCGTTTCAGCCAGTCGTCGCTGTTCTTTACCCTGGCTATATCGACTGGATGGAAACCTCCTGTGAACAATTGTTAATCAGATCCAGACATATAAGGTCCAGGTGCAAAACTGCCCTTATCTTCCCGCCGTATTTCATGGTTCTGTAAGTAATTAACGTAGGCAAACATCTCCAATTATCCACGCCTTTGTCATGTCAATTAGAACGCCAATTGTTTTCAATTGAGTACGCGATCGGCTGGATACGACCTTTGCACACGTTACACGAGCATCATTACGGCACATATATGCACGATATTAATTCACTTTATAGCAACATAAAACGCTCCTGATCGCCGAAAAAAAGGAGAGGAAAGAACTCATACATACTGGAATCGGGTGGTCCCTCGTCGTCCAGCTTTTTGAAGAACTTCTCCCGAAGATCCGCGATCATTTTCGCGTGCGTTTCCATCTTTACTTTGTCAGGCTAACGGCCGGACGGATGACACTTTGACCGGCGTCGAGAACCTATTGCACGATAACCAAATGATAATTGTTTATTCGCATGCCTGGACGTGGCCTGTGCGTGCCTGCGCGTGCTGAGCAAAATTCCCTTCTACGTACGTATTAAGTCCGTGCTCACCCCGACGGCGCAGCTCTCTGCACCTGCTCAAAGTCAACACGTCCCGCCTTGAAAGTGAAATAAGGACACGTTCGAGTCTCGAGGAGAGAAGGAGATAAACGATCGACAGAGCGTCGAGTGTACAATTAAACCGAACGGATTCTTCTCGCAACTTTATCTAATCAGGAACTATTAGAGGATTTTGCAGGCGCCGCTAAATTGACGGTATTCCATTTCAAATTTATCAATTTAACGAGCTGCGATAATCGCTGCAGGTTCCTCGCGAACGTCAACACTACGAGAGAGCAACGAATTTTGTATTGTTTTATCGTTTGCATACCTACGCCCGCGGTGAAGAATCCCTCGTGAATTCCGTATCATAGTCCCGAGCATTCTTCGTGCCTGAATCAGCTGTGAAAACAGCCATCTTATCATCAGCTGTCGCCACAGCGTTATCGCGATTATCACCGGATTATCACCGCGAAAGTGTCCGTCGCGTGCGATTTGGTATGACAGTCCCTGACAATCTTGACAATTTTTGCGAAATAGCAACTCGGTGCTACGTGATGTTTGATTTAAAAGGCTCAATACACCAGGCGTGTCGTGTTCGATGAAACGTAATCGACATACGTGCAACAACGAGTATCTCCGTAATATTTATGTAATATTTTCACTTGTTTCTTTCAGAGAATTTGAGGCAATATAACAGGTCGCGACAGATGAACATGGATGACGAAACGTTGAATAGGTAATTATATGATTTTACTGTGCATGTTACTACATTTTCGTAATGTTTTACAGTGTAGTAATGTAGTACGAGATGTTCTTGTCTGGAATGACAGTTGGTTTTTATTTTTATCTTAAATTGATAAAATTAGACACATTATGATTTCACTTCTGAATATATTACGTTATAAAAGTAACATAAATTTATTTTACTTGAACAACAATGGAATATTCTGAAGTTTGCATAAGTATTGCTACGTTTCATTAACTTTTCTCATTTAAAGAATCACATTCGACTCTTGAAATACTAACAAGTGAGGCCACTCAACTATAGTTATATATATCGTCTGTATTACTAGCGTTTTTATTATCAATATAATGAGCAAAGATTTATAAAAAGGAAAACACAAAATAAAGATTTATCTCATTTATTATGACTTTATCATTGTAGTTGTACAATAGCACTGTTGCTACGAAATATAAATATGTATTCCTTTAGGCTGGCAGCCGAAGCTTTGCTGGAAGAAGCCAAGCTTGGTGCACGAAGGGCTGAAATAATGGGACCCAGTGGATGGGTGAAACCTAAAGAAACCGTTAACAAAAGGTTCCTCCATTCAACATTACGAAATGCAGTAGCATCAAACAAGCACAGATCACTGAAGCAAGAAAAAGTGAAAGTTCCACCACGTAAAGCAGACGCTGTTAAAAAATCGTAATGTACATATATCTAGTATCGTTCCTGTGAATTTCTGTTAATATGTATTTCTGGTGTGTATTTTTGAGAATTTCTCATTTCTTGTTAAGAGAAAGGGGAAAAGATGTGTAAACGTATTTAAATGTAATTGTTACTAAAGTAAACGACTGTAGTTGTTTTTATTTATTGTATTACAGTACATTCATATTATGATCAAATATTACATATTTTTGTATGGAGTAAAAAAGAATTCTATATAAATATTCCAATAAACGGTATAAAATGAATTATTGATCAATTATCAATATTGTACAAAAATATTTTGAACGCTTTGCAAATATCTGATAGTGTCTTTTCCTGCCAATATTTAATTATTTTACATATTTTATTCTTGATTGGTAAGCATATTTTAGATCTTTCAGTCTATCTCCCACAAATTTCTAGTAGTTGTAATTTCCATATAAGTTCTATGTATGTACAATGGATGTCAGAGTTGCTTTATAGAGCTAACAGACGAAATTCTATTGTACAATTTCACATCTAATCTTTACAATCATTATCAGAACTTTCATTAAATGTACAAAGATGAAATTAAGTGTACAAAATGTTATGTATATTCCTATCTTATCATCTTGTATTTCATATCTCTCTTGCGCTTAAATATCTCTATAATGTTTAATTATAACACCACCGAATATAACAACAAGGTTTAAAAGCACCAATATCTTTAAATATCGTTAAATATCTTTAACAAATATGTGGTAGTTGAATGTAATCGCTTTTCTTCTAAGTATAAAATCGCTTACAGTTAGTCATTACTTATAGTTAAAATATTTTGCATTGATAAGTTGCACATATTAATATATGGCATCGCTTAAACATTTGCTTAAAGAAGAAAGAGTAATCACATATTCGTAGTTGCATATCCCTATCTCATCGGGTATTAAATTGACGAGACTGATACAGTTCGAGATGTCTCTTCATATTAAGATAGAGCCAATACTTGTCTACCACTTGTGCATATTTATGGAGAAAAAATAATTTCTCATATGCTTAAATTGCATTGCATACAAATAACTCCTCCATGCTAAATTATGATAGGATATAGTAGGTACATATATATACGCATAATGAAATTATTAAAAACCGCTTTTACACTTCCAGTAGATATGTAATGTGATACTATTTACTTATAATAAATCTTTCGAAATTCTGTGTTATCAATATCTAAAAATTTTAACTTTGATAACATATTTCTTTAGATCACATGTGTGAACATTTTCAACAGTTTTAATAAAAGTAATTACAATCAATTTTTTTGTTCCTGCAGTCATATATTATAGTCAATTATTTTTTAAATTTGCAATATTGTACAGCAAGCAATGGAAATTTGGTACTTGTGCTTTTGTGCACACTTCTGCTGTGCAAAATATTGTTAATAAATCACGCATTGTCAGTTTATAAACAATTATTTAATAATAAAGATGATATTTATGATAATGAGATATATATATGTATATGTGACAAACGTGAAATGATTCTATAAAAATCTATATGTGCAATGCCTATAACGTACCTTAAATTTTGGGCCCATTATTCTTTCCTATAACCTTTACTAAAATAATTGCCTATGAAAAAACTGGCTTAAGAAAATTATATTTTAAACATTAAATTATGTTTACATTGTTAAATCCTCCCATAAGCTAAGAAAAGTTATCTGGAGCTATAAATCCTGCTTCATTGCGTATTTTATAATTACACGACCTACAGGTAATGAATAAGTTACGCAGATCCATTCTGATGTATTTTCTTCTTTTGTTCTAGCAAGTCTTTCATATCGCCAAGAGCTTTTTCAATTTGTTTTGCAAATCTGGCGGCATCCTAGAAATATTGAAATTTATCAGAAGATATAATTATCGTTATATTATCTTTTAATATAAATGAACAATTATGGATGTATGAAATATAATAAAGACAATGCAAATATTTAAAGAACAATAAATATAAAAGAATAGTTATGGTAATGAAACCGAAAATATTAATTATTATTTTACCGTTTTTGACGAAGATCGTTTACTAGAAACGTGGAAAAATAACAGATTTTCTCCCGCAATTATATAAGAAACGCCATAGCCATCATCGGCCACAGGACCAAATCCACCACCAGCTGAAATGCAATTAGGATACTTCTTCAAATCCAGTCTCGAAGTTTGGCCGTGTGGAGTTTGCGATGTTGATAATCTCCATGGCTCGCTTAGAACTTCCTATAATAGAAGTATTCATCGCGTTTAAGATTACATTTAATCTCGATTATTGTATTGCAAAGAATCATAAAACAATTACCTTCAAAAATGGCGAATCTACTTCTAAGTACTTCGATACTACATATAAACAGAACAGGTGCCTATCTATTCCTTTACCACACATAGCATCTTGATAACCTTTTTGATGTTTTTCTACTGCATCCATTAGCAACTTGACTTTTTCTGTTACCTATATTAAAAGGGAAATCGATCAGTAATATGGAAAAAGAAATCTTTATATCTTTTCAATTATTTTATTTTTACCGTTGTTGTTTTGTCCTCCATTGCTTTCACCCATTTAGAAGATTCAATGGTGCACGGTCTGACCGTTTCTGTTCTACCTTCTCGGAACAATCTCGTCATGGAAGCTTCATAAGTTAAATTAAACTTGCCAGCATCGCGATAGTACGCCAATTGCAACGCCATTTGTATATAGGCGTCTGGTGATATGGAATGAGCTTTCATCAAACCTTTGCCATAAACATCGTGCACATAAATACGTAATTCAACATCATTCAATATACTAAGCGCTACCTGTCGAGTTTAAAATCAATTGTTATATAACTGTAATATTTGCTAAATATAGTATATATACTACATCTGAGATTCATTATTATTACCTGATAAGATTGTTCAATAGCTTCGATACATTTGCCATTTAAATCCCACTGCAATCGAGTTGGATCTGGAGGTGTAAATTCCGGACTACCTGCATTATGTCCATCTTTATATCTGAGAATAATACATATTTTTTAAATAATAGAAAATTCTAAGCTTTTGTATTTTACTTTATTGAAAGTACCAAATTCATGAAAAAAACTACATTACCATGCTTTATTTGAAAAGTAAAGACTAATATTTAGTGTTACGTTTACCATTATCGTTTATCAATACACAATTTAAAATAAACTTAAAATGAACAAAGCAAATTGACTTGATTGGCCCTTACTTTCCAAATAATCTTTTTACTATATCATGCAAATCTAAAATATATTGTATGTACTAATTAAACTAATCAACAGTTTCATTAAATTCATTAAATTATCTTAAATAATAACTTTAAAATAGTCTTAAGCATACATTTATAATACGATAACGATTAAGCAGATAATTATATTTTGAAATATTAAAAAGCATTTGCAAGCAAAAATTTACATAAAGATACTTATGAAAGTAGAAAAGTCAATCATTATATAATGATAATTAAAATGCAATAAAAGTACTTATACAATTGTTAGGAATGATACAGATGAGTAGTTAGTAATTTGCCCCATTATACAAAACCGTGTCACAACACACAAAAAAATTACCCGATTTCATTATCAGCAGCCACAATAAATTCCCATAGAGCTCCGAGCACTGGTGCATCAGCCCTAATAAGCACATAAGAAAGAAATATTAAAGACGAAACGCGAAAGAGAAATGTGAAAAGCACTCGTTGTCAGTATAAGTATCCGAGAGAGAAAGGTAACCTCCAGGAAACGTAAATATTTAGGAGACTGAAACATAAGCATAGCAAGAACCCCATAGAACTTTAAAGATGACTGCTGCAGAGAGCGTTCGAAGACACTAAAGACTTGCTAGAAGAGGAAAAAATAAAAAAACTTAAATAAAAAAACATACATATATGTTGCAATTCAAACTATTTCAGTAGAAGTCCTTGACACACAAGAAATAGACAGTAATATACAACAAATCTTTCAGAAGCAGAAGAAGAGATAGATATGCAAAATAAATAAGCTATGGATTGTAATTCTTACTGTCGGTCCAGGAACTCCGAACATACTATGTACTCCCATAAGTGTGACATGATTGCAGCATCTGCCCTGCTCATTACTTATCATTATATGCAGTGTTTCAATATATACATAAAGTATGCAATCAATTTTTTTTATATTAATAAAAATATAGGTCTAATGCTTCGTACTATATTGTGTATAACAAATACGCGCTTTATGTTTGTCTCTGTATTAAAACTAGATGCACAATTTTTCTAAATAATTATTACCTTATATGAGAAACAATTTTACAAAAATATTAACGATTTGGTTTTATCACTTATACATGATTCACATAAAGTGTATACTCACCAAGAATGCTCTGCGTTGAAGCCAATCTGCGAACAGAAATTATTTTTATGAAACATTAAAGCTAATGATAATCAATTCTAATAATTCAATTATAAACATATAATAATATTACTCACTCTGCCGTTGTTTCCAATACACAGCGTAAAAGATTTATCGAACCATCGATCGTACCCTTTTCCATGTAATAGGATCCTACCATAACGGTCTAATTTTTCTGGATGTTTCTAAAGCACAAAATGATTATAATAATTATATTAGTTTGCAAATCATATTTATGATTAATATTTATATTGTTCAAAATGTTTTTATTAGATAACGTACTGGATCATATTCGTAAGGTACATCGTCCAATGCGACCACAAAAGCGGCCTTTTCAATAATATCCAAAGAAGCCTTATTTACACCTTTCGCGAAGAAGTCTTTCCTGGCCTGCGCCCAGACAGTTCTTTCACCAGCTGTTAAAGCAGCCAATTTCTCTTCTCCCTCCGACGGTGTTGAATCGTCATCCAAAATTTGTTGAATCTGACTGTAAGGCGATATTATCGTAATACACGCGCAATATAATAAAAATGCATACCGATAAGACAATAATAACTTACAGTTCTATCTCGCAGGCTTGAAGAATTCTGTGGCGGTAATAAATTAAAACTTTGAAATATCTGCCCTTATGATACACTACAACATGTTTAGAATCCTGATAATGCACGATTTTGTCAACTTCAATTCCTGGAATTCGTGTAGTATTGAACACTCTTTCATATTGCCAAGAACACAATGGTACTATTCCTTGTACTAGAATCTGAAAATTAACACAATTTTTTAAATTAAGTCTTGTATTTGTGTGATTAAACTTGTGTGATACAAAATACTAATATGCATACTCCCAACAAAAAAAAGAATAAAAACAAAGATATTACGAATAAAAATTCGTACGCCGTTACTAAACGTATGAAAATCTTTCCATTTCGTGATTTTCGTGTAAAAAATGTAATAATAACTAACAAAAAAATAACTAACCGGTTCTAATTCTTGGCGTTCAATAAGACGTCTATATTGTAAGCAGGAATATATTACGGCTGCGGCTCGCGCGGCTTGCACGTTCGTGGGATGCGAAAGGATGGCGTCGATTCCGTAGAAATTCGAGTTGACCATTAGGGGCGATCTTCCGCGCAAATAAACATACTCCTCCCACCAATCAGATACATAGTTGGTGGTCCACCAAGATTTAAGAATCAGGTAACGCTGCAGCTTGACTCCGATGCCGTTCTGGAACTCGTTGGCCAGCCTTTCCATGCGAGCGTAATTCTCGTCATCGAGCAACGGCCGTACGCTCCTCAGATACTATTTAAATGTACAATACTTTGATTTTTCCACTACAATGTTAAAGAGAAATGCCTAGAGTCCTAGAGGGACTAAACTAAGAGCTAGATTGAGATATTCACTGGACTAACAATAATACCAAATCCAATTTACGCGTACGAGAAGTGAGCACACATTCATGTCTAACATAAGATCATAAAATATATTGATCTAACCCGTTTCATAGTATCAGGTACTGTCGGTAGCGGCAATCGTGGCAGTGATCCTTGGAAGCTGTACAGCATAGGCTTATGCCAACCTGAGAACAGTTTCACCAGCAACAGCCAGACTAGGGACAACTTCGATGTCTTGCGACCTTTGCCTCTCGCCTCGTACATCCATCCTTTGTACATGAGTAACAGTTTCAGCGTGTATCGAATCGCGTATATGACCGCCAGCCATAGAAACAGCCCGACCACGAAGGAACCTGCCAGGTGCGCGAGTATCGAGGACCTGTCGTAAGAAACAACGGTTATTAATTACTGCTAATCTGCGTACCTACTAGCAATGAATCGTAAATAATTTGTAATTGAGACACGAAATTATATAGACTTACCCAGAAAGATACGGTGAAACTTTTCCGACAAGGTCATACGGGACCTTGTAACCAGCAAAGTGTATCGCCGTTACTAAAATCACAGTGACCCATAGGCTCTCCAAAGAAGCCGGGTAAACGCCGCTTTTCAGATTGTTCTGTGAACAAATTAACGAATGTGTAAAGATAGGCGTTAATAATATTCATTATTTCACATTTATATATATGCGATATTTGTCCAGGTATTAAAAACGTTCAAATTGGTGCTCATCAGAACACCGCGACTCACCTGAAATCGGAAGAATCTTTTCTTCCACGATCGTATACCAGAAAGCCAGACCAAATGGAGCACCTCTCGATCGAAGTTTACGTCCCATCCTTCGTGTGTTATCGAGAAGCTGAATGCTACGGCCGAATGGGCTTCCGCCATCCTGCGTTAGCCTTCCTGTAAAATTCGTACGTTAGAATTTATCTAAGAATTAATATTTTTGACGACTTAATTATAGCTTATGCTTGCATTGCCATTAAAATGATAAAATACTAAAAATACAAAGTAAAATAAATAAAATAAAATACGGTGTTCTGAATAATGTTAAAAAAATAGCATCGAGAGAGCATAGTCCAGAACACAAGGATATATCAGGATATCCGCATACCAGTCCAGAATGCTAATATCATATAAAAGTTGGTTTAATGAAGAAAAAAAAAAAAACTAGTTTTTACTGGATATAATAGGGCAAAATATCATAGTTTTTTTTTTTCAGAAAAGAGGCACGTCGGGGAAACGACAGAGAAAGAACAATCTCGTCGCGATGAGCTGCGCGCGATCGTAGCGGTGATAACGATGCAGGGTGAACGCAGATGCACCAGTTGACCTTACTTAAAAGTCGCAATTGCGGTGCGCACGAGTGCGTGCGTGAACGCGTTGTAGAACGTCGCCAAGCTGGTAAATACAGGCCATCGCATGGCAACGAGTTCGGTGTACTTGCAAATCACCGTCCACGGCGAACTTACTTTATAGAGGTCAAGCATATTCGATTTTCAAAAGAATATCTGATAGAGACTACTCGTGCTCGGCCTAAATCCTTGCGCACAACTTTTGTCATTTCCCTCCCACCGTTCTCTGTCTCTTTACTGATACTATATAAATTTCACTCGCAATATTCCTAAGTCGAGTTGCGGCATCAGAAATTATGCGAATCTTTTTTGTATAACACACATCAAAATAAGTTTTTCATATACTACCGCACACTTTCGAGAATACAAATTGATAAAATATACCAGAAACACTCGTTTCGTATATTAATAAGTATAATGTCTTATTATTACTGTAAATCTTAATTATAATTGTCGTGAGATCTATTTCCATTAATTAATACAGGATTGTATAAGAAAGCCAGTTTTTGGTATAATTTACTAATGTAAGAAGTGTGAGTAATACGAAAAAAAATTATTTTATATATTGTAAGCAAAAAATTCATATTCTGGATTTTGACGTCAATTCAATACGGATTGTAGAAAATAGGAGCCTTAAAAAAACCATTAGAATTCAAGTATATCAGAATGTCAAATTGAAATGTTAATCATACGAAAAATAAGTATTATTATTAATTATAACTAATAGTATACAAAAAAACCAGTTTTTAATGAGAATCTTTAATATATACATCAGTATTTAAATCTCTGACGATAAATTTAGACCCGTCATCTATCACATATGTAATTAATATAAGAATTGAAAAATATTAATATCTACGAAAAAAATGATGTTGTATCAACAGCATCAGAGTAATTGAAATAAAATTTTTTGATGCAACATCAACTTTAAGGCTCGTTAAACAAGGCTCCTGCCTACTCGCCTCTTCTATCCCTGTTTAATGACGTCAGAAGCGAGAAATCGCATGTCAAAAATTCTTGTTTTACGTTGAAATAAAAAGATATATCCATAAATCGCAATTGTAATTGATTCAGCACATTTGTAAAATATACCGAACACTTTCCTTTAGTTTTAATAATCAATAAATAGCTGTAAAATAAAAAATGAAAAAAGACAGGTTAAAAAGATAGATTGCATGTCACATTAGTTTTTACGGCTATTTAGTGATTATTAAAGCCAAAGGAAAGTGTTCGGTATATTTTACAAATGTGCCGAATCAATTACAATCCCGTTTTATGGATATATCTTTTTATTTCAACGTAAAACTGCAAGAATTTTTGGCATGCAATTTCTCGCTTCTGACGTCATTAAATAAGGATAGAAGTGGCGAGAGGAGCCTTATGAACAAAAACATCAGACAGTTGTTTTAATATAATCCAATTTTTGGATCCAATAATATCCAATTGAATTAACTGTTTATGTTTGTGGCAGCCCTTAACGTCAATGCTTAATTAAAGTAACTTTATTTTTTTTCCGTGTATGAGCTTCTCTCTTTGCTATAATTAATAATACATTTATATAATTAAACCTTTAATTTGTAGATATGTAATATACGGTGCTATTGAAATTTTACAAGACATATAAAAAATCGCGACTGCTTCAAGTGTATTTTTTTATATAAAATACATAAAAGCTTTTCACTTTTTTTCTATCTCGTGCGTCAAATTATTGCTTTAGGATTAATTTCCGTCATCGAACAGTGATGTAGCATTAAGTGAGTTGGCAGTCATTGCGAAGTGAAAGTTCTGCGCAAAAAATTCATTTTAAAAAATACATAAATATATATTCCCCCCAGGTCACGGAACATGTGCGTAATGCGAAGCGTTTGAAACCGATTAGAGGATGCTAGGAGCTGAGGGCGGTCTTCCCCGTGTTACAATTTTAGTTCTTACGCGAATATATTACAAAAGTACACCGCGTGCGAGATAGAAAGTCCGTCTGCGTTTCACTTGATTTCCACTCGAGTCATGATGGAGAGGAATATTGGGAGAACGAGAGAGGAGCGCCTCGATGAAAGCTCCCGATCAATATAAGATATGTAATTAATTTTTAACAAGACCCGCACGCGCGCGCGCTCGCGTAAGTTTGCTCGTAAGTCGCAAAAATATTAGCGCCACTTAGAGAGAGGGAGACCTAATTGACGATAATTCGCGGAGGATGTGCGATCGGACATATGTGGACAGTTCGTCACGCTTTCAGATCGGAGACTTTTTAGCGAGAGTGCATTACTTGCTCGATTACTTGATTGTTGATTCACTCGAGGGTCCTTTTCCTCCTGATTTCACCAGGAAAGCCGATTCACTAGTAACAATGTAACAAATGTCGGACACCGCACGTCACTTAGTAAAAGTGTACAATGCTGTCTTCTCGAACTTCAACTTGGGAAAAATATATGAATTATACTTAGGAATATCCAGGACAAATATTTGAATTAAATTTAGGAATGTCCACAGGAAATATATATGTTCTTTAAAAGTGATGGAAAATGACATGAGACATCCCGTAGATAAAATGACTATAAATAAAATATTACAAGTAATATATTTATATTTAAAATGTAAAATTCTTTTCTTCGTCAGTAAAAAATTAACAAGCAGAATTATTTGACCAAACTGACGTTTATTGTCGTAGTATTACATAAATTGTATAACATTAATGTAATAATACATAAATGTAATACTACGACAATAAACGTCAGTTTGGTCAAATAATTCTGCTTGATATTTATATTTGTACAATTTTACGCAATGCTATACGACTTTTATAAATAATAACTTCGTATAAATTTAATTTCTTTTACATGAAAATATTCTCGATGAGGAAAGTCCAAATCATTCTCTCGGCTCATGGATTATCGTTGCCCCCGCAATTCGCAGGTAGTAACACCATATACTCGTTTGCGAATGCGTTTAATAACCTTGGACTTTGAACAACGACTCGTCCCGTTAGGAGAGCCCGTCATAAACTTTAACGAATAACTGAGCACGATCTCTTGACGAGTTCGGATCTATCCGCGCTGCGTCGTATCTCTCGATCGTAAAATTAATTCGACAGTAAAATGTTTGCGATGGCTAATCAGTTCGTCGATTTTAAAGAGTACGTGGCACTGGGGCTGCGTCTGTTTTCGGTAGGTGTGAGTTAGCTTGACGATTTTATTGGTCGCCTGTTATCGCAATTCCAAATATAATAGTCGCTCTTTTTAAGTGTTATGATAAACCGCTGATAAGAGGAACAATATTGAGAGACTTGTCGCTTTTCTCTCTCTCGTGCATTTTTTAAACCCAAGTTAAAAAAAAACTATACTCGACGAACGTACGAATGTCGGTGCCATCGTGGCAAATAAATTACATCAAGCAAATTCCTTTTCCGCCAATAAGTAGGTCATGCGCCGCGTTTCTTTTGTCTGCTGCGATATATGTATATTCTGTTGACCTAAGGGCAAAGTCAATGACTAATGCGAATTATGTGGAAACAATTACGCATAACGTTTGTGCTAGACGGACTTACGTAACGGATGATAAAAACCTGCGATATCAAAGGCAAAATCGCTCAGTAAATAAGAGTTCTACAGAGACAGAATTTTGTACGAATCAAATCCGCGTAATTATAAAATTGTATACAACAATAAATTAATTCATTAAATAGTAAATTAAACTTAAATTGCACAAAACTTGACAGTTAACTATAACTCATTTTTAAGTTTGAAGTTAAGTATATAGATATTATAGTTCTGAAGGAAACCATTACGAGGAAATATCTAATAAATATAAATATAAAGTAAAAATATATATATTTAGAGTGTTCATAGTCGGACATTGAAAATTAACAAATGTTTTTATCGCGCGCGAGATTCTATATTGTATAACAAGTATATTGCATTACAACTATTGGGATCTACAGCGATACGCCTCGTCTCCGTCGTTACGGTAACACGAAAAAATAAAGACAACAATTAGTGCCTCGACAGTGAATACTGCGAAATGCGCATATGCAAAAACGCACACATGTAGACACGGGTCCAAGTTTATCGCGTTGTGCGTCAGAGATCGTTACGGAGTCGCGTAAAGTTCTTTGAAATGCGCAAAGAGTATTGAAACAATGATAACATTAATCAAACTAGTCTATAGAGGTTCAATCTCGATGTTTAATGCAAGTCACGTGCAGCGAGTCTCTATTTCGCTTCCTCTCTCTATCTCTTTCTCTCGTTTTTAAACCGAGCACTTTATACGTAAACAATCACCTCTATCGTGCGTAACCCCGATAGATAAAGAGGATTACCAATCTGAATCGAGTTCAGATAGGAATCCTGAAATTTGCTTGATGAGCGCGTTATTAAAATAATCTGATTTACTCTTCAAGCCTACTCTCATCCGCCGTCATACACATAACATTATATATATTATCACATGTCACGCTTCTGACAAAATAAATCCGTGATTAAGATAAAATTTTTTATAAGATAAGCATTAAAATATAAATTTATCAGATTATAAAGTGTCTACATTTAGTCGATATATAATTTTAAATATCCTGAAATTAAAATTTCTGTTTGATTTTTTTATTCCTGAATATTTTTATTGTCGTAAAGATGATTAGACAAAGAAGGAACTGACCACAAAACAATGAAAAGCGTAATTGTCAGCGAAAATGATTATTGCTATCCATGCAATTTCTTTACGAAGATTTCTTACACAGAAAAAACAATAGGTATGGTTGACTCACACATAAATCTGGTTGTGCTAACCTTTATGTGCTAAATATACACATAAATCTGGTTGTGCTAACCAGATTTATGTTGAGTCAACCATACTGTTTTTTCCGTGTATGAATTGAATACCTTTGCTGACGTGAATTCTTACGCTGCAAATCCAAGTGTGTTATTTTAGCTGAAGCTCTTCTTACACATTTCTTGCCGTTTTAAATCGCGTCATTGAACGTATTAACTTTTAATTTAATACGATTAAACGTGCTAATTGATGTAATTTAACACATGAAGAAATATATATATAAAGAGCTTTATAGTCAAATGTGTCATTTTCAGACGTTAATTATGTGCAGTGTAAAAATAACATAGTCAGATTTACAATGTACTTGTGTGTCATGTGCATCAGTTGCGGTCTCAAAAAGTCATTTTTTAAATGTCTATTATTTTGCACCTGAGAAGGCATTATTTATAACACTTTTATAGTGGTAATGCTTTTATAACATCAAAGGTGTTAAAAAACTTTTTTACAATATTTAGTGAAAGATAAAACTAATAAGTGAAAGTTTGTATTTTTATCGTGTACTTTCATCGTGTATGGCATTCATCATCACTTGATGTAATAAGCAGACGTCCAATATCTCAAATAATTTACTATCGCAACATGAATTATCATTGAACTTTACTCGACGATGCTAAATATCTACTACTTGATGACGTTAATCACACAATTTCTTTATCTAACCCTTTTTGATGTAAACCGTATCACTAAATAAGTTAAACGAGATCTTTTACCAGCGAAATGAAAATTGTTAGCACAATCTTGAGTAAACTTTGATCTGCTGAACCAACCACGCACCATTTTTGACCATATACCGCGGTTTAACACAAACCTTGAAAGTTCAAAGATGAAAGTTTTCCTACCAAGGGCTGTGATTAATTTCGAACCTTGAAATTCCAAAGATTCACTTTTCCCGAAACCATTTCTCAGGTGTTGAGCAAACGCTATCCAGAGTTTCCGGATCCAAAACTCAAATGGCAAGTATAGATCTCTTGCGTCTGACTAATAACGAATTCGATCGAATGCATTTAGTAACTCTTATATCACATTCGTACACAAATAGATATTCCGTCTTATTGTAAGAAACAAGATAAAAAATCTACATTAAAAAAAAATGATTTGTGTATTATTTTATTTATTTTGCGTCAACCATTGATTCGAAGTAAACACATTTCTCAGCTCACAAAAATCAAGAGAAAAAAGTTTATATAATTTTATATGTCGTGCAATGTCAATTTGTTGGATTGATATGTAAAAATCCTATAAATTTCGCGGATCTTTTGGAATTGTCGAAGACAATTGTGATGCGTTAATCAGCGATCTATATCCATCCCGTGAATTCCAATAAAAATTGTGTGAACTTTGTAATGATAATTGCGCCTACATACAAAATAGACATGAAGACGTAGTATCGCTTGTTGACGTCAATCAGTTACAATTATGATACGCCAATACTGACGTCTGTCGCAAAAAGTTTCCGCTTCTACTATGTTGATCTTTATGAGGAAAATAATCGCTATCTCATAGTCTTTTATTTACCTATGCTTAAAACATTATTATGTACATATTTATGTAGTCAATGACTTAGTTGCTTATGTATGGGAATCGACATTGATATATTCATATCTTTTGTTAACGCGTTCGCTACCTTAAATAAACGCATTATCTGTACCTAGATATCTCTTTTGTTAGAATTTGATATTTCTAAATTTCCTATGTAATTTGAAAATTTGAAAAAAGAATCAATTTTTTTTACCCGTTTTAGGCGTACCTACAATGACGTACATGCCCCCTTAACCCGGATATAATGAGTTTGCTGATAAAAGATTCGATCATAGCGTGAATATGAAGTATCTTATTCATGTGCATGAGAAACCACGTCAAGATACCTCCTTATCGGTGTAACTTCTGTCTGGATGATAACGCGCAATTACGAAGGAGGATCTTATCATTTAAACGTGAGACGAGCCTATTTTCGACTGCGTCAAACACATGTTTATTTAGTCGCGAACATCGTGATAACAATAGGAATTTTGCTGTCGATGTTTCGTTGAATGGTAGCAAAAAATTCATTTAACACGATATCTCCTCTTCGACATTTGTTTGATAATATTTTATTCTTTTATTTGCATTATTTCCAACATATAATTTTCTATTAATAAATACCACATGGCTTTTAATATTTCAATAACACAATAATAAAAGGATCAATGATATATGCAATAAAATAATGCAATAATAATATAATTCGAATTAATAAATCACTTTTTGTAAATCATCATTTGTATTGTTTTCCTTTTTTTTTTTGTTAACAAAAGCATTCAGCAATATTAATAATTGTTTTCTCTCGTCTCTATTGCTCGCAGTTTTCCTCTTATCATCTTATTTTGCTTTTTGCTTATATTTCTTTGTTTAAAAAAAATATTGGTATTTCCTCGAAGTTTCAAGGAGAATACAAAGTCTATATGATGATTCAACTATTACACTTGCAATGCAAATTTAACAATTATATTTACCGAGGTTTATTAAGCTTCTTAGAACTTTAACAAATTCCGATTTATATACATATACATGCAAATCTTGATTTATTAAAAAAATTCAAAATTAAATATAATTACATTCTTTAATATTTATATTCCATAAGAAGACAATAATGATCAACGTATTTTATAAACAAATAAAAAAATGATAAAACCATACATAAGCTTAAATTTTACAAACTTTGTTAAAAATCCATACACATAATCGATAAGAACGTGTTTCAAGCCTTATAATATTATATTTCACGTAAAGGAAAAGACTCGGTAAATCAACTCATGTTTCATATGTATAATATAAGTATTCTTTATTCATCGATACATGACTTTGCTTCTATCTTGCATGCAGAAACGCTTATTTAACTTCCTGTTACAAAAATCCTAGATTTAATATTATTGAAATATCATATAATTCTGGAAGTCAAATTTAAATACGATATAAAATATCGAAAAAGATATTACTTGTATTTAGATTCACTAGGTATGTTAATTGCAATAATGACATTTTTGCTATATATGCGTAAGGTACCTGGTACAGCAAGTCATATCTTGTAAAAAATTAATTTATGCTATCTTTACAACATATTTTATACTGATATACTTTAATTAAAGATTATAAATGTAAAATAAATAATTACGCACTTAAATTACTCTGAATTATCCCTTACATTATGTCATATACGGAAACAGTCGCAGCAATAAAAATAAAAATATTTATTTGCCAATTTTTTAAGACAGATAGGGATCTAAAAAATAAAATAAAGAAAACGAGTTCTCTTGCCTTGTATCCACATTCCTTTTTTAACGCTAAAAAATGGAAGGAATCATTTATGAAATATATTTCTTTATATAAACCGATATCTAATGTTATCTATAAGAATTTATTTTTGCGCAACACGCGATATAAACAACGGTATCATATCTAATCAATCATTGTTAAAAAAAAAATGAATTGCTCTTCATTACGACTTCTATAAGAGGCATAATCTGATGCAATGTATTAGTGTTCGATATTAAAGGGGGAACCTGCTTTAGAACGCTTCAAAAAGCATAATTTTTGCGATTTTTTTTCTCGGCTCCAATAAAACGAATCTTTTCTAAATTTTGTATAATAAAATTTTTTTGTTAATGTCAAAATGTGTACTAAAACACCCCAGAAGTTTAGAAAAGATTCGTTTTATTGGAGCCAAAAAAAAAATCGCAAAAATTATGCTTTTTGAAGCGTTCTAAAGCAGGTTCCCCCCTTAACTGCATCAAACATGTATAAGAAACGACCTTCGAACCGGCCGCGATCAAGACGCGTGTCGAAACACCCGCAACGAATGATTAATATTATTTCATATATCATCGTCTTCCTTATCAAAAAGCGGTAATAAGCAGGCAATGATTACCTCCCCATTCACGAATTTACTCCAAATTCGTCTCGTCGGCGGCCTCGAGACTGATTGCACGGACCAGATAAACAAATCGTAAATATCCGCTCTTATTAACGTATATAGATATACACGCCTAACTTATCAGCGATCTCTCCATAGTCCATCGTTATTCACGACTCTAATAACGTAATTTACAAGTCGCATGCGCACTCAGCGTGCAGCAAAAAACGCACACATGTGCTGCACATTTTTAATTATCTGAGCGCGTTAGTCAACAAGAACGCAAAGCATATATTTTTATTTGCCTTATTGTAATGAATTAACTTGCGACTTAACTCGTGACCGAATCTACACATCAATATTTCATGAGATTATGCGTGCGATCCCGACTGGTAGCAAGATGATTACCTATAGTCTATACAATCTAAGTTTATGAAGAAATGTGATGTCATTTCCGTCGGAAGTATAATATCACGATCGGCAATTTAATCAGCAAAACGATCTGCCAGACGACTGAAGCGAGACAATTCGCAAAAAATTTGTGCATGAAGTGATTTATCACGGTCGCAGTTTTGGAGCAATATGTAATATTAACTAGTTAGCATTAATAGCGACCAGTTGATTATTAGGCTGATAATATTCAAGTAGTCGCAACAAGGAAATAAATTTTAAAATCAAATCTATAGTTAAATATTATATTTTAGAATCGCATGCGCATGTTTAACGCTAAATAGGGTCTTAAACGAATGCTTAAGCACACTTGGAATTATTCAAGCAAAAACGTTCGAGCAATTCAAATATCCTGTTTAAATCTAATGCTATTTTGGATCTTCCATAATTTGCGTTACAAATTGAACTGAGATAAAAAATATTTAAAGTAGAGCTACGCGATCGTAACATCATTCAAAGGTTTCAGAAGCAAAAATGCCAAGTAAACATTCCTTGAAAACCAGTCTTAATTATGTTTCTTTTTCCTCATCTAATAATGTCTCGCAGAAAAATTGAACTCTGAGCTACATAAAAAATATAATTACAATATCCCGCAATTTAAAAGTAATTTTAAAGTGCATTACTGTTTTGTGTAATTAGTGTAAAGCCTCGTCGAAATCATATTGATGTTGACAAGAGGAAATAAAAAGAAATCATATTGACGTGATGACGTCGTCGCGAAACATTTCTTCTAATTGCACAGCGACAGGTACCTACATTACGCTCGCTTATCGCGCATTATATATGTATAATCAACATAATATCGTGCACACGACGTCACTTGTCTATGGAAATATACGTTCATTCCTATATTGTTGAAAATAATTAGACTTCGCAATTAGCTGCGAAATGACTGTCTTATTGTGTAACGGTCTCAACGTATCGCACTATCAAGAATTAAAATTACGTTGCAGTTGTGTCAGAAGCTGGGACTCGAGCGACGAAAACAAAATAGATAGAGCTCTCAGTTGAAATAAAAGACTTAAGTAGGCATATCTGATACACTATTAATATATTCAAATTTTTTCTTGAATTGCCTTGCCAACTATTTTGCATTGTAAATACACTAAAATAATCAGAAATGGATATTAAAGTTTTTCTTTCAATTTTCTATAACTTTTGGTTAAAGTTTTATACATAATCTATTTTTTTTAGTTTCTTTTAAATATTTTACTTTATATTGCATAATTAATTGACATTAATAGGCATTATCACCCGTATTATTCGAATAAAGTCTTATTATATAAATATATTACTAAATTTTGCTTTAATCGATTTAATGATTAACCCACTAAAGATTTTTTACGTGGAGAGATTCTGAAAGAAGAAATTACTTAAAATAACTCACGCACAAATACAGCATCACTCGAATTTACATTCGCACATATAACCTGTTAGAAAGTTGATACTGCACTATGTATTATTAAATAACAGCCAGTATCATAGAATTAGCAGAAATAATTTCGGTCGGTGGTCTAAAACGTGATTAAATCTAAATGCATTGTACGGTACGGCCTTCGGGTTTATTATGGAGGCGGCGAATGGAGGTATCTCCTGCACAAGAGAAGTATGACGGAGTTACTTTCTATGCGATAACGCAAGACCCTATGCACCCACCGCGATGTATGTTTTTCGCAATAGAATTTCGTTAATAGACAAATAATGCAATCGCAATGAAACCGTCCGTGAGTTAAAGGTGTAAAACCACAGTATCTAGTTACAGATATTTGCCAGCAATAAATGCTGGCGTTACGTAAACAATAGTACACAATTAGAAATTTTGTTTATTTAACCAAAGAATAGTGTAAATTATAAAAAAAATCATGTAAAGTGTGCGAGATTGTTTAAAAAAAACACCTCAGCACCCAATGCGTACAAAGTTAGAAGATACAGAGAAATTTGCATCAAATTACCGATGTACCGCTATGTAATTTACCTAAAAAATTACAAGGAAAGATCACGGTAGATCGCAGTAAGTATACAATTTACGAATCGTCAAGACATCGGCGAAAAGAAAATTTGCAGTTTTGAAATAAAATTAAATGTTTAAGGCACCTGTCCAAGGCCGGAATCCACATTATAACTGGTATTTCAGCACTTTTGCTGCTGTGATGGACTTTGACCGTCGCATGGATGTGACGCGTGTGTTAATCATGTGTATATAGAACCAGTCTCCGTCGTACTTCACTTGGAAAGATATGATTCTAGTGCAAGCATATAGCTGTGCGCAGCAGTTATAATAATAACGTTATAATAATAAATTACAACAAATCATGTAAAATAGCTCTAATAGAATTTTATCACTCTTATATCATAATTGTTTTTTTTTTTTGTACATTTGAATGTATCTCAATTGATCAAAGAGCTCCGTGTAGTCCGCTAATCATGTTTGTTATATAACGTTATATTTATTATATAAACTAATGCAAAGAGATGATCCTATATTATAATATAATAAGCGACTCTTTCATGATAAATAAATTTATCTGGTCCCTGTTGAATAATGACACATGGATTACACATGGATTATTTAAGAATATATTGACCTCTGATAATAACGACAGTATTAATAATTAAAACTGCCGCTGCTATTTTATTTATCGCGGTCGTTTGCGATATTATAATTTTTCAACTCTATCGAGTTATATGTAAATTCAGCATAAATCACTAACTTACCTACTTAAATAAAATTCATTACATATTAAAGAGTTCTTAAAACTTAATTTAATGTTACTTGCTACATTAACCAAAGAATAGTCAACGATATATTTCGTATAAAAATCATTTACTTTTCCCTTATACTAAAAGAAATTATTATTTCCAATCATTATTTACTAACAATTTGCTTGCGTATGTTATAAAGAAAACAGTATTAAAGTATAATCAAGATATAATTTGGATATAATTTGGACTAGATGTAACTTAAAATCTTATAGCGATTAAATCTTCAGGCAATTAGGCGAGCATTTAAAAATTATTTTGAAAAACATAAAAATAGATAATTGAGATAGCAATTTGCATAATTTTTTCACTTAAACCTTTTCTATAAAACTATCATAGATTTAGCATGCTTTAGTCGGCATCTTTCTTCACACTTATATATGCAGGTACATAATCATATTATGAACTTATACAGTTTAAACTATTATTTTCTTTGTCAGTTATTGATTGAATGTTAATCAAATACATATATTTTATTTTTGATCATCATTATATAAAAGGTAAAAAATAAATGTATATAAATTCTAGAGTATCTATATGATTGTTGCACATAGCTAAAACAGAAACGTTTCGTAATACTGCACGGAAAATAACTTGCTGCGTGTACAGGAAGCCGATTATTTTTGTCCGTGGACTTTCATTCGACACTTTGACGAACGAAACGTCGTCAAAGAAAATTAAACATGTTTTTAATAAATAAATAGAGGAATTTTCCCTCGTCTGAAGCAACTGCAGCTAAAACAATAAGATACGGTCAATACTCGAGCAATATTAGGGTGGTAAAGAAGAATAATTAATTTTTAACGAATTTTCGTTTTATTAGATAAGCTTACGTTTCGACCTTACTTGGTCTTCATCAGAGCAAAAGATAAATTTACATTAAGAAAGATAATAATAAAAGTATAAATAAAATGTTGGAATTCACATTTGAAATGTAAATTTATCTTTTGCTCTGATGAATACCAAGTAAGGTCGAAACATAAGCTTATCTAATAAAAAAAAAATTCGTTAAAAATTAATTATTCTTCTCTTTTACCACCCTAATATTGCTCGCATATTGGCTGTATCATATTGTTTTAGATTTTTTTAATAAGTTTAATGTTAAGTCAAATAGGTAATTCAATTATGAAACGCTGGTTCTTACGGGTTAATAAAAGTAAATCCGGATAATAAACAGTTAATTCGGAGCAGTGAAGTTTACGAAGTCAAAGATTTTTGCATTAAATGGACGGCATTTTAAATAGCTCAAAGTAGTCTTTAAAATTCATTTAAAGCTATATTTTTGAAACATTAAATGTAAACTATATGAAATATTCAGTACGTTAAAATTAATGCGAATCAATAGTAGCAATAAAATTATGTGTCGAAAAGTTTTCTAATGATAACGATATTTGAAAGACGATATTATTAATCATATTAACTTGCAAGAGTGAATTTGTGTAACATGCAAGCTTCCGTGCGACTTTTAATAAACTAGAAAAATCGTCATTCTGTTATCAACGTTTTATATACATATTTTACACCTCATTAGTTAAAGTTAATAAATTATTATTATATTTTACATGTCGTACCTAACGTCACTTGCGGATAAATCAGTCTGATTGTGAGATATTTATACACATCCTTGACATTTAATTGTGCGTATCAGGAACAATCTGCATGATATCTAATACATATATAAGGAAACGCGAGATTCGATCATTTGAAAATTATAGAATAAGTTCAAGATAAATACAACATCTCAAAGCCAGGAAGTTGAACGTGGGATTTATGATTGAAGGATGTTTCATCATTTCTTACATGCGAATTACAGTACACATTGATAATGTTTGCTATGTCTGTATTTACCGTAATCTTTTATCATGATAAGGCATTCTCCAAGCGTGATGAGGTTTAAAGAAAACGTCGAACGTGAGTTACACTATACATTGATAATATAACTTGCTATGTATTTATCATCATCTTTTATCATGAAAAGGCATTCTCCAAGCGTGCTGAGGTTTAAAGAAAATGTCAAACTTTCAAATGTAACTGCTATTTCATTAAGATTCAATGTTAGTGATGGATTATTCCAAAGTACAAAACGTAGAAAATCTTCGAAACGTGTCACGATTTCAAAACCTTGTTTTCTCTCCTACTTTCTCATATAAATTATTAATTATTAAAAAGAATATTTAACATATTCTAAAATCTTGTTTCTTAAAAGTTTTAAGAGAAAATATTCTTTTGTTAGTGCTATTTCTCTCTTCTAGATAAATGTCTGACTTTCTTTGGATATTATCTATATGTATAATTAATTATTAAATTCGAACAGTTAATTGCTAAATTTAAGACTTATATTTACGAAATATCTGATTGTTTGATTCGTTATAATGAGGTACTTCAGTTCGCCATTATAAATACTGGAGAAACTCGGCCAAATAAATTGCAGTAGGAAGGAGTAATGTAGTCAATGTAGAAAGGTCAATATCAGTGATTGTCTTACTGTGACAGCGGTCGCGAAAGGAGGAAACTTATTATGTTGCATTATTATGTATTCCGACATGTTGCGATGGTAACTATTATACTATCTCATTGTCAGACTAAAATTCGTTTGAACAAGACTCAATATGACAATTTAACAAAATTCTACAGAAATTTTAAACAACCTAAAATAATGTATACTTGCAGTATACATAACATATATTTATAATTCTTTTCAAATGTTATTACATTGTGCAATTTAACATCTAAAGATAAATAAAGATTAAATTAGACAAATTGCTAATAAAGATTAAATAAAACTAATAAGTTAATATATAATATAAATTATTGTTATAATGTACAATTTATATCATATTTATTTATGCTATCTAAAAAAAAATATTGCAGAATAATAATCAAACGTAATTAATTTATCAAAGAGAATAGGCAGAAGTGCAAATTATAATTATGATGCCTAATTACGCTTTAATAATAAAATTCATAAATGTATACTTTAATTACGTGTCGATTAAATGCATCATGTAATTATTTCGACTTTCTAAAGAATCCGAAAGAATCTAAAGTTCCATGGCTTCGGCTAAATTCCCTTTTACTTCTCCGTTTACGTAAATGTAACTTTTTCTATAATTTTCTCTAATAAATATTACGTCACGTCTCTCTTCCTTTTCTTCGCCCGAGCTGCCACCCTATTTAACCGCACGGCATGAACTGTCTGGGTAGCCGCAAAAGTGTAATCGCCTTTTGCGTGCGTGAAACATGCACACGTGTGTCGCTGGCTCGCGTCTAATAAGAAAATCTTGTTTTGAGAGGCGGACTTTGACCCAGAAAAAAAAAGAGTAGCACCGGATGTTTTTATCCGGTTTAACGTAAGATATTGAGAGAAAGATTCCGGAATTGGCATCCATTCAAAAGGCCACTATAGCGCGGTAAATTTATGTACGTAAAGATATAACTCTTCATTAAGTTGCTAGACGATTTCCTTTCCCTCCGTATTTTCCGTCCCTTCCGCAGACATTACACTCATTGTCAGAGAAAATGTCATCGTTCGTAGCGTGCTACTTACATGTCATTACAAGTACTACAAACATTTGGATAGAACTGACGTAGCTCCGTAATGAATTTGCATACCTAACTGTACTTTGCCTTTGTGAGACAGGTATGATCAGGCGTGTCCATTTACACATTTCAGATGCGCAGCCGACGGTATTACGTAATAATATACGCGTCTCTGTCGCACATCGTAGCCTTTGTTTTCTTTCTCTCTCTTCGAATCGGTCGAATCCTTCAATATATGTCGCTTGAAACGAAAGTGACAAAGCATGCGGAAAAAGGGCAATCGGGTCGGAATTCATACATAATCAAAGAAAAGCGTGACAAAGACGAATAGAAACTGAATTGCTAAATTTTCAAATCCGCATTTATGAGCTTATTGTTACGTTAAATCCTATTCTTGAAAATACTATTAACGCTCGCGCAATTCATGAAGATTCATTAATCGGCTCATAAGCAAAGATAGCGAAAAGGGTTTTTTTTTTCCAGAGAAAATGGATCGGTCACAATGTTCAGCTTAAAACTTTAAAATTCTAACACAATAACAAAATTATTTTATTAATTATTAATATATTAATATATTAATTAAATATAAAATTCTTTTCTTCGCCAGTAAAAATTAACAAGAAGAATTATTTGACCAAACTGACGTTTAATGTCGTAGTATTACATTAATTCAAAGTCGACGTTTCGACACTGGTTTTGTGTCCTTATCAAGAGTTTACTATGCCAACGAAATCATGTTACATAAAAAATAAATCGCACAAGGAACAAAGAACCAGTGTCGAAACGTCGACTTTGAATTAAATGTAATACTACGACATTAAACGTCAGTTTGGTCAAATAATTCTTCTTGTTAATATATTAATTATTCACTGATAGTTTATTAGCTTGAAAACCAATAAAATGCTAATCTTTAGTGCTAATAGTACTTGTGTGTCGTCCAGTCGTAAACAATATACCTCGATATAATCACACTTTAAGTGTTTTGCTGATTAAAGCGCAAATAACTTATTTTTTCTAAGCTTGATTTACGGCGTATTTAAGTTTTAAGTGCTCCTCTTGCTAGAGATAAGCTAGACCAGAAAAGCGCCTTTCTTTCCGAGAAATGACAACGAAATGTGTACAGGATATCCTATTTTTTTCTCTCTCTAACGACTGCCGTTCAAGATCTCAAGTCGTGTTTCTGTCCAACTTACGGCAAATCCGATTCTATCCGGATCGCCGCGAGCAATAAACATGCTGATTGTGTTGATACCTCGTAAAATTATGCGGACGTCGACGAGACTGGAAAGCGACGCGGAGACGATAAAACGCTCGTTTAAATCGCCGTGTCGCTCGGTTGAAGCGTCGTGTTTTCCTGGATTCGACTGACATTTTCTACAATCTACAATGTGCACACGTAGCACGGGACAGTGGCCGTGCACACCGAGAGAGCGGCGTCGGCGGCGGCGGAGGCGAAGAAACAACAAATCTGCTCTCTTTAAAATGTATACTTTCTACACATTCTTCTCCCCGTCATCTTCCCTCTCTCGGCCACCACTCACGCAGTTTCTCGCACAGCTTGTGCGTAGAAAAAAAAAGCGCAACCGGCCATAGAACAGGTCTAGCAATAATGTAGTGGCATGTCGCTCGCAGGTAGCGGGGACACCGCTAAATCAAGTACCTGCCAAACCGGGCGGATTCTGCGCTGTCAATGTAGTTTTAAACACCCGAAATTTCGCACGGCTCCGCTCCGGGGGAAATATGCTTTCTAAACGCCTTTTAAAACGCCTTTATACATTTATATAACTATACACTGTTAAATTTGTGGTGTCAAATTATATACTTAATTTGAATCATTCTTAACCATTCCTATAGATCGTCACTATTTCTATCTCAATATGTCGTTAATTTAACTAAAACGATCGCAGAGAGCACAATGTCCAAAATCGGGACATATGGTAAGACGTCTTAAAAACATATCATAAGACGTTTCATGTCCTAATTTTAGACATTTTGCTGTCTGGAATGTTAATTTAACTAGACCAATGGAGTTAAAGTAATATTGTTTTGTGTTAAAATAATAAATTTCGACATACATGATAGTTAAAAGCAACAAAATGTTATTTAACTCAAGGTATTGGTTTAAATTTCATCCATTTTAATATTTAACAGTGTATAAGAAAAAGAATGCAAATATTGTATATTCCGGAATAGGGTCTAAAAGACCCCTCTCCCATCCGAATTAGGGACAAAAACGGAGTTTTTAAAAGCGGAGCTCTTCTCAAAAACGATTTGTTTGTTTATTGACGGTAAAAAAAGATGACATAAAAAGCATTGATACCAAAAGAAAGAAGACTATACGTATGTTTCAAAAGTAGACATAGGTATAAATAAAAATGATGAGTAAAAGAACTAAAGACATCGCGATATCTGTTTGCGGAGGGCACCTTTTCTCAGAATCTCGAGACTTTTCAGAAGCTTATCATCGAGTCTCACGTAATTATTTTCCTATTTACTATTAGTTTCCTGTTGACGTAACATTTGTACATTGGCGACTGGCGTAACCAACGGCGCGTACGTTGTCCAGATCGCAATTATTACCGCGGGGAGCATATATAGAATCCACGACGTAGAATTCGAATCTCACGCGTGTGTACGCATCCATCAGATGTATGTACGTACATACATCCCGCGTGCTACATATCGTCACGTTTCGTAAACGAGAAAGCGTGACTCTCCCGTTTCAAACATGGACGGAGTAAACGACAGCAAGGTCGATCCCCCGCGCGCGGAGTCCATTTAACTTTGTCGCCCCTGAGGGAGAGAAAAAGAACCGGAGCGGGGGAGGAGCGGGGAAGAGAGCGAGGGAGGAGAAAGAGAGAAGAAAAATGTTACGGTGTCTTCGAGGGACAGGCAGGCACGTCACGGTAAACGAAAGGAGCAGCTAAAGCTCGCAGGCGATTGGTTGGAACGCGAAGGCGTGCGGCCGCGCCTCCGGGCCGAAATGTAAGCCACGCTCTCTTTCTCTCTCGCTCTCTCTCTCTCTCTCTCTCTTTCTCCCCGTTCCTCTCTTTTTCTCTGCGGTCCCTAATAATAGAACAGTCTTGATACTCTCGATTACGTAGACATGGACGTTGTCGCGACTCGGCTGCGTAACTACTCACCGGCGAGGCGATGTAGGCGCGTGTTGCTCCGATCGAGGTTTATGCGAGGAGACGAGCTGGCGGCGTTTCAGCTTGGGTACCACCACGATGTTTTGCCCGCGGCGAGAGGTCCGACACGATGGAACCGTCGGATCGAGGTCTGGTCTGACGAAACGCACTTTCCGTTCACGCGGTACTGTGTCGGATCTGGTCGGATCGTCGTTACGCGCTTAGCACCCGACGGAAATACAACCTGACAAGTCAGAACACTGCTGTGGACTGAGGAAAGGAACACGCAAACGGAACGGCGCGGGCCGCGCGGGCGCCGAGGTGCCGTATTCGCGCTGCACGCCTGTACGCATGCGCGACGCACCTCGGCGAAGACGGCGGAGTCGGCCGAATGTTGGCCAGTGTTCCAGGTGGAGAAACAAGTTCCGCGCATGCGTGGTAGGTAGTCGAGCCTCCGCGCGGTAGCCGGTAGGTCGTTCAGTTCAGATTACCTTGGGAGATACAGAAAATAAACTCGCGAAAAATTGGATTTGCAATTATCATTATTAATAATAATTGTAATAAAAAAGCTACGTAAGAATCGTAATAACAAAGTTAATAATTAAATATTAATATATTATCGTGTGGTAATTTTGTAACAGCTATTGACCGATCGTGCGTCAGTTGAGTCTCGCGAGATCGCCGAGAGATGTCGATATCATGACGATTTAGAACGGCATCCCGTACAATGCCCTGCTGCTGTACAGCCCCGCAGCATGCAGGGATGAAGTAAAAGTGTGTGATTTGCGTAATCATTTGGTGTCAGCAAACTCAACGGATGTATATTAAGGGTCTAACAATAAGAAGAATAAGAGCTTCATACTGCAGAACCTTCGATATAAAAGTAAGATATCGAATTCACTCAATTCCAAAAAAGAACGCTTCGAGAAATCGAAGATAATAATTGATTCAATGAGAGAGACGATACAATGAAAAATATTTTTATACTTAGGTTGCGAGCTGTATTTAGGTTCGAAGAAGCTTAAACGAATCCGATCATTTGTCGTTAGATAAATCGCTTTTTAAAAGTGATACTGTATGTGTCCCTCTGTCGAAGGAGAGAGAGAGAGAGAAGAAGAAAGAGGAGGAGGAGAAAATAAAGAATAAGAAGAAGAATCGCTTTTGCTGCGCGCGTAGAACATATATACTACATATAACATAGAACGACAACGATCGATGACGATGAAAACAGCGAGGATCGATGATCATCGAAAGGTAAGTAAAGTTGCGTTTATCTGCTATATTTTTGCAAAGAAAGCAACGCATATAATATACGCTGCGTATATAAAATATTTTAAACAGAAACGAAGGATTTTGCTGAATAATTTATTGCGAATATTATAATAATAATCGATGTTGACTAAAGCATCATCGCGATCGTTATATATATTGAATGCTCCGAATTGAAAATAATATCACCAGATTTGTGAGATATAATTGGAACTTTTTGGGAGGGTGTACTTTGTAAGACATTACAATTCCTCATTAAATAACTTAAATTCTATTTAATATAGCTAAATTAGTAAATATTATTCACAGATTTTTTATCATGCTATTTGCTCCTGAAGACTGAAGCATTTTGCTCGAGAGCTACATAAGTAGATAATATCACATAGCGTTCAGACATTGTTCGATTCGTTCGTGCAATACGTTTAGGTATTCGGCATTGAGAAACAGCTGTATATCAGCGTTTCCTGATTCCGAGTTAAACCTCCGCGACATAAATCTTTGCAAAGCACTCGTAATATTTAAACCGCCATTATCTAATATCTCCTAATCTCAATAGCGTGGGATCGTCCTATGACTTCCCTTTGCAGACACGATATTCCTCGGAGGAATCTTTCGATCTATTCAACACAAACACAGCTATAGTAAAACGTTCCGCACGCGGAAAGCATATCAAACAGCTTGTATCTCATTGATAGTGTCCTCGGATAGAATTAGTAGCGGAAATGACGGATTCCGCCGAGCGTATTGTCTCTCCCCGACTTTCCTGCGAGAGTGTCTCACGTCGCGGGAACGGTGAAAGCAAAAGCGGAAATATATTGGCGATAACAATTCTGGGAGAAATAAAGCCGCCGATAAACGTGAATCGTGGCGATCGATAGAAGTTGTTCGTTCCGGCCGCAGCGGTTCGATTTCCCGCGGGCGGCCGAGAAGTTCGTTTCTCGCGAAAGAAAGGTACTTAATACGACCGTTTTCGCTAATGCCTGACAATACCGGGACGAGCGTGGGAAAACAGATGGGATTCGATTGCGATCTCGTCGTCATTCCTTATTATCTAGTCATTCTCCAAGCACTTTCAACGTGTAATCGTGTGTTTTATAATGAAGTCTCGATCTCTCAAGGTTTCGTGGATATTCCCCTCAGAGCTGGTAGCTTCGTTTTTCCCATCGGAGAGAGGCCTTAGGCGTGAGTGGACACACGCGGAATTATCTTGAAATAGCGCGATAGCTCTTAATGGGATTTGCATTAGATGTAAATTAGGAATCAGATATTTACGAAAATATTTACGGCAAAGATTTGAGATAACAAGGTAACGAAAGCGTACGTTCTGTCTGAAATGGACAATCGGGAATTGGGAAGCTACTTGTATTTAATCAATTTAATGGATTATAATTATCGATCGGTGAACGATGAATCATTTGTTAAAGAATTTTATCTTAACGAAAATGTATAAACACACATTTATTACGCAGTATACAGAAAATAAAAGTATAATGGATTTGAAATATAAAGAGAAATTTTTAGTTTTATAATAAAATATTTATTCTTTAATTGATTATTACATAAGAAAACTTTATTTTAACAGAATTATAATAAAAACTCATCATTGTGTGTGTCAGTTACAAAAATATTTAGTGCTAATTGGTCGCTTAAATTAATATATTGATTTTTTTGTATTAAATGTTATGGAAGGAATGATGTCAAATCAAGGGAGTTATATTATTTTTCGGCAAAAAATGTCATCTACAAGAAATACAACTATCTCCGACACATACTCTCATATTTCTCACGAGGAAACATATGCTATAATCGTTATCGCAAACAATATGCTTTAATAATTAAAAAATCGATTAACAATATGTGGCAAACGTAATCTCATAATCTAAGAATCAAAATTTAAATATTATAGATTGATCGATCAAACATCTTCAGTTTAATAACACGTTATTGATCTGTCGATGTCTAAATAAAATGAGTTAAGTACGTTTGCACAGTTGATATTATTACACATACATTTATTATATTCAAACTATATCTAGAGACACGGCAAGAGCCTAGCGCTTTAACGAAGAATATTAATACGATAAGAAACCTGAATCGAACGATATTCGGCAAGCATCATATATGTTACAATTATGTTGAATCTCGACTGCGTTGCTAATCGTCTAATCGAAAGAAATAGTAGGTAATATTAGAATATAATTTAATATAATGCGTCACGCGGGAGGTATGCTATATTACTATCTTATATTACTATATAAAAAGAAGATATGTTCTTTATAAATAAAATCTCTCTATATACATACTGTCCTTAAATAAATTATAGAACAATGAAAAATATGCAATATATAATTAAAATTACAATAACTTTTAATATTAAAAATATGTAAAAATCACCCTAAAGATGACCGCTCCGTTCCCAGGTTAATAAAGTAAATTATTAGGAATTCGGATTCCTAGAAATTTGGAATGTCGGGATTAAAATTATAAGAAAACTCCATAATAAAAATACAAAAAGTTTATTGTTACTAAAGTAGTTACTTAAATAAGTACTTGTGATGATCCAGAATTTATGTAGCTGACAATGTCGTAACTCAGATGTATCCTGTACGGAAAGGTTTTTCTGAAGTAAATAAAAATTCAGCTAAATACAGATCTGAAAATAATTTTGTACCAATAATTGTTGTACCATCAAAATAATTATAGTAGAACGTTCAAGTATAATATTATAACAATGCGACAAAAAAATTGACATCCTAGCAACCAGTTTGAGAGTTTTACATAATTATACTTGAGTGAAACCTTAATTTATTTCCGTATACGATTTAGGAGACCACTCGGGAGACCAGCTTAAATAATACTTTTACACTATGTCATAAGAAACTTTATAAGAAATTAGGGTAAAAGTTTACCTTTGCACACCACCCGCCAATGACCTTGACCTTGACATATGTTGTCAAGGTCATGACCCTGAACAACATTCAAAAGGTTTTAGATGTCGCTCGTTGTTTGCTAAAAAGTTATTAACAAAAACAGTTTGAAAAATATAGCAGTTATTTTGAGTATTGAAAGGCATAAACGACTAATATGTATATTAATGTAATATATGTTAATTTACAATATATAAACAAATTCGGCAACGAGACCCATTGCCCTAATTGTAGCTCTCACCGATGATTTCATCGGACGATCGACGCTATTACCAAGATCGAATACTTACTCATGAAGTCTCACCATCGCGACTCGCAGAGTCGCGGCGTATGGTATATTTTTTGGGACACATCTCATCCACCATTATTCCATTTATCTATACTCCTCTCCTACAATCATCATCTCAATTTGCAACGACCGCGATCCCCAATAAGTAAACTGTCCACAAAGGACAGTTGCAGTCAATCGTTAACTGACGATATAAGAGAGAAGAGAGAGAAGTTCTAATATTGTAAAGTTTTAATATTAAGGGCTGGTATGGGGTGATGAAATATTCTTCCACTTTTCTCGATATCGTATTTAGATGGTTTACATTGCTCGAGTAACTCCCGACGAGTAAACAAGGTATTTTCAACAAGGTTCAGAATGTTGAATGGTCTTATAAAAGTCCTCATTTGAGTTGGAATAATTTTCTTTACTTCTTTATATATCTTTCGGACTGCAACAATCGCACAACAGCGTAACTCCAATTCTTCTGTACTACCATGACACACTGGGTCATCTGAAGAAGAACAGATGAAGAACAATGTATTTTACCTATAACTCCCTGACAATACAAATAGAAATATAGGATTGATTTATTTGAATAAAAGAAATTTGCTAAATAGAAACTTTTATGCAATATGTATGCAACCTGTCACAATAAGTATGGCGATAAATTCGAACAAAATTATAAAATCTTATTTAAATTAATCATGAAGCAGGAAGAATGGGAATAATATTTTTTGCAATACAATGTTGTTTGTACTTTAAAAGTGCTATGTTGCACTAAGATAATTTAAACTTTTAAACGATGTGCATGTCACAGAAGGGCATTTTATTTTTAATCATTATGAAGTTTATAAAAAAACACGATATCCTATTCTAAGAAAAACGGACGAGATTTCTCGTTTGTGAAAAGAGCTAAATGTCTTACCATTTGTTCGCAATCTTTTCTCAAGTGTCTCATTGCAGCGAAGAATATTATAAAGGAAGAGTATCTGAAGATTACGATAATCGGTAAATATCGTAGGCGTCACTCTACATAGTGGTTTTAATTTTGAATAGTAATACCATAGATGACCAACTAATATTTTAGCCTTCGTATTCAAATAAACTAGAAAGAGATTTGATAAAAAGTGATAAATTAGTATATTAAAATAAGTATATTTAAATTAAATTAGTATATTAAAAGATACCTAACTATGTGTGTGTAGTATGTACACTGTAATAGGTATATTCAATTTAATTACAAAGATTATATCATTGTAACTGTATTTATAACTAAATCACCATAACGTGTTCACGATACTTTAGCTTAACATTCCATCAAAATATGTACAAACATATCGATTTTACAGTGTAGTGTGACATTGTAATACAGCATATTTACATACCTTTTCTTCCTTTATAGATTCTCTTGTCTCGGTAACATTCAAATACAGTAGTAAGCAGCCATATCAAAAGTGTTGGATCCTCATTGCATATATTTATACAAGTTTGAAAAGAACCTGCGAACACAAAGAAATCTCACTTAAGGGGATCCTGTAGTTGTGTGTTTTACTGACAAAATTACCACAAAATTACCATTTTCTATGTTATCGACCTATATCTGTCCTTGTATAGACAATGATCTAGACAAGGATAGTACCTATAATAACCTACATTGCATTACTAAAATGAATATTTAGATGGATCTTTTTTTGTACGCGTTGAATCTTACTTCTACTTGCACGATATTATTCTTACATGTTTTCCCTAGGTAAGATGACAAACATTTTGTATATATAAACTGCAGAATTTTTGTTATAAGCAAATATTGTCGTCAGGTGACAGAGCTGTATGTGCCCAAATAAGTAAAAAGTAAAGTGTATGTATTGCCCCCCCCCCCCCCCCTCAGGGTTGCAAGGCGTTTTTGAGAAACGTTCCCAAACTTTTACCAATCCTACCTGTTCCATTCCATAGACCAACGGCTTAACGTCTCTTCCGAAAGACGAACCCACTTTCTTCTTCTCCGGAACCCTGGCCCTCGCACGAGAGTTTCCTTCTCTCGCACGAGAGGACGGCAGTTTGGGATGCCATACATTACGTCAGAAAATAAAAACCCCTTGGTCTGACGTGACTCGAACCTGGTTCCTTGAAGTTACGAGTCTGGCGCTTTACCGTCAGACCACACTGCCACCCTTATGTGCCCAAATAAGTAATATTTTTAATTTTTTGGTGTTTTTGATATAAAATCACGTGTGTGTACATAGATTTTTGTGCGTACTTTAATTCTGTAAAAGATTTTTGCAATTCTGTAAAGCCAATTAAAAGATCTATCTAAAAACGATAATGTTGGTAAATAATATGGCTGCAGAATCCCCTTAAAATTTAATTTTTCCTTCGGCTAATGTATTTGTTTTCTATCAGGTCAGTTATTTATAACCGTCGTTTAATCAGTAGGTACTGTTAATTACTAATTAAGAATAAAATTTGAAAAATATTGATTACTTATGCAGAATAAAACAATTTACAATATTTTTTTTTTATATTTTTTATTCAACAATATCTATTTTTTGGCAAATATTATTTAGGTATACTTTACTATTATCTCTCTCTCTCTTTTATATTTTGATATTTTAAACTTGTGATATTTTGTTACTATATTTATACGTATAATTTGCAAGATTCTATATTACATGTGATGACATTTTAATTTTAGCAAAGAACTTTTTGATGAAAACAGATCGATCCTGAATGAATTATGTATATTGAGTAAACAAAAATGTTGCAAAATCGCACGTGTATATTTAGAAATCATATTTTTCTTTATGCATTGTTTAAATTCCTTTTAATATTCTTCTGATCATATAATATACCAGCAAAGTTGTCCACTAAGGTTCTTCCAACATTATGCAAAATCTTAAGTCTTTCTTCTATAAAGGGAATACAAGTCTCATCATCACCTCGGAACAGGTTTTCCATCTCATGTATGTTTATGTTCTTATAATACCGAGGATTCCATAGAGGTATTTCTTCTTCCTGTCGCAAGAATTATATACGTCTTATGTGAATTATACATTATAAAAGAGATATACACTTGTATTGAATAACCCTTATACTCACTTCAATGGCCTTTCTGATGGCATAGCACAATGCAGAATACCCTGTGCGTCCATTAACTGTCCATTGTTTAGCAGGCTTTGGAGTCCAAAGTGAAAAATTTAACGTATGTAATACAAATAGCCAATCTGCGCTCCTGTAGTCAGAACATATGAGGGGAAGGTCGCAAGTATTATCTCGAATAAGCATCTTATCCATAAGAACCTTTTTATCTAGGCAACACCATTTTATATCGTTTATCACCTACAAAGAGAATATTGTTTAATAGCATGTGCTTATACAGATCTTTAAAAAAACATCTAAATTTTATTCGACAAAATAGTTGAAAATATTTGAATCAATTATTTTAAAATAATTGTATTATATATTTAACAGTACACGGAAGAAACAGTATGGTTGACTCAACATAAATCTGGTTAGCACAACCAGATTTATGTGTATATTTAGCACATAAAGGTTAGCACAACCAGATTTATGTGTGAGTCAACCATACTGTTTTTTCTGTGTATAAAATATGAGATCTATTTGCACATTTTGCACTCTGAGTTGCGAAGAATTTAGAGATATTGGCTGAATACTAAAGTAAAGACGTAAAAAAGTAAATCAAATATGCAAAATAAGATTTCTCTTTTTCATATTTTTTAGATAAATTGTCAAAATATTATGAGTTGTTTTTAAATTTTTTCAAGAGAAAACAAGGAAACAAACCTCCATTGCAAAGTCTTTCACGCCTTTCTCATTGATAGACACGTTTTGCGAACTTTTAGCAATAGCTTCTTCATCTTCATACTTGAACATTGATCGAATCGTAGAAGACATATCGTGTTACGATATGATAAACAGATTATTTTAAATTGTTACCTCGACCTCGGTTTTACCTCTCACGCCTTCTTCTACTTCTTCTTCTTCTTAAATAATATGGCACCTGATCCCAGAGTCACACAAAGTCGTTATAATGCAAGTCATTGACAATAGAATACATGGACGGAACTATAGCTGCAGGCAAGAGAAACTGTAAACGAATATTCGGTTATGCGTCAATTTTGGCCGAAATTGAAAACGAAAACCGAAACTTTTATGAGAATCCTAGAAAGGCCATATGTATATACACGCGCACATATCTATGGGGCATTCCATGACAAATCGATCAAAATCCGGCGATGACATTTTAAATCTGCTCCGTAATTTTTCATATGACAGTACTTGTCGAAAAACACTTTCAAAATTTTTTTTAGATTTTTTAAATCATCCGTTTCTGAGATATAATTTTTTGAAAAATTTAAAAAACTACTATTTTTAAAAATTTGAAAAAATTTACATAATTTTAATAAAATATAACAAAATTTTTGAGTTATGTACCAAGATGGAGGTTTTATAATTACAGGAGAAAAATTTTTAAAAAAATGTAAAATAGATTTTTAAAAAATGGAACACGTTTCTGACACAAAAATGAGCAAAAAAGTTTCTTATGATATGGGTCGAAAAAAGTATATTTAAGGGGTTATGCCTAGTCAGGAAGCCAAAAAAAGCAAATTTCGGAGAAATTTTTTTGGAAAACCATAAGCATATATGCTTATAGTTTTTCCAAAAAAAATTCTAAGAAATTTGCTTTTTTTTGGCATAATGCTTATGGTTTTTCCAAAAAAAATTTTCAGAAATTTGCTTTTTTTTGGCATAATGCTTATGGTTTTTCCAAAAAAAATTCTCAGAAATTTGCTTTTTTTGGTATAATATTTGACTTTAAAATTAAATTATTTAATAATTAATATTCAAATTCCAAATTAGTCTCTATATACATATATGTATAGCAGGCATTTTTATAATATTAAACATATATGTATATCTATTTGTTAATTGGGCCCAGTGTATATGTAACATGAACTATCTTTAGTACTGACAGTAAATATTAAAATGCACGACATTAATAACTACACATTCTAGACAATCTAGATTCCTATAAAGATAAATATTAATATATAAAGAATTATATATCGTATTATAATTCTTTATATTAATATTTATTCTTATAGGAATCTCTAGATTGTAATACAAAAACGCAAATTTTATTAAAAGTTTTTAGTGTTTAGTCATTATGTACGTCGTAATATCGTTAGATTGTAATACAAAAACGCAAATTTTATTAAAAGTTTTTAGTGTTTAGTCATTATGTACGTCGTAATAACTAACGATATTGCGACGTGCATATAATGACTAAACACTAAAAACTTTTAATAAAATTTGCGTTTTTGTATTACAATCTAGAGAGAGAGATTCCTATAAGAATAAATATTAATATAAAGAATTATAATATATAATTCTTTATATATTAATATTTATCTTTATAGGAATCTAGATTGTAATTCAAAAACGCAAATTTTATCAAAAGTTTTTAGTTTAGTCGTTATGTACGCCGTAATTTCGTTATTAATGTCGTGCATTTCAATATTCACTGTCAGTACTAAAAATAGTTTATGTTACATATACACTGAGCCCAACAAATTCGTTAACTGCGTAATACGGAAAAAGTTGATAGAAGGGAATATTTTCTATCCAATCAATAATACCTAATACGCGCTATCAGTGTGTGACCAGCGCAATCTATTAAATAGGGATAACTAAAGTAACGATAAAAGTAACGGTTCAATTCGTTATCGTTACTGTAAAAATGTAACGACGTTACCGTTACCGTTACATACAGAAAAAAGTAACGATCGTTACCGAAAAAAAAGTAACTGTAACAGTAACGACGTTACAAGTACTTAACGCGTTACTTCCCAACCCTGAAAAGAATACAAGCTCGGGAATGTGTGTAAATGAATGTGTGTGTGTGTATCCGCAGTGTTAAATTTGAGTTTGTGAGTTAGTTAGGCTCAAACACAGACTTCTATACAATACTCTACCAGTTATGCCAGTTCGAGACGTAATAGCATATGCTACAGCCGGGTGCGTTTGGGGAGACACTATTACCCCTACTCAGCGCTGCCAGACTGTTCGCGGAACTAGATGATAACGCTACCAAACGCTTTCATGACATCACTGATGGCAGCGTTTACATCATGACTGCGCGCTACAAACGCTATCTCTTCCGAGGTAGTGCATTGGCAGCGTTAGCGTTTGCAGGCTCTATGAACAGCGCAGTAGTGAATTGTTGTAAGATCGAGTGCCATATTCATTAATTTATTAGAAAAAAAAGTGAAACAATGTTGCAGAAACAATGTTAAAATTCCGAAAAAATTGAAGAAGAGAGAAAGAAAAAACATAGGGAGAGGATGGAAGTGAAAAAAAAGTTAATGAATAAACTTGATAAAATTCTTGAAAAACTATAAAATGTCAAGTTTGTTATAACATGAAAATCACGTTTATTTAAGATGTAAGAAGGAGTTTATTAGGCTGCAAAATAGGCAGGACGCGATAGACTTTCCACAAATCGATTGAGTCTCCGCTACTTATTTTTATTTTATTTTTATTTTTATTTTAAAAAACAGTGTAGGGCATTTACGAATATACTTACAATTAGTTAAAACGATACACTTTGAGATACATTGGCCACTTCCCGTACAGCACAAAATACTTATAAAATATTTTTAAGATATTTTTTAGAAATTTTAAAATAATTCAAAATAATTTACAAAAATATTTTTTGAATGTTTAAATTTTAAAATTTGAACATATTTTATTTTTCGAAGTAATATTTCTAAAAGATTTTAAAATATTATTGACTATATTTGTATGCAATCTTTTAAAAACATTTTTGAAAATATTTTTTTGACATGATCTGGCGGACATAGAAACATTCTAAAAATATTTTTGTAAATTATTTAAAATTATTTTAACTTTCTCAAAAATATCTTAAAAATATTTTAAAAGTATTTTGTGCTATATGGGATTTCCATTATACTTAGTTACGATACACTTTGAGATACATTGGCCACTTCCCGTACAGCACAAAATACTTATAAAATATTTTTAAGATATTTTTGAGAAAGTTTAAAATAATTCAAATTAATTTACAAAAATATTTTTAGAATGTTTATATTTTAAAATTTGAATATTTTATTTTTCGAAGTAATATTTCTAAAAGATTTTAAAGTATTATTGACTATATTTGTACGCAATCTTTTAAAAACATTTTTGAAAATATTTTTTTGACATGATCTGGCGGACATAGAAACATTCTAAAAATATTTTTGTAAATTATTTAAAATTATTTTAACTTCCTAAAAAATATCTTGAAAATATTTTAAAAGTATTTTGTGCTGTATGGGATTTCCGTTATACGTTTAATTATTATTTCGGTATTTATGCATAAAAGCGACTCCCTCTCCGATTTGGTTTATTTTTTAATATGTTGTTGGGGATGTCTTCCCGAGTCATTTCATATATACAGGGTGGGGCAATAACTATTACCACCTTAAATATCTTCGAATCTATAAGGCCCAGAGAAAAATTAGTGTAACCAAAATTGTACGGTACGAAGGGGGCTATCATATAGCAATAATAATTTTTGTCCAGGTGGAGACGCTTCGGAGATATCAAAATTATCTTTATTTTTTAAAATTTATTCGGTATATTTTTTTTCCACAATATGATAGAGGAGCTGAATACAAGTTCAGAACTCATGACACAAGATCATTGAACGAGATTTAAAGTAAAGAAAAAACGATAAAAAATACATTTTAGTATTGAATAATATTTTCGTTTAAAAAAGATGTTCCAAGTAACGTTTTATCAGTATGTTTATCGGTATGTTTTGGTTTTTGACATTGCTTATAAATGAGGATCTTATCAACTTGTTTTTTAAACGGATACATCGTGCACGATTGACTGACTTTTATTTTCTTTTTATTTTAATCTTATTTCAACCCATTTTCATGTCTAGTTTATCCTAAGAACTTGCTCAGATGTCTTTCAGTAGTGGAAATAAATACTCACGTATTATCACTTCAATAAAAAAAAACATACTCTTTGAAGGACATCTTAATAAGTTCACCGTAGTAAATAAAGTAAACATGACAAGGTTAGTATCGGCAAATCAGTCAATCGTAAATTTCATTCAAAACAAAAATGTATTTTTTAATCGTTTTTTCTTTACTTTAAATCTTGTTCAATGATCGTGTGTCATGAGTTCTAAATTTGTTTTCAGCTCCTCTATCATATTATGGAAAAAAAATGCACCAAATCAATTTAAAAAAATGAAGATGACCTTGATATCTCCGAAGCGCCTCCACCTGGACAAAAATTATTATCGCTATATGATAGCCACCTTCGTACCGTACAATTTTTGTTACACTAATTTTTCTCTGGGTCTTATAGATTCGAAGATATTGAGGGTCACTTCGACCAACGCCGATTAACTTTAATCGACGATTAACTCAATCAGCAGTGTCGCCAACAGCAAGATATTTGTCGTTGTGTATGTCGTTTTCAAAATAATATACCACTTTTCTTTAATTTGAATAAAGTTGTTTCGATTTTTATTTAAAATATCTATTTCAAAAACGTGTTTATGTAACATGGATATTATTTATATCCATGTATAGTGATAGCGCTAATAATAGTATAATGGATATTATTTATATCCATTTATAGTGATAGCGCTAATATAATAGTATAGAATTATTAATTTTTTATTATTTGATAATGGATACGAGGGTTATAATCTTCCAATAAGAAGAAATCGACGAAAACCACGTATAATTAGGCCACGTGTAAATTACTTGGAAATATTTGATGATAATTATTTTAAAAGAAGATTTGCAATATCAAAACAAAACTTTAACATAATATTAGAAAAAATTTATGTTGAATTACAACATAAAACGAATCGGTATGTACAAATATTTAATACAACAATTTAAAATTATATATAATATAATAAACAAGACAAAATAAGTTTATTATAAAAAAGTAAAACATTAAAAAATTTTATACATACTATGGGAATGCATATATGTATTCTGTCAGTTTATTTTTTAATTTATTTTAATTAATATTCTCTCAATTATAATATATATATATATATTCTATATATACATATATATGTATATACATATTTATTTATTTATTTAATTATATACATATGTCTGTGTGTATTAATAATCAAATTTGTGTCAACATTTGTGTTGTTATAATATATAATATACTATTCACAGAACTGAGAGAATATTAATTAAAATAAATTAGAAAATAAACTGACAGAATACATATATGCATTCCCATAGTATGTATAAAATTTTTTAATGTTTTACTTTTTTATAATAAACTTATTTTGTCTTGTTTATTATATTATATATAATTTTAAATTGTTGTATTAAATATTTGTACATACCGATTCGTTTTATGTTGTAATTCAACATAAATTTTTTCTAATATTATGTTAAAGTTTTGTTTTGATATTGCAAATCTTCTTTTAAAATAATTATCATCAAATATTTCCAAGTAATTTACACGTGGCCTAATTATACGTGGTTTTCGTCGATTTCTTCTTATTGGAAGATCATAACCCTCGTATCCATCATCAAATAATAAAAAATTAATAATTCTATCCATGTTACATAAACACGTTTTTGAAATTGATATTTTAAATAAAAATCGAAACAACTTTATACAAATTAAAGAAAAGTGGCATATTATTTTAAAAAGATTGGTTAAGAACGATATACACAACGACAAATATCTTGCTGTTGGCGACACTGCTGATTGAGTTAATCGTCGATTAAAGTTAATCGGCGTTGGTCGAAGTGACCCTTTTAAGGTGGTAATAGTTATTGCCCCACCCTGTATATATATAAGGGTCGGACTCAAATAGTTTCGGAGATACAGGCTGAGAAAGGATAAAAATAATAAATACGAAAATAAACGTTTAATGATGATTCATTCAACACTATCATTAAAAATCTTAAAGATTTCAGCCATTGCGAAAATAAACGTTTAATGATGATTCATTCAACACTATCATTAAAAATCTTAAAGATTTCAGCCATTGCATCAAAGAATGCGGTAATCCGAGCGTAAACAGACCAATAGAGTCACTTTGAAAACATAAACAAACAGGCTATACTACACAGGGACTTCCACGCAAAACAAGATCCACTCCCACTACTATTCATCGTACATATAAATATGTACTTTTTATATACCAACTGTTCTCTGTTTTAACAAATATGTGCTTTCTAAGTTGAAGCACATACAAAGCACATACTTATAAAGCGCGCCACTAACCTATAGGTTAGTGACGCGCTTTACAAGTATGTGCTTTGTTGAAGCACATATTGTACAAAGCACACACTTGGTTGAAATCTTTCAGATTCCTAATGATAGTGTTGAATAAATCATCATTAAACGTTTATTTTTGTATTTATTATTTTTATCCTTTCTCAGCCTGTATCTCCGAAACTATTTGAGTCCGGCCCTTATATATATATATATATATGAAATGACTCGGGAAGACATCCCCAACAACATATTAAAAAATAAACCAAATCGGAAAGGGAGTCGCTTTTATGCATAAATACCTCCTTTCTCAGCTTGTATCTCCGAAGCTATTTGAGTCCGACCCTTATATATTGTATATATGAAATGACTCGGGAAGACATCCCCAACAACATACTAAAATATCAAGCAAATCGGAGAGGGAGTCGCTTTTATGCATAAATATCTTTTCTCTTGTCGGATGCTAAAGAGGTTAAAGAGCGTATTTTAAACGCTCACGCTATGCTAGTGCTGTTCATGAAGCTTGCATTCGCTAACGCTTTCTTGGCTCCGCGATCAGAGTTCGTGCCGTTTGCGTTTACAGCGTTTACAGTGAACTCCCCAAATGCACCCAGCGTGTGCAGGGTATGTGGAGGGGATGACTCTCGAGTGAACTATCCGCTCAAGAACGGTAGGGGAGACCGGGGCGAGATCGACAGTTTTTTTTTGGTGCCGATTTTTAACCCTCCGTAGTCACACCTATTTTTTCAAACAAGGAAGTCACTCTGGGTCATTTTGACCCGAGACGAACTTTGATCGTTTGCCATTTGACCATTTATCCACCGATCGTGTTGAAAAAATTCTCGAATGCACTTGCGATATTGCTAAATTGATTGCTATAAAAAAAGAATCGCCTCAGGAATTTTTAACATATTAAAAAAATTCGCGAAAAATGTTTTTTTTTTTAAACTGAATTTTACGAAAAAATGAACTACAGCTAGAGGGCCTCATGCCCGCCAGTTTTCAAATTACGCGCAAGATATTTACGAGCAAAGTTGAGGCTCGGGTCAAATTGACCCAGGTGTGACTACGGAGGGTTAACAACAAAATGAATAATTTTAGTTAAATGTGGTATACCGTTGTAAAGAGTGAACCTATAGCTACAAAATTTACATAGGAAATTTTTGTCTACGTCGCGTCGCTTTGTTTAACCGGTATAGAGCAAAAACGACAACGGTGGAAAAATTGAAATCTCAAAAATGCCGGGGCAGAGTCGTCACTCCATAAATACATAATTCCGATTATGAAAACTGATAGGATACATTTTATTAATTATTTGTTAATAGAAAAATGTAAACATTTATTAATTAAAGTGTTAAAATGTTTCATTATTTTGTATTTTTGTGTGTGTGTACGGATTCTATTACTCAAGAACTAATCAACCAAATATGAAATAGGGGTAGAAAAGACTGAAAAATATAATAAAATTAGAAAATTTTCCAATATTATAAGTCTACCCCGGGTGCTTACTGACAAATTAACCCCAAACACAAGTTTCAGGTTTGATCGCCCACGTATTAGACATCAACGATAATGAAAAAACTACACTGGATTTGTGTTCAGAATGTATTACTCTTTATAATCACGTACCTCGAGATTTGGAGAGCAAATATTATTGCAGATATTACAAAATTTCCACGCGCAGAAAATTTTACTTTCACCTTCCAAAAACTCGTAAAAATCATAACACGGCAGGTAACCTGCCGAAACTCCGTTGGTCACATGGGTACCATAAGCAGCGTTTACAATGTTAATAGCGAGTTCGCACAATATACAGGTTCCGAGATATTTGATTTGACGATTTTACCCCGAAGACGTTTTCGCCCCGGTCTCCCCTATACATATGATCATCTTTTAGAGAAACGTTCTGATTTTTTTTTTTTTTTTTACTTTCCACTGTGCTTCTTTTCAGTTCTGCTTTTTCTTCTACATCGAATTACACCCTGACACCCTACAATAAAATGGCGGCAGTGTGTGGGTGTGTGTGTGTGTGCGCGCGTGTTAGTGCATATGTGATACCCGGCGTGGTGATATCCAATATTACGTGATATTGAATACGTAATCTAAACATTAACACATGCCCGCCAGATATCACATATGTATTATACTAACACACACACCGCCGCCATTTTGTTGTAGAATGTAGAGTATCACAGCTCATAGCTCTATAAACCTGGAAATCCTACCGACCCGCGACCCCAGTTTTTCCATATGCCAAAGTCCCTAAGTTAGCGATCTAGTAGTAGTACAGACATCTGTGTATGAGGTAGTGATGGGCGATCTCGATTCGATGTTCAGAAATTCGATATTATTCCCCCCAATTTTTTTTTAATCGATTGTTTCTGTCCGATTTTTTTACAAAACAAATTGATTCTTTTCAATAAAGAGAATCGATTTTCGATACGTTAATATTCTTATTCATTAAATTTTGTTTAATGAAGAATTTATACTGAGGTCAACATTTGATACGCAAAAAACTTGGCGCTTATAAATCTCAGAATATAAGATAATGATAACAAATAATGTTTTTAATTTATTATTAGACCTGAACATGACACACATACACACGCGCGCGCGTATCATACACACTTATATCATATTTATTTATTCATTTATTTCGGCCGTACTTGGTCTAGCAGCGTCAAGTTTTTTACATCAAATATTTCTATATTTTATTTAAATATTATATACATTTAAGCATTTTCTATTATCTTGGTGGGTTTACAAATGTTTAATTTTTTAAAGTTAATATTCATGCAAATGTTTTATGTGCATGTGTGAAGTTTGCGTAAATAAAGAGCGAATTTGATTTAAAATTGTGAATATATATTAGGTATATATGCCAAATAAACTTAAGATAGTTCACTTATTCATACACAGAGAAACGGCTTTCTGTCTACTTGAAACATTCGCATACGTATTTGTTTAGCAACGCCAAGTTTTCTTGGACAAATTATTCTGTTATTTTTATAAGCGTAATAATCTAATAATGAAGATATTAAACACCATAATAAACACATTTTTTCACGTATAATACTAAATTCTCTTGTATTAAATATTTTACTATTCTACTAACAATAAGTATGATAAGAGAATTAAATTTTATGATGTATATAAACTCATGCTTAGTTGGCGCGATATTACTATTGTACTATTATAATAGCAAAAATAGATTAAAACATTGTTTCGCGCAATAGCTATTTTGGCGCTCTTTTTGGATCTTTTTAAAAAAAACGTGTTTTTATATCATGATACTATTATTATGCTATCGCAATCACACACACATCTCCTACAGCTGTCATTCTGTCGCGTTTAATCATTTTCAATCTTCCGACTGAATGTGAATAAACGATAGATAGAAGAAATGAGACTGACACAAGAAAATTCAATTTGCCAAGGGAAGTTTTTTTTCACTTTTGATAATTAAATCGTGAAATTTATCTCACAGGATGCGGAATATTAATGATTGCGCTTACGTACACTTTTAATCGGAATTTATTAAACGCGACAGAATGACAGCTATAGGAAATTGCGATAGCGTAATAATAATATCTGAAAATAATTTTGTACCAATAATTATTGTATCATCAAAATAATTATAGTAGGACGTTCAAATATGATAACAATACGACAAAGAAATTATGACATCCTAGCAACTAGTTTAAGTGCTACGTAATTATACTTGAGTGAAACCTTTATTTCCGTATATGATAGGAGACCAGCTTAAATAATAACAATACGACGAAATTATGTCATAAGAAACTTTATAAGAAATTAGTTTGTTTTTCAAAAACTTATACATATAAAAGTAAATATCTTACAATTACAATTTCTAAAATATCTTACAAGTTACAACTTCCAACTTTAATTTGCACGCAAAGTATATTACCAAGAAATATAATAAATATAATCCCCTACCTAATCTCTGACTAATTGCATCTTTCACTTTAAAATGAAATAAATATTAAATCTTTTGAAATAGATTTACTTGATTTTTTTTTTTTTTTTAATAAATTTATTTGATTTGAAATAAATTTGTTTGTCATTAATACTAGATGTGAATGTTTCGAAGAAAAAATTCGTCACTTAATAAGACAAGAATCGATTGTGAGTATTTAAGTTATTATGAAAAAATACGACGGCGTGATAATGAAAGATGTATTATTCCAAAGAAGTTGTAGTGGAGGCGTGTGCCCCTACCAAGATCCCAAGATGGCACCACACGAGCGCCTGACCGCGCCGACAAAAATATATGAACAAATTCGGCAACAAGACTCATTACCCTGATCGTAGCTCTCACCGACGATTTTCATCGACGCTATTACCAAGATCGAATGGGGCACATACTCGTGGAGTCTCGCCATCGCGACTCGCAGAGAATCGCATGGTATTTTTGGGGACACATCTCATCTACCATTATTCCATCCATCTCCATACTCCTCTTTTACCATCATCTCAATTCGCAATCCTCAAGACCGCGATCTCCAAAAAGTGAACTGCCCACAAAGGACAGTTGCAGTCAATCGTTAACTGACGACAATATAGTTCTAATATTGTAGAGTTTTAATATTGATGTCTGGTACGGGATTATGAAATATTTTCCCACTTTTCTCGATATCGTATTTAGATGGTCTCAATTTCTCGAGTAACTCCCGACGAGCAAACAGGGTATTTTCAATAAGGCTCATAATGCTGAGTGGTATTATATATTTTTGCGATTGTCGAAATTTTATAAAATTCCTCGACCTTATGTGAGTTGGATAAATTCTCAGCACTTCGTTATGTATCTTTCGGACTGCAACAATCGCACAACTGCGTAACTCCAATTCTTCTGTACTACCATGACACACTGGATCATCTTAAGAGGAACAGATGAATGTATTTTACCTATGACTCGCTGACAATGCAAATAGAAATATAAGAATTTATTTGAATGAAAGAAATTTGCTAAATAGAAACTTTTATGCAATATGCAATCTGTCACAATTAGTATGGCGATAAATTTGAATAAAATTATAAAATCTTATTTAAATTAATCATAAAGCAGGTAGAATATGAATAATGTTTTTTGCAATGCAATGTTGTTTGTACTCTAAATTTAGTACTATGTTGCATTAAGATAATTTAAACTTTTAAACGATGTGCATGTCACAGAAGGGCATTTTATTTTTAATTATTATGAAGTTTATAAAACATGATGTTCTATTCTAAGAAAAATGGACGAGATTTCTCGTTTGTGAAAAGAGCTAAATGTCTCACCATTTGTTCGCAATCTTTTCTCAAGTGTCTCATTGCAGCGAAGAACATTATAAAGGAAGAGTATCTGAAGATTACGATAATCGGTAAATATTGTATTATATGTCATTTTACATGGTGTTGCACTAATTGGGTAGTACAACTCTAGATGATTTATTAATACTTTAGCCTTCGTATTCAAATAAACTAGAAAGAGATTTGATAAAAAGTCATAAATTAGTATATTAAAGTGTACCTAACTGTGGTATGTACACTCTGTAATATATTATTTGAACAATTCAATTACAAAGATTATATCATTGTAACTGTATATAAATAACTAAATCACCATAATATGTTCACGATACTTTAGCTTAACATATTTCATCAAAATATGTACAAACATATCGATTTCACAGTATAGTATGGCATTGTAATACAGCATATTTACATACCTTCCATTCCGTTATAGATTACTTTGTCTTGATAACATTCAAATGTCCTAGTAAGCAGTAACATCAAAAGTGCTGCATTGTTCTGGCAATATTTTATACAAGTTCGAAAAGAACCTGCGACACAACGAAATTTCAACATTATTATCTCACTTAAAATGTAATTTTTCCTTCGACTAATGTATTTGTTTTCTATTAGGTCATTTATAACCGTCGTTTAATCAGTACTGTTAATTACTAATTAAGAGTAAAATTTGAAAAATATTGATTGCTTATGCAGAATAAGATAATTTACAACACACAATAATTTTTTCTTATATTTTTCATTTGACAATATCTCTTTTTTGGCAAATATTATTTATACTTTACTATTATCTTTTATATTTTGATATTTTATACTCGTGATATTTTGTTACTATTTATACATATAATTTGCAAAATTCTATTACATGTGATAACATTTTAATTTTAGCAAAAGACTTTTTGATGAAAGCAGATCGATTTTGAATGAATTATGTATATTGAGTAAACAATGTTGCCAAACCGCACGTGTATATATTTAGAAACCATTTTTTCTTTACGCATTTTTTAAATGCCTTGTAATATTCTTCTGATCATATAATATACCAGCATAATTGTGCACTAAGATTCTTCCAACATCATGCAAAATCTCAAGTCTTTCCTCTATACAGGGAATACAAGTCCCATCATCACCTCGGAACAGGTTTTCCATCTCATGTACGTTTATGTTCTTATAATAACGAGGATTCCATATAGGTTTTTCTTCTTCCTGTCGCAAGAATTATTCTTCTTATATGAGTTATACATTATAAAAGAAATATACACTTGTTTAAGTAAAAGAAACAAGTAGTGTAATATAAAAATTTTATGAACGCTCGATTTATAAGAAATGACGCATTGAATCGCTATTTAGCTTCAGATTTGAATAGGCAATAGCATTCCTAGTAACAATTCCATATAAGTTACTCCAAAAAATAATGCAAAAGTGAAAATATTATATTGCAGGTACAAATCACAATAAGAAAATAATTAAAAGAATAATTATATGAAACGTCAAACAATAGCAAGTAAAATATGTGCCAGTGGAAGTAAAGGCTGAACTTAGAAGGCTACAATTTTACAGGTAGTAGGTACTTACAATTAGTAAATGTAGTCGGAGCCTCTAAATGCGGAGCCTCCAATGCGGAGTTGTCGATATGCGTAGTTTATATATATCTTAAAAAATGTTAATTAAGCCGAATATCTATATAGATATACCTATATAGGTACATTTGGTTTAATTAACATTTTTTAACATATCTTAAACATGTTAATTAAGCCGAATATATATATACACAGTAAAAATATTTGTGTTAAATTCAACATATTTCACGTCCCAAACGGTCTACTCAATTTTTTTGTGTTAATTTAACTTCATAATGTGAATATGTAAAATTATGACACAAATATTATGTCCATAATTTAACACAGAATAAATAAAAGTTTAATGATTATGTGAACGAAAATTTTATGCGCAACAGACATCTATATAATGTTAAATGTAAATAAAAAGCATGTTAATTTAACATTTTTGTATGTCGCGGCTAGACTGCTCATGCGTGGTGTTCGAAAAACTACGTTATTTATATGTTACTCTTACGATTAAATATAAAATGTGTTATTTAAAAAATATTTAAGTACTATGTACTTGTAAAATTTTATCAAAATCGGAAGGGAGTAGCCTTCTAAAGCCTTACCGAAGTAAAAAATACGCCGCTATAGCAATGATCATCTTAAGACAATAAAGGAGAAAGTGTGTTAATGCTATCTAGCGAAAACAAAACAATCTCTATTAAATTATGTAAAGAATATATTAAAATATTCATAAAACAGCAAAATGTCGGCACTTATTAATATTATTTAAATGTGAACGAAAAGTGAAGAATAACCCTTATACTCACTTCAATTGCCTTTTTGATGGCATAGCACAATGCAGAATACCCTGTGAGTCCATTAACTGTCCATTGTTTAGCAGGCTTTGGAGTCCAGAGTGAAAAATTTAACGTATGTAATACAAATAGCCAATCTGCGCTCCTAAAGTCGGAACATTCGGGAAGGTTGTGAAAATTATATCGATCATAATCCGTCTTTTCCTCTTTATCTGCGCAATACCATTTTATATCGTTTATTACCTATAAAGAGAATATTGTTTAATAGTACGTGCTTACATAGAACTTTAAAAAACAGCTAAATTTTATTCCACAATATGGTTAAAAATATTTGAATCAATTATTTTAAAATATTGTACTATATTTAACAGTATAAAATATGAGATCTCTTTGCACATTTTGCACTCTGAGTTACGAAGGATTTAGAGATATTGGCTAAATACTAAAGTAAATACGTAAAAAAGTAAATCAAATATGCAAAATAAGATTCCTTTTTCTCAAAATTTATAGATAAATTGTCAAAATATTATGAGTTGTTTTTAAATTTTTTCAAGAGAAAACAAGGAAACAAACCTCCATTGCAAAGTCTTTCACGCCTTTCTCATTGATAGACACGTTTTGCGAACTTTCAACAATATCTGTTTCATTTGAGTCCATGAATGATCGAATCATATTATAAGCCATATCGTTACGATATGATATACCGATTATTTAAAACTGTCTGTTACCTCGACCTCGATTACCTCTCACGCCTTCTTCTTCTTCTCCTCAAATAAAATGACACCCGATCCCAATACTGGGTTCGATATGGCCAGAGTCTATTGAGTATTAAGTCGTTATAATGCAAGTCATTGACAATAGAATACATGGACGGAGCCATAGCTGCCTATGTAGGCAAGAGAAACCGAAAACGAATATTCTATTATGCGTCAATTTCGGCCGAAATCGAAACCGAAAACCGAAATTTTATGGGAATCCTAGAAAGGCCATATGTATACGCGCGCGTACATATACTATAATTTTTATAAATATCATAATTTAATTATTAAAATTATTACACATATTATCACAATCCTGTTATCACAATCTGTAGTATGCTGACATAATATGATTGTAATACAATCAATAATATCACAATTATCATCATCATCATAGTCGTGTCGTTCGTTGCCGAACATCGTGACTTCCTCATGACGACTCATGGGAAGTTCTCTTGGGGTATTATTTACGCAGTAGGGGCCCCTCTCCTTTCTGCGGGGTATGGGGGAGGGGGGGGGGGTACACATAGCAGTTGTCAGTTGCTATGTGTGGACCAACAGCTTAACGTCTCTTCCGAAAGACGAAGCCCAGTTTCTCCGCACGAGAATCCCCTCTTTATTTCTCGTACGGCAGGTGCAGTTTGAAAATATAAAATTTTCTGTGATCAAGTGGACTCAAACCCGGTTCCTCCTGGTTACGAGTCTGGCGCTTTACCACTAGACCACACTGCCACCCAATATCACAATTATATTATTTCAATAATAACAAAATTTCTATAATAAAAATATTTTTTAAACAAGTCTTCGGAAAAATTGTGAAAAATAAGCATTTCATATTAAATAAATTTTAAGTAATAAATGCTTTGTACTGTAGATTTTATTTTGCACTCATTGTCAGTGATCTTTTAAACCAATTATCGTAATTAAATAATCTCATAATGTGAAATAAAAATAATAGTTTTTCAGCATTTATGGCCAACAAATTACTGCACCTGTCTGCATTTTGCCTAGCAGATTACAACTTGATCAATTTCGGCTACGTCGCCGAAATTTTCTTTCAATTTCGGCCGAAACTTAACCAACCGACTTTTGGCCGAAACTGACCGAAACCAAAACCGAAACCCAATTTTCGGTCGGATTCTAATATCTACATATTATATAACTGACAGTAATACACAATGTATTTCCCTCACCGTTAGTATATCGCCTTGCCCTCGTAAAAAGCTTTGTTCATGTATTCTATTGTCAATAATGCAAGTCGGATAATGCGCAATACTGTGCTACACTGATTATATAAAGTATGAAAAGAATGCAAGCTCGGGAATGTGTGTGTGTGTCCGCGGTGTCAAATTTGAGTTCGTGGGTTAGTTAGGCTCAAACACAAATTTCTATACAATACTAGACCAGCTTTGAGATGTAATAGCATGCTACAGCGTGTGGAAGAGATATGTGGAGAGGATGAATCTCTCGAGTGAACTGTATGCGTTCAAGAACGGTACTAGAATCCACGTTGAATCTATGGCCGGTATTCATAGTCGGATCTTATTTCAAGATCGTCTTAAGTAATGTCTTAAGATGCTAATGCGGTTAATTCATTGGCTGGATGGAGTCTTAAGACTGCCTTTGACAAGAATTAAGACGATCTTAAATATAAGATCCGACTATGAATACCGGCCTATGTGAAAATTCCACGAATTTTGGGGACATATCCTCATAACATCCACGTGAATTCAACTTTTATAATGGAGTGGATTTATTCCCCACTCCACAAATACAAGGTTTTAAAAAGTCTCAAAAGTAGAGAAAAAACCTATTAAGTATCAATTAACCGTAATAGCGATGTAATGTTGTTAGTTTCTTGGTGTTCACTGGGAAATCTACATTGACATTACGTGGATAAGGTACTTCGATTTGGCGATGGAAAAGAAACATTGTATCCACGTGGATAACTCGCGGAAGAATCTCCATCCACGTAGTCCACATAAATTACGTGGATTTAAGTATTTAACATAGATGTAACGTACCTATTTTACTGGGATAGCGGTCTATAAGTATTGTATAGAAGTTTGTAGGCTCACAGAATTGTGCGGTTTAATCCTCCCTACCGGAAGTACTTCTCACACGGTTGCGAAAAAAATTGAAATGAACGATGACATGAAGTCACAGATGCCTGTACTACTAGATTGCTAACTTCGTCAAAAAAGCTGAGACCCGCCGGATTTTCGGGTTCGGCCATGAGGATGCGTAGAGAAAATAGTGGAACGGAAAAGCAGAACAGAAAAAAGCATAGTAGGAGGTAACCAATCAAAACGTTTCTCCAAAGACTGTTCCGAAATTTTAAATGACTCAGTCCCCACTATTCTAGACTTCTATCTCCACCAAGCGATCAGAAGAAAGAGAGAGGTTTCCCAGTGAGGGTACGTCTGCACCGTCTACTTCCCACGCGTGCTCTTACGGCAGGGGCCGGTCTATCTATATAAATCTATGATACTAACACACGCACCGCCGCCATTTTGTTGTAGAGTATCATAGCTCATAGCCCTATGAACGTGGAAATCCTGCCGGCCTCAGTTTTTTCATACGCCAAAATCCCAAGTTAGCTCGATCTAGTAGACATCTGTGTGTATGCAGTAGTGGTGGACGATCTGGATTTGATGTTCAGAAATTCGATATTTTTCTTCCCAAAAATGATTTTTTGAATCGATTTTGTCTGTTCGATTTTTTTACAAATCGATTCTTTTTCATTAAAGAATTGATTTTTGATCCGTTAATATTCTTATTCATTAAATTTCGTTTAATGAAGAATTTATACTGAGGTCAACACTTGATATGCAAAAAACTTGGCGCTGCTAAATCTCGGAAATATAAGATAATGAAAACAAGTAATGTTTCCAATTTATTGTTAGACCTAAAAATGACACACATACACACGCGCGCGCGTATTATACACCCTTATATCATATTTATTTGCATAAAATATTTCTTTATCAATTAAATATTGTATACATTTAAGCATCTTCTATTATTTTGGTGGATTTACAAATGTTTAATTTTTTAAAGTTAATATCCATGCAATTCATGTGCATGTGTGAAGTTTGTGTAAGAAACGGCTTTCTTTCTACTTGAAACATTCGCATTCGTATTTGTTCATCAACGCCAAGTTTTTTGAACGAATTATTCTGTTATTTTAATAAGCGTAATAATCTAATAATGAAGGTATTAAATGCCATAATAACCACATTTTTTCAGGTATAATACTAAATTTTTTTGTATTAAATACTTTACTATTCTACTAACAATATAAGTATGATAAGAGAATTAAATTTTATGATGTATATAAACTCATGCTTAGTTGGCGCGATATATCACTACTATTATAGCAAAAATAGATGAAAACATTGTTTCGCGCAATAGCTATTTTGACGGCGCGGATACTTGGCGCTCTTTTTTTATAAACACATTTATTACGCAGTATAAAGAAAATAAAAGTATAACGGATTTGAAATATAAAGAGAAATTTTTAGCTTATAATAAAATATTTATTCTTTAATTGATTACATAAGAAAACTTTATTTTAACAGAATTATAATAAAAACTCATCGTTGTGTGTGTCAGTCACAAGAATATTTAGTGCCAATTGATCGCATAAATTAATATTAATTTATTGAATTAAATGTTATGGAAGGAATGATGTCAAAACAAGGGAAAGTTTATATATTATTTTTTGGCAAAAAATTTTTTCTACAAGAAATACAGCTATCTCCGACACATACTCTCATATTTCTCACGAGGAAACATGTAATAATTGTTATCGCAAACAGTATGCTTTAATAATTAGAAAATCAATTAACAATGTGTGGTAAACGTATCGCGTAATCTGAGAATCAAAATTTAAATATATTATAGATTGATCGATCAAACGTCTTCAGTTTAATAACACGTTATTGTGATCTGTCGATTCTGAAATGAAATGAGTTACGTTTGCACTGCTGATATTAGGTATTACACACATTCAATGCTATAATTATAGCATTAAATGCTGTGGTCATAGCATTAAATGCTATGGCCATAGCAATTTTACTATAAGATTATAGCATTTAAACTTGTGCTCCTGGTCCGCAGTTGGTGCGACACCATAGTACAATTTAATATAAAATTTTCTCCGCGTACTTAAGTCAATTTTTAGGTTTTTTAACTGATACTATTCCTCTGACATCATCATTTTGATGACGTATTTCTAATCCAAATACGAGGTTACGTAAAATTAGTGTTGCGAGCAACCCCAATCATTTGATTACTAGTCGTGGGCCCCAAAATGGGTTGCTTAACTGTCTTTTTTCTCCCAGAGTACGTTACGATTAAGTTGAATCTAATATCTATGCGTTGCTAATTGAGAGAAATAATAATATTAGAATATAATTTAATATAATGCGTCACGCGAAAGGTATATTATATATTACTCTATCTTATACATATATTACTAAAGTAAGATATGTTCTTTATAAATAAAATCTATATTATAGGTACATACTGTCCTGAAATAAATTATAGAACATTGAAAAATATGCAATATATATTTAAATTACAATGATTTCTAATTAAAAATGTGTAAAAATCACCCCACAGGTGACCGTTCCGTTCCCAGATTAATAAAGTAAGCTTAGAAAATCGGAATGTCGGGATTAAAATGATAAGAAAACTCCATAATAAGAATACAAAAAGTTTATTGTTATTAAAGTAGTTACTTAAATGTGATATAATCCAGAATTTATGTAGCTGACAATGTCGTAACTCGGACCTATTCTGTACGGCTAAATTCAGATCTGAAAATAATTTTGTTTCAATAATTGTTATACCATCAAAATAATTATAGTATACGATGTTTAAGTATGATAACAATGCGACAAAAAAATTATGACATCCTAGCAACCAGTTTGAATGTTCTACGTAATTATACTTGAGTGAAACCTTTATTTTCGTATACGATTTATGCCCGGTTTCTTCAGCGTCGGATAACTTTATCCTTAGGTTAAATTCACTCTTCGTCTCTTTCTAAGGGTGAGGTTAAAAAGAGACGAAAAGTGAGTTTATCCTAAGGATAAAGTTATCCGACGCTGAAGAAACCGGGCCTTAGGAGACTAACTCAAATAATACTTTTACACTATACAGGGTGTACCAGACCTAACGTATCACACGTTAATGGCAGATTCCTGAAATCACTTGGAGACAAAAATCTTAATGCCAAAATGTCGAGGCTGACAAATTGTCATCCCGATATTCATCGGTCTTGCGAACAGTATACAGAGAAATAAAGTGAATAATAATTTTAAATATTTCTATCGAGTTGAGTAAAATTTGGAAGAACTGTTTTGACATGCAACGTCCTTGAGTGCGTAAAATTTTGACAAGAACACTAGTAAACTTTGAACCTTTCCCGTTTAAACACTGTAGCAGCCTCGACATTTTGGCATTAGAATTTTTGTCTCCAAATGATCTCAGGAATCTGCCATTAACGGGTGATACGTTAGGTCTGATACACCCTGATGTATATGTCATAAGAAACTTTATAAGAAATTATTTTGTTTTTCAAAAACTTATACATATAAAAGTAAATATCTTATAATTACAATTTTTAAAATATATCTTGGGCGGCAGTGTGGTCTAGTGGTAGAGCGCCAGACTCGTGATCCGGAGAACCGGGTTCGAGTCCACTTGAGTACACTGGAATTTATTTCCAGAAACTGCGCCCCCCATGCGAGAAAAATTCTCAAATGGGAAAAACTGGGCTCCGTCTTTCGGAAGAGACGTTAAACCGTTGGTCCAAATACTATATGGCAGAATCCACCATGCCAGGGTGCTGTGGGCTAATCACCCGCACATTTGAATTTAAAGTGATTATGAAACCTCTAACAATAAGAGGAGGCCAAGGCCCGATTTGGGCTGTAGCGCCATTGATGATGATGATGAAAATATATCTTATAAGTTACAATTTCCAACATTAATTTGTCAATCGTTAACTGACGACAATATAGTTCTAATATTGTAGAGTTTTAATATTGAGGTCCTGGTACGGGATTATGAAATATTCTCCCACTTTTCTCGATATCATATTTAGATGGTTTAAATTTCTCGAGTAACTCCCGACGAGTAAACAAGGTATTTTCAACAAGGCTCCGAGTGTTGAATAGTCTTATAAAATTCTTCATGTGAGTTTTATGCCATTATAGATTACTTTGTCTTGATAACATTCAAATGTCCTAGTAAGCAGTAACATCAAAAGTGTTCCATTGTTGTTGCATCTTTTTATACAATTTCGAAAAGAACCTGAGACATAACGAAATCTCAAAATTATTATCTCACTTAAAATGTAATTTTTTCTTCGGCTGACGTATTTGTTTTCTATCAGGTTAGTTATTTATAACCATCGTTTAATCAGTGCTGTTAATTACTAATTAAGAGTAAAATTTGACAAATATTGATTGCTTATGAATTAGACAATTTACAACAATAATTTTTTCTTATATTTTATATTCGACAATATCTCTTTTTTGATAAATATTATTTATTCTTTACTATTATCTTTTATATTTTGATATTTATTATACACGTGATATCTTGTTACTATTTAGGTATACGTATAATTTGCAAGATTCTACTACCCGTGATGACATTTTAATTTTAGCGAAGGACTTTTTGATGAAAACAGATCGATCCTGAATGAATTATGTATATTGAGTAAACAAAAATGTTGCAAAATCGCACGTGTATATTTAGAAATCATATTTTTCTTTATGCATTGTTTAAATTCCTTTTAATATTCTTCGGATCATATATACCAGCAAATTCGTCCACTAAGGTTCTTCCAACATTATGCAAAATCTTAAGTCTTTCCTCTATAAAGGGAATACAAGTCCCATCATCACCTCGGAACAAATTTTCCATCTCATGTATGTTTATGTCCTTATAATAACGAGGATTCCATATAGGTTTTTCTTCTTCGTGTCGCAAGAATTACACTTCTTATATGAATTATACATTATAAAAGAGATATACACTTGTTTAAGTAAAAGAAAACAAGTAATGCAATATAAAAAGATTATAATAAACGCTCGATTTATTAGAGGTGACTTGCACCGAATCACTATTTAGCTTCAGATTTGAATAGGAAATAGCATTCCTAGTAACAATTCCATATAAGTTACTTAAAAAAATAATGCAAAAGTGAATATACCATATTGCAGATACAAATCACAATAAGAAAATAATTAAAAGAATAATTATATGGAACGTCAAACAATAGCAAGTAATATCTGTGCCAGTGGAAGTAAAGGCTTAACTTTAGAAGTCCACCTCCTTCCAATTTTGATGAAATATCCAATATCCACACGGAGAGAATTTTCTCAAAAAATTTACCCTGAAATTCATGGTAATCGTAGGGCAACATGGTATTTCAAAGATTTTTATGCAAGTTTCTCTAATTAATTTCTACCACAATAAAAAATATTAATATGTACTATAATAAATATAAAATATATTTGATTAATTTTACTAAAATACATAGTAAAATCTCCATAATTTCAAAATATATTAAAATCTTATGATTCTTTATTGTTTTAAATAGAATAAATGCCAAGTAGCGCTAAACATATAAAATATCTTATATAAATTTTACAATGCAGCATAATACATATTTTTAATCTGACTTATTGTTAGTTGCCCCTGATAATTTTACCATGCAGCATGGTAATTTATCGGCTATATTTGATGATTTTCGATTATTTTCATTGTCGGGTGTGTCTAGCTACGTATTATAGATAAACTTGTATAAACAAGAACGAGAAAGAAAGGACCGTAGCTCAGAGGGATGTGCGCTGGGCTCGTGAGCCGAGGATCCGAGTGTTCCGAGTTCGAATCCGACCTCCGACCAAAACTAAAAATCGTTTTTATTCGATCGCCACCTCTCGGAATAAGGTGATGGCAACCCACCGAGAGTATCTTGCTTGCCACGTGAATTCTCCTCTTTGGAGATCCCTCAGTTTGGGGTGTTTTATTAGAATGTTAGCAATCATGCTATACCAAATATACATTTTAAAAAATTTTACATAAAAATATGTAAATTTTACGAAGCGCATTGTAAAATTATTGCCTTGGAACACTTTACAATCTGCTTGGTAATTTTTATTATGTTGTTTATATAATGTCTTTTTCATATTTAAAAAATTTCTTTTATTACCAATAATATTTGACAGATTGTCAAGTTGTCCCAAGCTTATTACCAAACATAGCAAAATTTGTAGTGAATTTTGCGTTAAAATATAACGAAAAATTCTCTCCGTGCAATATTGTACTATTTTACAGGTAGGTAGTACTTACTAAATGTAGTCGGAGCCTCTAAATGCGGAGTTGTCGATATGCGTAGTTTCTGATGAGAAATTGAAGTTTCATGTATATATGCCGTGATTAACATTTTTCAAGATTTTGATGTAAAAAAATAAATAGAATTTAAAAAGTATTTAAGTACTATGTACTTGTAAAATTTTATCAAAATCGGAAGGGAGTAGCCTTCTAAAGCCTTACCGAAGTAAAAAATACGCCGCTATAGCAATGATCATCTTAAGACAACAAAGGAGTGTATTAATGCTATCTAGCGAAAATAAAACAATCTCTATTAAATTATGTAAAGAATATATCAAAATATATTGAAATATTCATAAAACAGCAAAATGTCGGCACTTATTAATATCACTTAAAAGTGAACGAAATGTGAAGAATAACCCTTATACTCACTTTAATGGCCCTTTTGATGACATAACACAATGCAGAATAGCCTGTGAGTCCATTAACTGTCCATTGTTTATCAGGCTTTGGAGTCCAGAGTGAAAAATTTAACGTATGTAATACAAATAGCCAATCTGCTCTCCTGGAGTCAAAACATTGAGGAATGTTGTGAAAATTATATCGAATATATAACATCTTTTCCTTAAGAACCTCTTTCTCTTGGCAACACCATTTTATGTCATTTGTCACCTACAAAGAGAATATTGTTTAATAGTATGTGCTTAAACAGAACTAAAAAAAACAGCTAAATTTTATTCCACAAAATTCTTGATAATATTTGAATCAATTATTTTAAAATATTGTACTATTTAACAATAAAAAATATGAGATCTCCACACATTTTGCACTCTGATTTGCGAAGGATTTAGAGATATTGGCTGAATACTAATTTACTAAAGTAAAGACGTAAAAAAGTAAATCAAATATGCAAAATAAGATTTCTGTTTTTCAAAATTTATTAATAAGTTGTCAAAATATTATGGAGTTGTTTTGAAATCTTTTCAAGAGAAAACAAGAAAACAAACCTCCATTGCAAAGTCTCTCACGCCTTTGTCATTGATGGACACATTTTGCGATCTTTCAGCAATAGCTTCTTCATCTAGGTACTTGGATATTCGAAACATAGAAGACAATCGTGTTACGATATGATAAACCGATTATTTCAAACTGCTATTTTGACCTCGGTTTTACCTCTCCAGCCTTCTTCTTCTTCTCCTCCTCAAATAATATGGCGCCCGATCTCAATACTGGATATAGGTTTGATATGGCCAGTAAAATGAACGATGATATGAAGTCACAGATGCCTATACTACTACTAGATTGCTAACTTCGTCAAAAAAGCTGAAGCTGAGGCTGGTCGGATGTCCAGGTTTGGCCACGAGGGTAATCCCGCGTAGAGTAGAGTTCCTATAAGGGAGTTTGTCCAATACCGTTCCCGGAAGTCCGCCATTATCCGTTAAACTTACGTACCTATAAATGCAATACATAAGTTACTTACATATTACGTTCGTTAATAAAATTAGAATAGCCTTTTTTATCTTAAGATGCATTTAAATTTTATATAGATAGTAGTTACGATAAAGAATTTGGAATTTACTATCCTTCAACGGAAAATGACGATTCCTCCACATTGGCCCAACTCCCTTATAGGAATCCTAACGTAGAGGAAATAGTGGAACGGAAAAGCAGAACAGAAAAAAGCATAGTGGGAGGTAACCAATCAAAACGTTTTTCCAAAGACTGTTCCGATTTTAAATGATCGGGTTTTCCATGCATCAGAAAAGATCAGGAAATATATAAATATTGAGTTATTTTTTATTAATTATAGTTTATAGAAATGATTAATATTGTAAAAAAATGCCTATTTATAATAAATAGAAAAATTCAATGGCGAATATTTTACGGAAAAACAAAGATAATACAAAATTATTGCAATTTTATGTTAGAATTCTCTCCGTTTTTCCATAAAATATTATACTCCATGATAAACCGAGTCATATAAAAGCGGAACGGAATGAGGGGAGAGTTAGAGATGTATACATATATGATCATCTTTTAGAGAAACGTTCTGATTTTTTTTATTACTTTCCTCTGTGCTTCTTTTCAGTTCTGCTTTTAGGGATTACATCCTGACACCCTAAAATAAAATGGCGGCAGTGTGCATGCATGTGTTAGTGCATATGTGATACCCGGCGTGGTGACACCCAATATTACGTGATATTGAACACGTGATCTGAACATTAACACATGCCCGCCAGATATCACATATGTATTATACTAACACACGCACCGCCGCTATTTTGTTGTAGAGTATCATAGCTCATAGTTCTATGAACCTGGAAATTCTGTCGGCCTCAGTTTTTCCATACGCCAAAGCCCTAAGTTAGCGATACAGTAGTACAGACATCTGTGGCCTAGTTTACACCGAACCGTTTAGTACGCATACCAAGTACTATATATCCGTATCAAATCTCGGTTTACAAAGGTATAACCCGAGATTTGATACGGATTTGATACGGATATAGTACCAAAGCGCATACCAAACGCTCCGGTGTAAACTAGGCCTGTGTATGAAGTAGTGGTGGGCGATCTCGATTCGATGTTCAGAAATTCGATATTTTTCCTCCAAAAATTGATTTTTTTAATCAATTCTTTTCTGTTCGATTTTTGTACAAATCGATTCTTTGTCGATAAAGAGAATCGATTTTCGAGCCGTTAATATTCTTATTTATTAAATTTCGTTTAATGAAGAATTTATACTGAGGTCAACATTTGATATGCAAAAAACTTGGCGCTGCTAAATCTCGGAATATAAGATAATGAAAACAAATAATGTTTTTAATTTATTGTTAGACCTGAACATGAGAGAGAGAGACAAAGAGAGAGAGAAGAGACATGCGCGAGTGCGTATTATACCTACACGCTTTTATCATATTTTATATTTATTTATTTCGGCCGTACTTGGTCTAACAACGCCAAGTTTTTTGCATCAAATATTTTTTTTATTTTACTTAAATATTATCTACCTACTTGGTGGGTTTTAAAATGTTGAATTTTTTAAAGTTAATGTCCATGCAAATGTTTCATGTGCATGTATGAAGTTTGTGTAAATGAAGAGCGAATTTGATTTAAATTTGATGTGAATAGGTATATATGCGAAAGAAATGTAAGATAATTTACCTGTTCATACATAGAGAAACAGCTTTCTGTCTACTTGAAACATTCGCATACGTATATTTGTTTAACAACGCCAAGTTTTATTCTGTTATTTTAATAAGCGTAATAATGCAGGTATTAAATGTCATAATAAACACATTTTTTTACGTATAAGACTAAATTCTCTTGCATTAAATATTTTACTATTCTACTAACAATAAGTATAAGAGAATTAAATTTTATGATGTGTATATAAACTCGATTGGCGCAACGTCTGATACTACTATATTAGATATAGCAAAAATGGATTAAAGCGTTGTTTCTTGCAATAGCTATTTTGACGGGCGCGAACACTTGGCGCTCTTTTCTATCTTTTTTAAAAAAAAAGTGTTTTTATGATATTATTATTACGCTATCGCAACCATCTCCTACAGCTGTCATTCTGTCGCGTTTAATATCTTTCGATTTAATCTAGTTTTGCTATATCTAATATCTACATATTATAAATAGTAAGTAGTGATATCAGACATCGCGCCAACTGTGTGAGCATGAGTTTATACACATCATAAAAAATTCAATTCTCTTATTATACTTATTGTTAGTAGAATAGTAAAATATTTAATGCAAGAGAATTTAATATTATAAGTGAAAAAATGTATTTATTATGACGTTACTACAAAAGTCCATTTTTGCTTCTGTCGATCACATAAACGAAGGTCGGATTGAGCGAACGCTACATAAGGTAATCCCGCAGTGATTGTCGATTACTAATTTGCTAACATCGCGGAGATGTAGCTATATCTCTTCCGTTCGGCACGCAATCACCTGCGACTAATTACTAGCGCGGCAATCACGTATACGTATCTAATGGCAAATCGGGGATGACATTCCCTCCGCGTCCGACACTTTCCGAGGGGCAGAACTTTCATGGTGCGCTACATTCTTCGGACATTATCCCGTGTTTCGATCGATTTGATCGGCGCTCGGTTAATTTAACACGGTGAAACTACTTGCTGCATCGCCGTAGCCTCAAGTGTGTTCCTCTTCGCTAGGCGCCGATTTCGAAGTCAGTGACCAACGCTACCTGCCTAGCACTAATGCCGCTATCCAAATTAATCGAACGACATTTGTGCGACGGATCATAGCAAATTACGATTCATAGGGTATTATAAAATAATTCTTCTTTGGTTGTGCTACAAATAACAAACTCCAATGACGAAGTCTATATATCAGTACTTACATAATAATTTATTAAAGGAAATTTTTCGACGATTGAGCATCTCAGCGACTCAGCTGATATTTTGTTCCACATCTGTGTCTTCTACAGACACTTTAAATTGAAATAAAATTTTATCAGAAAAAAAATAAACGATCAATACGTTGATGAAATCATTAACATCTTTCTGTCGATTTTTTTTAAATAACGCAATTTTATTTCAGCATGATTTATGTCCTGATAGAAGTTGGAAATTTATTATTTTTATCCTGATTTTTTGCAATGCAAAAAAATAAAAATAAATGGTCTTTTGTTTTGTCTGCATATATGCGACGGTTATTTCAAGAATTCTGCACATTGCGTATGTGCAACCAGTATAAGGATGATACAATTGTTTTGATATTTATGTCAGTTGTGTATCAGACGTATCTTGATATATCTTGAAATTCTTTATGTTTTTCGGTGTTAAATTATCTCTTTTCTGCAAATCGCAACCTTGAAATGGAAAAAGAAATTTATTCAGATCTTGCGCAGTGATCAGCAATCGTACATTAAAATTTAAACTTTGCGAAGAAAGAACCCGACTTAAATTTATAATGCTTTACTTAAAATTTGTGGGGCTAATGTGGAGAAAAAACTGAAGATATCTTGGGAAACGCTTTGATAGTATTTAAGAGGTATCTGGAAAAATAACCTGAGTAATCAGGAGCATAAAAAATGGCATCCTGACAGGAATACAAGACTTGCCCCAACGTTGGAATGCTGTAATAAAGCAAAACGGAGACTAATTTGAAGGCATGTATAGGGTTTTGAACCTATTCAATAAATTATTTTTTATGAGAAAATCTACAGATGTGCAGAACTTCTGAAATAACTTGTATAGGTAATTTAGATCTTTAACTATATCTATCAAAGTTTTATGAATAACAAACAAAAGTCATAATTAGATCATTTTTTTACTCAATACTATCTATCTCGATAGTAAAGAAAATTTTTCAAAAATTATTATTTTTTAAAAATATTTTCTGATAATTTATAATTTTTCTGAATATTTCTTGACTTGTAACACTATCATATAGACAAAAAAGAAAAATTTACATAGACACGCGAGAGGAGTTAGTTAATACCAATGTAATATTAAGTAACGGAGATGCGTCCAAAGAGAGATTAAATCATCATACTATCATGTCTTTTTACGATATAAACCTGCTTTAGCTATAATGCAATGTCGTCCCATCTTAAGATCTTGTAACGTAGCTCGGAAGAGAGACTGCGTCATCGCGTAGTACGTTACAGGTTGATCGAATCGGGTCATTGCACCTTCCCTCCGAAACCTACTTCAGCATTTGTCGTGGAAGGACAGTGAAATTTCTTTCACGCGGCTCACCTCGCGCATCGATTACACCTCTTTCTAACGCCAGCTAGATTCCCTAGCTTTATTCCCATCGCGCGGAATTTCCAACGAAGCGTGAAAATCACGTCTCTTTTCGCGCGGCGTGAGAAGGCCGCGCGCGAAACGAGGTCGGAGGAAATCGGCGACGAAGATCTCGGCGATGACGCGATATTCATCCGGGCTTCGACGATCGTCGGAACGGAGAAAGCGATACGTGCCGAGTCAACGGTGTATTGTGACTCATTTGACATCTTCCTTACAAATCTTCGTCTCTGTGTCTCTCGACATACGCCTCTCCCATTGTGACCCAACAATGACGCGACCCGGCGTACGTTCCCCGAAATCTTTCGGTTACTGACCTTATCGAGTTTCACTTCGTCACTTCGATCGACTCGATCTGATCGATACAAGTTAACTGATTTCGAGTGACCAATTCGCTGTCATCAATGGAATTATAATCCTACTGACATAAGTCGAAACAGGAAATTTAATTGCAGCTTGCGATACCCAATCTTTTTTTGAGTACTCCGGACCGACTCTTTCAATATTGACAAATTCTTATAGGTTCTCTTCTACATATTATGTGCTCATTATGTCTTAGCTCATTATGTCTTATGTCATCCTCAAGCAAGCAAGTAAACATTTAGAGTTTATATTTTTTATTCTTGATAACAGAGGTAGTTGGAATCAATTTTGCTAACAACGATTATAACAAAATCATTTTTATCTTAAATTAGAGATTAGTGTTATTTCTTTTTAGTAAAACATAGAATTTTGAATATATTTCTTGCCTCGAGTTTAACGTTTTAAAAGTAAAAGCTTTATTCATATTAATAATTCTGTTGATTGCTTCTCATAATAGAAGTTGTAATAAAAGAAAAACCTACACTTTGGTAAAATGTCGATATACATATAATGTATAAGAAAAGCGTAACCGGAAAACAGGTGCAGAATATCGGCGCAATTAGTCTTTCGTCATCAATTCATTGCTCGTTCATTTAAAGTTTTAAGACTTCTTGAAATAATTACACATTGATTGTTTGCTTGAGTCATTATTTTATTTACCTGTATATTACATACAAAAGAGAGTGTTTGCTCGCGAAGGCGATAGCTTGACTTCCACACTTACGTGTTAAATAGAAGAGAGGTCTCTCTCGCGTACAGTTATCCGTTTGTTCGTTACGAAAGAATACTGTCTCAGATGAATAAGTTCAGCAACGGCGCGGGCAAACTATACGCATTATCTGCCGGGGGAATCGAAACCGAGCACGGTAACGGTTTTGCATCTGTTACCTGCATGCTACAGTCTATGCTGCGTTAATGCCCTGAGGTCTTCTCATCGCGTAAAAACACCGTTTTGCGCCATTGCGCTGTACCGCTCATACATAGTTATACTTGTGGCATTGTACGCTTCGCGAAGCAAACTGTAATTCAGATGATACTTCAGCAAGCTTTAATTACACTAAGACTTCATGTGTTACAACACATCGACAGATTCCATCAATTTCAATTCAATTCCTTTTTCGTAATATTAGAACAGAATATTCGGAGGACATTGCAGAATCGCATTAACTTCATTTTCAAAAGTCTTCGAAAGCATGCCGGTAGAGGCGTGCGTCGATCGGCGTAAACCCAGAAGAGAAAGCTGCCATTCTTGTAGTCCTATCATGTCTGACTGGATTCGTAGAATTATGAAAGCGTCAAAGATTTTTTGTGCTCGTTGAATGCGCCAACGTCATCTCTTTTTAATTATACCGCTGTACGCATCGGGTAAGCGTGTAAGAGTAAGACCCGGATGCAAGAACGTTTTTTAGAAATCGATATTGACGTAAGACATTTATTTTGCGAGCGACGTAAGCAAAATTCTCGCTTACTCAGGTCTCGAATTATGGAGACCAAACGCGAGAGAATTACAAGAATTTATCTTATATTTTTGAAACAATTGGGTCATGTATGAAGGATATAATTATGGCATTCCAATTATATCCCCTTCAAATATTATTTACAATTTACACGTACAGTAAGGTGCATTAATTCGCGTGGTCATATATGATTCTTGAAGGTCCGTACATACATACACACACACACATTTTTTAATTGCATATTCGTGTAGCTTACCTCGAGAGCTTTTCAAAACACTATAATAAAGTTATTTTTCGTTAAGAATTCCCTCAGATATTTTAAATTTTGTCATGTATGAACCACGCGACTTAATGCACCTTATACTGTACACAGTTTTAAACTAAATGATTATTGCGCTACGGATGTTTCGCAAAAATTATTTATAAAAGCATTTTTCTAATTAACAATGATTAGGAATTTCTTCGCCAGTGATTAATAACCAAAAATAAATACTTAATTGATCATGACTGGCACATTTATTGAAAATGTCGACACGACATTTCGAGCCAAATTCGGCTCCTTCACAAGTGTATAAATACTATATTCTTACATAGACATTCATTAGTCACAACATGTGCCTGCAAGTCCGATCTAAGAATGCTATGTGCGTTATAAAATATAAAATAGATTGTGTGCAGACGTGCTTCTGAACACAATCTATTTTATATTTTATAACGCATATAGTATTCTTAGATCAGACTTGCAGGCACATGTTGTGACTAATGAATGTCTATGTAAGAATATAGTATTTATACACTTGAGAAGAAGCCGAATTTGGCTCGAAACGTCGTGTCGACATTTTCAATAAATGTGCCAGTCATGGTCAATTAAGTATTTATTTTTGGTTTCTAATTAACGTTAACCGAAAATAAAGCAAATTTCTTTTCGAGGATGAAAGTCCGCAGACATTCATACGCTTACTTATGCAAACATTTTTATTTCAAAAAGTAACGAATCTTTTGGAAACCGACTGCTTTCTAAATTAGTCAGGAATTGTGACGATAAATAATGGCAGTCCTCTTGAGTGACCTCTTTTCGGATGATATGGCAATTTTTTTTCGCAAAAATTGCCAACCAAACAGAATTCAATCGAGATGATTCCGGTGAGAGCATCCAATTAAGAAGAGAAAGACCGCTCGAAAACAAACTTTTCAACGTCAAGTATAATAAAGATTTGTTTGTTCCGTCTTGACAGGATCAAGACACTAGTTGCGACAGTGACGGAGTTAATGAGAATTTTCAACGGTTAATAGCAGATAAGCTTTGTACTCTAATTACTAGAGAAAGCATGCAATAGGAGAAGATTGACCTTTCCGCCGCTTTGAAACAAAACGTGTTATTTTAAACATTTCATGTTAGCATAAATACTTAAGTGTCATGCGCGGTTGTAAATATGTGGCATTATCCTGCAGCCAAGCTTCTCTAACCGATACTTGTGAAATTTATAAAGAAAGTAAAAGCACTGTGTATTAAAACATTTTATATACATATATTTTTTATGTATTTAATATGTTTAACGTCGTTAATCGTGCACTTGAACATTTGTTACTTTGTGCAGATTGTTGTCCATATCCTCTTGGAAATTTCTATGTTCACGTTGAACCGATTGAAAGAAATTTCACGGTATTTTCCCGCTATGTGTTTACACGCACATGATTTCATCACTTTGACGTTCAAGCACAGTGAAAGCGGGATAAAGGGCACTATTAAATGAAATAGAGATCGGACGACACCGCGTGCATTACAATGCCTTCATTTGAATGCATTATCGCGGCGCAATGCGCACTGATCTGTGCATACTCGTTGCAAGTCAGATATCACCGCTATTTAATATCCATGAAAATTTCACAACTCGCCTCGTGAAGGAAGACGCGATGCAACGAACGGGAACAATCGTCAAATGAAATCGGTAAAGGGGGATTTCGTAAGAAATAGAGGTATCAGATACTTTGACATGCGGAAAAAAAAACAAATTTATTGTGTGCAATAAGCAATTAATCATAAATGAGTAGTAATCAAAAGTAATTATTAATCATGAGTAATTATCAAAAACACTTTAGTAATAAATCATTAATGGAATTCTCGTGGCAAGGAAAAATTAAAGAAGGCTGATAACTACACTAAATTACATTTATATGGATAATACTCTATAATTAGAGAATATAATTGTACAGATAATACAAAAATTTGTAAAAAAGTTTAATGGAATTAGGCTTATTTTATTATCAAGATGGTTCTTAATAGCTTACAGTGTTCAGTCTAATTGCGAATAAAACGTTCGATTGTCTGTCGTTGAAAAAATTCAATTTTTGCCACAGCAAATTATTTCTTATGCAATCAAGATGTTAAATACCTTCATTTATAAGGTATTTCCATAGTTGTAATTTACGATGCAACTGCGAGTTCACCGGAAGACTCTTAAGGGAAAATCGTGCCCTTTCTTCTTGCCCGTTGAATTAATTGGTCGCTAGTGAATTAACTCGTGCTTGATCAATCGATTAGAGTTACACAAGAGTATAAGATGCACAATGGCAGTGGAAAACGCACGGCCGCGTGAGAAAATTTATGCGTATTGCGCATGCGAACGGACAACAATATAATCGCAACTATATCGCCGTCTTCCATCTCTTCGCTGCTTTGACTTTCCACAGGCATCGGCTTTCTTAACAAATTTCCTACGGGCTAGATCGGGGTCGTATACGAGGCGCGGTAACGATGATATAGCATATAGCAGGCTACGGGAAAAAAACATCGCACACGCGCGAAGAACAATTTAAGTTACACTAACAGCGTGCACATCGTGCACATGTGCTCTCTGGGAAAAAAAAATACACAAAAGTTTTGCAATCTGTAAGTCTACATGTACGTCGGTCTCGCGAAAAGATCGAATCTTCCTCAGAAGAGATTCAGTACGTTGGATACAAATCTCTTCTATAATGGAATGTAGTTTGGTATTCAGTTTGGAGAATTAATTTTCTCGACTTATAAAGCGGATACGAAGGAACATTCTTAAATCTAGAAACGAAGAGACAAGTAATTAAATTATAATTAAAATTACTCGACATCGGAAAAGAGAATCAATTCTAAAAGAAACACGTGGGTAAATACACTCCTCGTTTGATCAACCGGAAATTCGAAGACGCCGGCACGCGGCTGCTCGATCGTTTCACGTGCGCACGAAATAGAGAAGGGATATCATATAGATATTCCTGGGTTTCCCAATACGACTAACGGAGAAATTTATATTCGGTTCTACCAGATTAAAATCGTCGGGTCAACGAACTCGTCTTTAAACGCGCTCGGGTCCTCCGACAATTATTCAACGAACTCTTGGAAAGTTTAATAACATGGCACGCGCAATGTTGATGACGCAGTATAGAGACTCGCGGAATTCAGTCGTCATTGCGAGGCTTGACGGTCGAGGTGAAAGGTAAGAGAGAAAAGTTAATTTAAATAGTTACTGCTTTTTATAGTTAAGACAAGTCTAGATCACGCGGCAGGAAATTCCTTATATGGCGATCGTACGTCGTTCCGCTAGAAGATGAAGATGATAAAAATTGTGTACCTATCTCGACTTGTTCCACGATTCAAAATGACGAAATATCGAGCGATGAGGACCGTGATTTATATAACAAGGAAGCTTGTAACAAGGAAAGTTTCGTGCCTCTAATAGATATTTTGCGAGGAAGCGACTAAAATTTGTAGCGGCACTATAATCCAGCTATCTCTCTCCCTTTCTCTTTATAACACAACGCTAACGATATGAGACAAAATATATAAATTACTTAATTTTCTCTCCATACAGTCTGTTGCAGAAAGTACAATTAATTGTTCCGGGAACAATACCGTAACTATTTCCAAGAAACCGACGTATCGTACTTACATACGAAGTGCGTGAACTGACGAAAGGAAATTCCTCGCGTAAAATTGTGGAAAAGTACCGCAAGACAATTTACGCGTAATACTCATTTTGTGTAAATCCGTAGTGGCTAATTACTACGAACAACTCGTACTTAGAGTAGTGTGCTCTCTTATCGTCGGTTACTTTGCCATTTTAATTTTTCACACATATACGGAGAGCGCAATAAGAACACGTCTCGACTCAAGTGAATAATAACTATGTAATAAATAATAAACTAATTACTTTTCCTCTGATAATTACCCGCTATGAACGTTTAATTGGCAAGGTCATGTATTGCGTATTGCAATCGTGTCCACGCAATGACATTTGACTTTTTAATACTGTTTTTTTAATACTGCTATTTTTTATTCTTAACGAGATATTTAATAATTTCTCTATAATAATTGCGAATGTCCTTTAAGTGGACTTACATGGTTTGTCCAACTTGACTTTAGGAATCGTCATTTTTTTAAGTACTGAGAGAATCGTCGGGAATGAAAATCCGATCTTACACGACGAAGCACTCGCACGAGATGTGTGCTGTGTATGTGTGGTAGCATGCACATATATACACGGTATGAACGTGTTCGATGCATTCGTTCAATGTACCCGTCCGTGAGTGCACACGCGCCTACAAAGTGTTACGTTTGTTATATGGCGGTCGCGGTATGTGGGTCAGGAAGCCGGCGTTACTAACAAGTGACTCGATTCGAGGTGACTCGTGAAACGACACACACCGCTAGCTCTCGTCGCGCGCCGAATTTCCACCTTCTACCAAATCTGGCCTCGCTACTCTTCGATCCAATGCTTCTTATACGACCGTGCCTCGTAAAGATGACCGCGGAGATAATGCCTTGCACTCAGTTCCGCGACTGGCACAAAGTAGCTCGAATCAGCTCCCTCGAGGATCACACGGTTAATCCGATGCGATCCACATTGCAGCGCATACGCGGCGGCAAGTGACCGGTCAAGCCAGTGTTGAATAATTCAGCAATATTTGAAAAACAATATTTTTGTCAAGTACGTACTTATACACCTCTTAGGTGCCAAATAAGATTGTACGTAAATGTCTCTTTATTTTTAAAAAATATTGCATTCATATTTTTACAAGTATTCAATAACTCGTAGTGCACCTGCTCCGGTGGAACATTCGTTCGGCTCTTGGCTTCTTCGTGGAGACTTCAATGCGCGGTGTTAAATGTGTCGCGCGCGTGCGCTCCTCCTCGCGCGCGTTGCGTTTTCTGCATCGAACAAGCGGCCAACGTGATCCTCGTCTTGCTCGTCGGTCGAGTATCCGCTCTACCGCAAAGTAGAATAAACAAGAGGTAAAGTAATCGAGAATCTCGCGTGGCTGCCTCGGTGCAGCGCGTCGTAAAGCAGCCGGCATGAATGCAACGCATGCCATGCGACCGCATGCGTCGGCGATACACGCGCGCGTAGACGATGCTGGTCGCATGCTCGCGCATTTAATTTCTAATTGAATAATCGATCGCGACCTTTCCTGATCGAGTGGCACGGAATGCGGCAGACAAGCTATGCGTCGTTGCAAGAACCCGGTTACGTAGCTTTCGACTTATCCAAACACATTGCTATTCTCTCTTATAAGAAAAAGTTTATAAATAGATATATAAACATTTTTTGTGCACAAATATAAACTACCCAGAAGCTTCAAAAACTATTTTGCTTGACCTTCTTTTTATAAAATTATTCGAAAAATCATATAATCACGAATCATTTATTTAACATTGTCGAACGAGATATTTTCGAATCAAGTAAGAATAAGTAATTATTTTATGTCGTATAAACGTGTATAGAAAATACATAGAAAATGTTTCTGCAATTTTTCTTTTGAAATTTTTTGAAGTCCTTAGCGATGCTTGCTGGAGCAGGAATGAATCCCGACGTAGAACACTTTTAAAACGCATGTAGACTATTAAATTTCATGGTTGTGTTGATCAGCATGCATGGAGGCGCTCTGCAAAGATAGAATTATGGACGCTCCTCATTGTTAGCATCATGTAGAGGCCATAATTAACTCGGACGAGGAAGCGCTGAGGGTTAGGCAAGCGGGTTTAGGGTGACGCGGTTGGGTGACTGCCTTCTTAGTCCTTCCTGCTTAAACGCAAAGAATCTAGGTTCTGCGAAGAAACAAGATTGCACGCTACACCTAAACAAAAACTATGTATAATTATATTGTATACATATAAAATTTGGAAAAATAATTTTTTAAGAGGATAACGTTAGAAATAAAAAATTTAAGATTAGAAGTAAATGCTTTATATAAATGTTAGAAACGTTTTGATTGCGTATGGAGGTTGCTGATTCTGTTGCATTATATTTTGTATATCTTTCTTTCTTCCGCGATTTATTTAATTCGTCGCGTTACGAAAAAGAAGCGACTTAGGTACGTAGAAATTACAGCCCCACTTGTGCTTTTCGCAAAATTATACACATATTGTTCTCAATCGCGAGTACATAGCTACAAATTGCCGTAGAATTTCCACGAGTTTTCACAATTGCGTGCACTCTTGCAGGAACTCTACATATGTTATTTTCTTTCGAGATACCTTGTTTCCATTTCTACGGTCCCATGTCGAGCGGCGCACTTCGCTCTGCGAAACTGCAATTATATCCCGTATGACGATTGTATGCTGGTAATTATCAATTATCGTGCGGAATAGAAACGACGAGAATTATGCGGATCTGGGAGATTTATACCCGTATAATCCTTAGAATTAACTTTGACGTAAAGCGCCGGTTGTAACTTGGATTAGACGTTTTCGACATTTTACCGTAACGACAACACGTTACGCGATACACGTAAGCTGCAAGTTGTAACATTTCGTCGTCGTTTGCTGCTAAGTTACTAGCACTTTCTTAAAATCTTCATTAACATATCGATATGTACAGTTGTACACATATCATATTCAATTGTTTCTTGACAAAAGATTGAACTCATTAAGGTGGTTCATGCAGTACTTGCAAGTCAAATAGGCAACTATTCTTATTAGTGATAAATAAGTGTGATTTTTGTCCGTAAAAATCAGCATATAATTAGATTTATTATTTATGACATCTTTAATGTTATACGACCTCTACGTAATTAAAATATTGAGACAAAAGTCACTTCTTTTACTAGAGTTTTGAGCACGGTCGGTATACACGACTAGTCAGCAGCACGCGTGGTAAGCAGTCTTCGTTGCCGCGATCTATATAACCTTTACGTAGAATTGTCAAATATGAGCGAGCAGCCTCGACGTAAGGGAAGTTTCGAGACAAACGTGCACAAACGTGGTAAACGTTGAAAATTTTGAGATAAGTATGAGCCTTACGCATCAGCTGACACGTGCGACGTTGTGAAGCTGCCGCTAGTGCCGCTCGAGTCCAGCCATCAGTTTCGTGTTGTCGATTTAGTCAATCGAAAATTACGTTTTATTATTATATCGTTCGGTCAATGAACTCGGGCTTTCGTCCAGTATCTTACAAAATGTTTATTGCATCGTTTCGTCAGTTTTTGGTTCGTTCAAGTACATTTGAAGTATTGCAATTTTTGCAGCGTAAGCGCTTTTGCCTCGTTTTTCGCATAGGGTCTACCCCCACCGCGTTAAATTGGCAAAGTTTACGGACATATATCTCCGGAACCAATCGGTTAAAAAATCCGAAATTTTACAAACACACTCTAGGAACGTTAACCTTTCATTTCATATCACATTTTCCGGGCTAACTACATATGACCTAAATGCATGAACCACCTTAAACGCGAGCCTTGGTATCACATCACAAATTCAGTAATTACACTGCAAATTTAAGTGTGGTATTATAGCTGACTCTTCTTACACATTTCTTGCCGTTTTAAATCACATCATTTAACACGATTGAACATATAAACTTTTAATTTAATATATACGATTAAACATGTTAAATGATTTAAAACGGCAAGAAATGTGTAAGAAGAACTTCTGTTAAATATGTCATTTTTAGACGTTTATGCCTGTAAAAATAACACACTTGGATTTACAGTGTATGAAAAGTTATAGACTAAAGCGCGCGTCTTTATTTTTCTTTCGTCTATAATGTAACTACAGCCCAGGGCCTAAATCAAGAGACATGGTAGGTCTCGCGCCAAGTACGCGCGGAGCGAGACAGCCGTGGCTCTATATACGCGACGCGACGAGTTGCGAGTACCCGAGATTTTGAGATCTCGATAACCAGCGAACGGATCGAGTTCTAACTAGGCTTAATGGATAGCTGGGACCAAATTTATATAATAATTCTGTACACGATACCGACAACTATCGGTGTCGATGCGCAGCTTTTATATCGATACGAAAAACCTGCGCAACGACACCGATAGTTGTCGGTATCGTGTACAGAATTTAGGCCCAGGTGTACGTTTTACCTGCTGCAACACGTTGCATTCCTTCAGATTCCTTTTATCGTAAGGCCATTCGAAAATTCCTTCTTTGTGAAAAAAAGACCATAGCAAATCTGACCATCCCAAGGGATCGTGTTCTCGCTGCTCGGTGACGTGTTGGCTCGCAGGTTGGCCTGAATACCGGCGGAGAGGCACGTAAGAAGAAGGGGGAGGGGGGGATGAACAGTCAGTCAGTCGCACAGGCCAGCCTCGTTCCTGATGGCAACCGGCACAGGTGGTGGTAGCAAAGAACGGCAGGGAGGGGGAGCAGAATACCTGGATGACTTCCTGCCGGCCAACGGGCGCCTCAGTCCTCAGGCAAGAACGTTCGACGTCGGTTACAGCGGTCTACGAGAGACACCGTCCACGAGTTCTACCAGTGGACGCACGAGCACCATCGTCATTGCCACATTAATCCCGTTTGAAGATACCCGGGGGGTAATCAAGTACGCGCGTTTACTCGATTCCCGATTCGAACGGACGAATATCGTGTTCAGTGCTTGGAAAGAAAACTGAAAAGAGGGTCGGTTTCGCACCCCCGAAATGACGTTTTCTCCAAGGTGCATTCGGTGAATTTCTCTAACGGAGTGCGCTCGTTGCGGACGTATTGATTACTTTTCCGAATCAGAACTCGGAACAGCTTCCTCCGTTCCTCGATAGTTTCCCGGAACGAGAGGGCGTTCAAGGTCGGAGTTTACGTGAAGGTTCGTGCTCGCCAACGAAATGGAACGTAGAACGATTTTCCTCCTTTTCATCGCTCTGGCCGCCAAAGGTGCGTGAATTCTTTTTAATGTTAATTCGGTAATCGGTTATCGATATAAATCTGTGTTAAATGGTTGTTGTGTAAAAATTTGCTGAATTACATCAGGAGGAATATTTTTAAGCATTTGGGATACCTAATGAGGTTTTCGAAGATACTCAAATAGAAATGTGCAGAAATTATATATTTAAACAAACTGTCATCTCATAGACAATCTCAATGTAATCGTAATCTCTCTGAACAATATACATGTGACAATATAATTTATCTAAAATTTGTAGCTAAATGGATAATTTTTAATAGATAGATTTTGCATTTTAGATAATATTGTTTTGATTTAAAAAATATATATAAAATGTATGCGACACATAATAAAAACTATAATAACTAAAGTATAATTTAAATTAACGCAAATATATTAATCTTTATAATTTTTTAATTAAAAATAATAGCTTAACAGATAAAGAAATAATTTAAAATATTTTTCAACATAAAAATATATAATAAAATATTTTTAAATATTTTTTTAAGTGATAATTATTGTTTAATCAATGAATGGAGAATTATTTCGTTCCTGAAGTTAAATACGATCCTTTATATATAAAGAATCATTAGCTCTCTCTCTCTCTCTCTATGTGTTTTATTATTATATGTACAGATGATCAAAAAAGATTTAAAACAAATTAAGAACTTCTCGTCGCCAGCCAATAATTAAAAACGTAGTAATTTTTAAAAAACGATTTTTTAAAAAAGCTTTATATCTTGTACTTGTATTGCATAAAATGAAACGCGATATGAAATCGGTCATTTTCATGATTGCCTTAATCGCGCCTTTGTGTAACGCTTCATTATGAATTTTCCATAAAACGTAATTGGATATCTTTTTAGAAATCTTTAATATAGCGAATAGGCATTTCGTGCAAAGATGGATTAATCTCCCGTGGAAAATATAATGGCTCATTAACGCACTGGGGAGATAATAATAATAATCATTACTGCACCCCATTCACTTGTCGCTTTCTAAACGCCAAGATATTTAATGAGTCGACTGATTATGAGACAATGCTTACAGTTCGTAACGACAGTTCTCTACTTTACGTATCATTGAGACACTCTATTTTGCGGAACCGGCGACGAAACTACCGCTAATCAAGCACGCCTGTACAATACGGCGCCTAATCGAACGTTATAAATTAATTATACGATCTTCTAAGTATTAGTGCCAACTTTCGAATTTCGTTCGAGTTATGTACGAGCAAATTATAGACGTCGTATACAAATTCAGCTAGAGTTTTCATAAGATAGACGAAATGGATTTTCCAAAATAGAAAAGTCTATTTACCTCTTAAAATAATAATTGTACTCGCATTGACGGTGAAAAAAATATTCGTAACATATCTATATGCAGATTTAATGTACTTAAATAAATGATATATGATTGCATTTCTCAGAGATATACGTACCGTGATAGATACAATTTTTCTATGATGACTGATAGATATCACGTGTGCCATTCAATTCGGGGTCAAGATCATCCCACGCTCGCGGCGTTATTGAACTTTTAACAACGGATTACCGAAGCACTCGTTTACATATGCAATTCGCTGACGAGAAGTATCTGAAAATAAGCGAAGCTTACTCGTTAATTAGCGCTTGATGTATGTTATGCGCGCGGATTATAGTCTGTACGTGTATTTTCGTGAGAGGATACACAACGATTCTTCTTTATCTGATCTAAAATTTCACTCGGGCATCAGCATCCGTGACGATAAACTGGATCTGCATTAAGGATCGTTTAAATGATAACGCGATTGGTAACCAGCAAAGTGGCTCCAATTTAATTAGTACTGGATAATGATTAAAAATGTCTTTAGAAATAAACTAATTACTCTGTAGAAATTCTCTTAACTTAATACCAATCGCGCCGTCTCGCGATTATCCTGCAAGATAGTCCGTTCGTAGATTCAATTTCTATCTCCGGTCCGATTTAAGCGGGATAGTTCTTCAACGTCGTGTTAGCTGAATGCGAGATGACGCCGCTCTGGAGGGGCACGTGTTCGTCGTTGCACGCATAAAACGCGCGTCTCGCAAATGAGACGTGGCGTATACTCACGCAGCGTACGCATTCTCATATATCCATCGTGCACGCGGGTACCTAATCGACTTTCCACGATCCTCGCTCGTTTTTCTACGGCGTGGAAAGTGGCCGACGCGACGGAGCGGGTTTTATCGCGGCAATAACGTGAGAAGTTCACGAAGATTCGTATAGCCCGCCCGACTATCACTCGGTCGCGGGACGCAGTCGTGAGGAAAGTCGTTTACCCATTTACTCGCAACTCGCTGCCGCGAAAACAAGAATTTCTATAATAGCGCAAAGTAGTAGGTAATTTCGCAGGACGTACTCAGAGAACAGAAATTTATGTTAATCCGTATAATTTAACGGCAAATTTTTCGTCAAGTGCTTTCATACCTGTTTTGATTTACAGCAAGTTCGAGAGTGATAATTTTTTTAATTCTTCATTAATTGATTTGGCAATGTGAATACAATTGAATTTATTAGATTTAAGAAATATAGCTCATACTTTTGTCATTATGTTACAAGTTTTTTTTTTTTTAAATGTAGTTTCTATGGTTCTCTTATAACGAGCAATCAAAGTTGGACACAGGAAAGGTCCTCTTGTCGTTTCTTGATTTACATTTTACTTTAACACGTACGAGACCACTTCCGTGGGTTAATGACCGAGATTGTCTCGCGGTAAGGTGGTGGTTACTTGCATTTCCCACGTGTCGCCGTGCGCGTCAAACTCTTTTTTTTTTTCTCCCGCACGCTCTTCAAACACTTCCTCTAACCGCACGTTCTCGACCAGCTGCCTCTTCTGCCAATTGCCGTTGAGTCATATCCAGTTATTGTCCTCTCGAGTACGTGCCGTTTCCTGTTGAAACTATAAAAGATCAATGCTGGTCGTTATCGTTAAGTCGATCGGTGTCAGATGTCAACTAGGACGCGAACAGGTTTCATCATTACTCATTGTTTTATCGAGTCAATCGCTCATCGTTGACAGATAATCATCATTTAACATTCATATTCTTGTTCCAACAAAAGCTAAATTAAAAGACAGATAAGTAATAGATTTTTCCGCATACGCATTTATGAAACAGTGATGTATCCGCGTGTTTCATAATTCACGAGAAAGATGATGATGTTATAAACATGACATCAACGATATTATACCTACTGCATTCAACTTGCTAAATAATATCATCAGCGCTAGATTTAGATACTGCCGCAAGTTTAGAACCGCATAGTTTGATTTAAAAAAGCAAACGCTTTTAGAAAATTCTAATTTACTATTGTGGGATCCGGAATTTTAGAACACCGTAACCGTAGATCGACCGATCACGCTTTATTCGTGATCCATTATAACATTTATGTACGTGTCGGGCAACTGTCGCGACTGGAGAGTCGATTACCGGTCGCCGAAAAGACAAGACGTGTTGTTAGCCTATAAATAAACAAAGTTATTATATTCATCGAAATCGCGCGAGTCATTATTTCGTCCCATTATCGCAAATCCTAAATAAAATTAACACCACACTGTAATGTAATGTTACGAGTAATTTATTTTATATCACAAGCTTTTATTGTTGCCAAAAGTTAAAAAAAATTATTAATAATATTATTACTACATATAAAAATATATAGCATTGCATATGCTTCAATTAAATGCAAATAATTATAATTATCGATGTGACATGTTAAAAGCTAATTGATAACAGCGCTAAGTGTTAAATATATTCCTAATTAATGTTAAATGTATTCCTATAATTAATGTATTACTTTTAGAAATGCTTAAATTATTCGCTTTTTAACCATTGTTTATCGTCTAAATATCACTTACAATTAGAAACAGTATAATCAGCTTTTGACTCTCAGAATTATTGACAGAATTGTTGGTTCTCGTGACAAGTGCATGCACTTCCGTCGTATTATGGAACTAATCGCAGCTTCGCGCATGTATGGCTCACACGTATCGCACCTTGAAAACAAAAGGCCCCGGCCGGTGCGTTTAATTAGCTCGGCTCAGTACCCAATTTCCCACAATTCCGTGAAGTAACGGGAGTATACTCGGCGAACAAGCAGGAAAAAGAAGGCGAGTCCGTCGTGTACCTTTTCTCTTCTACTTATGCCCTGATTATCTACTTTTCTTATACGGCGTGGGCGAAACCCCGAACATTGAAAATCACGCGCTGAACTACATACGAACAAAAGCCGATGAGTGCAAGTCAGTAGAATCTGTGAGAAATGAAACTTACAATTAGTCGGAGTAAAAAGAAAAGTATTTATATAGAATCATATATATTTACATAGAAAGAGAAACTCTTTGATCATTAATTATATAAATCCAAACCGAGTAGTGTTACAAACTGAAACTTTGACAATATTTTAATATAATAAATTTTGTAGAAAGATCATGGGCCAAACGAGCGATAAGAATGTTATTGTGTATTAAATATATAATATAATTTATTATCTTTTAATAAAGAAAATTACTGGGATGTTTCGAATTAATAATTATAGCGGAAAAAGAGTTAGGACATGACAGGTGAAATAAATGAAAAAGTAAATTTAAAGATAAATTGACATCATAATTAAATAAAAAATATAAAAAATTAAGTAAAAAATAAAAAACTAAATAAAAATATAGAAATATAAGCAAACTACACGAATCACAATAATAAATTTTTTATATCTTATTAATATGAGATATCGGATTTATAATCGTATAAGTTGACATAAAATTATTAAATATAAATGTACAATATTGTATATAAATAATACAGCAGCTAAATAATTTTGAAGAAATTCTTAATGAAAATTATAACATGCAATTGTAGTTTTATCGGAATAATACTGATTTTTCTCATCAATAATCAGTAATCCTATGTTCTTTAGTGAACACAATGGCATTTTTATTTTAAAAGTTACATTAAAAAAGTAATCACCCAAATTTATGTAATCTATGTATTTACACGGTATTTAGATTCAAATGTGATCATAATGACTGAGCACTAAAAATGTTTCTACCTCATGTACTTCGAAATGATTATAATCGCGAGCTATCGTTCTTTATTGTCATCAAATACAGAGTTTTACGCGCAAATAATAAAATTTGAAAGTAATACTGGTAATCTGCTAAATGTATTTGTCACGGTGATGGGGCAAGATGATAGACGCGGTACGACAATCGCTTCGTTTTAAGAATAACGGTGAAATAGCGGTGACCTGATATTTACACCGGAATAACTTTTATCCTTTCCATGCGATTCCGACGCGTTGTCTCCATTCTACTGTCCTACATAGGCTTATTTACTCAAGGCACGTGCTACTTACGATTGTACTTCAAACGCAATTTATCCGAACGTTCAAAAAATTCTTGTTACAGGAGAATTCTAATAACGTAAGAGGAGATTTATATTATGACTACACGTGCGGAACTTCATAATCAGTAATTATAAATTCTATTAGGCCTCACGGTTTTTAGCCACTTCTTTTTAATTCTCACTATTCCAACAACATCTCAGCCGTAATAATTCGCAGCTTAGTGATTCATTTTTCTGGCATCGTAAGATGATGGTCGGTCTTTAATCGATTTCTCGGCAATTCGCGATCTACGTGGCTGCGTACATTGGCGATCATGTATAAATGCCGGTAGGATAAAGTACTTTTCAAATCAACCAGACCTCGGCTTCTGCTCCGGTTTACGGCTTAACAATTACGATGATGCCAGCAACCTACATTAGGCGGATATAACGAACAGTTACTGTTCGCAACGTTTATTTCGATAACACGACCAACGGTTTCCGTGAACGGTCTAATCTATAATTCAGACTTTTATTTACAGTTAATATGTTGAAATAGGTAATTGCAACTCGCGCGCGAATTGCATATTGCTACTACATTTGACATTACAAACGCGAACGATCTTTTGTTTAAAAATTAAACTGCAAAATTTAAATATTATAATTACGGATAACTGGATTTATAGAATAACAGATCATATAAACTTGTAACAAAATTCTGATATTACCATTACTTCTTACAATCTCTTGCTTTCGGCAATAGCAAAATTAGACTTAGGTACTCGAAATTTTGATCGCACGAGTTGCATATTGACTACATTTGACATTATAAACGCGATCAATCTTTTGTTTAAAAATCAAAAATTGCAATATTTAAATATTATAATTACAGATAACTGGATTCAGAATTAAAAAAGTATATTCGCCACTTTACTAGCACAGCATCAGTATTTATGTCCGCGATTTTTGTTAAAAAATTAATTACTGCTACTGAAGCGGATGGATCGCTCATAAATTGGTTACACATTTTCCTTGGTGCTATAAATCTGCTGGTGGTTATTGCGATCTTTGTTTTTCGTGGCGCGTGCACGTGATGCATCCTGTATTCCCCCACAGAAATATGAACATATAACGCGCGTATCGCAACATGAGGCGGATAATGTAGCACCTGCTTCGCGCGTGCCTTACATCGCCGCGATCTTTATCGGATCGGCTTCCTCCTCGAAGAAGACTACACAACGAAATCGAAATACGAGGATTTAGTATCGAAGTAAGAAATTTATAGTGTATTGTGAGACACACGCAATAGAAGATAATGGACATAAAAATAATAACAACGCAAAGCTAATCAATTTTTATCGAATTGTAATATCTTTTATCTATTTGCATCTGTAATCAGAAGTAATATCACTATCTCATAATCTTTACTTTATCTTGAATTACTGTAAAAATCTGGATTATGAGGATTTAGAAACACTCTTTTAACAAGAGTGCATTCTCTCTCAATACTTTTGTTTTTTATAGGATATGTATCATCTATATAGAGTGCGTTAGTTATTAATGGAATTATGATTGTCTCCATATAGCATTCTAAACAGGTATCACAAAGAGGTATAACAAATGACCTAAAAAATGAAAATAAGATTTAATTAACCACTTTTAAGACAGTATTTCCGTTTAATCTCTCAACCATTGTATATCGATATTTATCTACCATAAAAATTACACTAAAGATATTTTAATTTATATTTCTTCATCGTGTTTTCCACGATAGCACTTGTCGGATAGATGTTTGACGCGATAGTGATATAATAATGAAATTAACGGAGCTCGCTCGTAGCTACTCCATCTGCTTCGCTTCCTCTTGGTCATCCTTTGCGCGGCTGGCCGGCTGGCCGTCCGCTCTGCGATTCCTTGGTGGCGCATCGCACGCGCGACTATAAGAACGCACGTTAAATATGTTAATTGAATAGTGCGGACCGTTACGCACTCAACCCACGAGGCATTGATTGTGCGTTGTTGGGCGATAGCACCGTTTGGCTGCTCGTTTCGAACGGAATGCCATCCCTAAATCGTCAAGAACATGTTTGAAGCATTAACGCGCTGAAGATTTATTCTATCGCGAATGATATACCTATACGTTCTTTTCTTACCTTGATAGCTACATAGGTATCTTCTTTTGCTTTAATATGCTATATCAGGTCTTCCTGGGCTGCGTTCCAAAACATTACCCGAGTGCCTACGAGTATCATTTTATCCTTGTTTAACATTCGGTGAACAACAAGGATAAAGTGATACTCGAGGGCACTCGGGTAATGTTTCGGAACGCAGCCCTTGAGATCACTTTAGATTTTGGCGATCACCTTAGACCTTAGAGAGAGCTGTTTTTATGACAATGTCTAACCACATACAAAGTGCTGCCCTGGAATTAGGGGGGGGGGGGGGGGCGGGGCTTTTCGTTTTGACTTTATAGCAATGTCCTGGAAAACAATAAAGATAGGTTTCCCGTTATCTTTTCTGTGTGATAAACCTATGATAAAGTCGAGATATAAATGGGATGAGGGTCGGGATCAAACCCGAGTTTCGCTGATTACGAGTCGACCACTCTCACATGACACCTTCGAAAATGGAATGTCATTCCTAAATTACTGAGAGCACGTTCAAAGCATTAACCCGTCAAATATTTCACCTATCGCGCATTAGGCGTGATTTGCGCCCTTTTCTTACTTTGAGAGTTATGTGGGTATTTTTTAACGATAGCCATTATGTTATGCATCTTAATTCTTGGACGGGAATTCTGATAGGAAATTTTAGGCGTTCATGTTGGAGTAATAACAATTTTTACAAGTATTTTCATGACTTTGGAAAACATTTCTATTATATTAGCATAATATTGCATCTCTCTCTGATGTATATTAAAGATACAATAGAGAGAGCTTAGATTTATAATAAAAATTGTTATACTTGTGTCAAGTTTGGATTCTAATGCGATAAACACACTAAAATGATTTCTATATTTACTTGCGACAATTAACTTACATTTTTTCTTAGTAGCAAATCTTACGAGTCAAAATTACTTAAAATCATGCCGCTTCCAATTTTTAAAACATGATCGGTAAATCGAGTAAGACGTCAAAATTTTGGCTATCTCACGAATAATTCACATATCCTCGTGTCTGACGATAATACGTATGAACCGCACATCTTTTTATATTACAAAGTCAACGATCCTCGCTCTCACGCCACAACGTCCGCTTTTGCCAAGCGCGTGCGTTATTGCGCCGCGGTTTCTAGTTCTACAATTTCGCTGTATTCGATGCATCTATCTACATTGCCACCAGACAACGCACCGATGCAAGTCGAGATACGAGGCGATTTCACTGATTTCAAGACCTGCCTAGGTATACATCCGACGAGAGATACGCTCGGGATTTGCGCTTCGCACGCGATCCGGTTCTTACGCAACGTGCAAATTTCAAAAACCGTTCGACACTACACTTAATTGTCGAGAACTGACGCGTGAAATCGGCAGTGTTAAAGGAAAGAAAGAAACTAAAAAGAAAGACGATTGGTTTAAAGTCAATATAAAGCTCTGTAAACATTTTATTATTTTTATCTATACATACATAATATTTATACAATTTTTTAATATTTTAAGATTATTTTGACAAACTGTATTAAAACTCTTTATTGGAGATTTAAAAACTGTTTCTTGCAAGTGTTTCACAAGCTTAAATAAATAATAAAGAAGAGTACAAAAATAAATTGCTATATAGAACGATGAAGATTGATTTTGCTCGTTAAACTTATATATTTACAAAAAGAAAGTTATTTCTGCTTTCTCAAAAACCTTGAGTCTCGTCAAAATTACCACTGTTAAATTCACGGTGTCAAGTTATACTCAAGTTGAGTAAACCATTTCTATAAGTCGCCACTGTTCCCACTCAATATATCGTTAATTTAACTAAACCAATGTGTTCAGGAATCGCGAAATATATCTTCTCATCCGTTTAATTTCGATCGTTAAATTTCGACCAGTATTTCTCGCCTTGTTGTCATTCCGAGTATTTACCAGCGAGACCTTGTCGGAACCCGGAGTTTCCCCACCAAATTTCCGCGAAAGCTAATTGTTACCCGAATTTCTCGTTCGCTTCTTGGAAACGATCGCGCTGTTCGTCGAACCATTTTCCCCATCCTTGCGCGCTCGTAACCACCGCTCCGAAACTCACTGCGAATACCGCTTCGTCTCAGAAGTCTCTGTGACATCGTCAAGTAATAATAAAATTTCGATACTCAAGTACCGCATATCAGAAACATAGTCGTTTCTCAACCAAAACCAATCCTTCGTTCCTTGACTGCCGAGTCTTTTTACAAGGCTGTACCAGTAAATTTTACTTGTTATTGTTTAGTTATTATTATATTGACTTACCAGGCAGAACGTAATCACTCCTGTCAAAGTGCAAAGAGCACACTGTCCACTTTTTGGTTATCCACTCTGGTTTTGCTATTTTCAATACTCTCTCCATTCTTTTCGAACATCAACCTTTCTATATTTCTAAACATGTTTTTTTTCTCAGTATAGAACTTTCCTTTAGGTGGAAACATGTGGAATCGCACAGAGGTATCTTTTAATCCATAGCTTTTGCAGCCAAATACACAGCAGGAATCGCGATTTTTTGTGTCTGTATAGGGGAAAACCTTGCCCCTCTGTCTTCTAGGTGTTCACCCATCGCACTTTTTTCTCACAAACACCGTTATTTCATTAATTATTTATGAAAAACACAAGCTTCGTATGTGTTTACATATGATAGCTCTAATACTTTCAGGAATAGGCCAGCCATCTTGGCCTTGTGACGTCACGACTGAAAATCCCAATTGGTTTAGGTACATTTTATCGCCTTTAATATTACAGTGAAGAAAAGATGATCCGGGAATACTTCTAGCAAGAATCTCTTGTAAGAAGAATAAACTGCGTATTTTATACAATTTGTGAAGAAAAGCTCGTTTGAGAGAACAAAGAACGGCGACGGCCGTTGCGCAACGACAAGTGAAATTTGTCAGGTCGTTGATGTTTATTTCCCCAGACATCGCATTTCGGATTGGCACACACCGCGCCGTCCGTGAGGAGTGCAGCGTGCGTCTGCATAGCCGATGACTTCCTAGACGATTGCGCGACTGCTGCAGGATGCGACCGCCGCTCGCTTGCGTTATCGCTTCCGTTCACGTCGTCTCACCGACGTTTTACGTCGCCTCGCATCCTCTACTCTTTTCTTTTTTCTCTTTTGCGAAAACTGCGGCAGACAGCGACTCGATATGTTGCACTTTGCTCGGGTCGGGACTCGGGGCCTCGCTGGCAACCGCATGTATGCACGTAAATGACAGGATAGCGATAATGGCGGGTTGCCACCGAGACCGAGTATGTAGTATGTAGTATTTCTGCGTTTATTTCTGTCTGCGTACCCGGTGAAACGTGACGAGATAGAAGGGCGTAGGTGCAATCAGGAGCGGCTTCGGGCGTTTCGCTTCATCTCCCAGCGCAAAGTTGAAGTATGCATCGCTTTCATCGTATAGTTGTTATCCAGTCGGAATCCAGATTGGTGGAAAGTGGACGTACGGCATTGCGAAATACGTGAAATTCTGGGCTGATCTTGTTACCGACGATAAATTCCTAAGACAGCAGGAGTTCCCGAACTGTAAAACGTTAAGAATGAATAACGATCATTCTGCGCGACTTAAGTTTCAGAGGCAGAATTAAGCAGCATTACGTTAATCTTTATTGAAGTATCTCGAGTTCAACTAATGCTTGCGAATTAGCTCCTTTTCAACAAACGGCTTTGCTGTATTGCAAAGAGCGTTATGTTATGGTGCCATAAACTTACCCCGCTTTGCAACACCTTTCGCAATCCGCTAGCTGCGGCAGCGGATGTGTATTTAGACCGAACCTATGTTTTTCATCCGTCGCAGGAAAAAGCGAAATAATGTAAAACACTTAAGACGGGGAAGACCAGTTTCCTGTGCTCACTTTCGTTGCGCAAGGAACGATACCAGGGTTACATAAATAAGACCTTTTCGTTTCGCGCGAGAGTAGCGTAAAACGTCGGCTATACGTCGGCGCTCAGTGATTCGAGCATTTTGCTAAGGAAGGTGACGAGACTCCGGCCGCCCATTGAAATCATCGACTTGAAAACGGCAGCGGCAATCCGATGAGGCAACGTCCCGCCTTGCATCGCGCACCGTTGATGGGCCCGGTGCGTGATGATGTTGGGGTTGCGTGTCTTCGCTTCGATATGGCGAAGAGATTGAAAAGCGCGTTCACTCGCGATGGCCGGCCAGAAAACGCGTTGCATTACTCGTGCAATTAGTCATTGAGAGATTGAATCGCGCAGATAGCCGAGAGTGGATATCCTCTCTGCGAGGAGCTCTAACAGCTCTCGCGCGAGAATTCGCGCGCGGGGCATAGGTATTCGAGGCAATTTCGCGCCGTGAAATGGACGCACGCGATTAGACGTGATCATCGGGGAAAAACGTTTCCGCGCACGGTTGTTACGAAAGGAAGAAACGTGCAATTAGAGAAAGATTGTGATTGAAGCAGGATTCTCTCGCATCTTTTGCATTCCTAGAAAATATCCGGCAAAATCGGCTACTTAGTCTGTGTGCATTGTAACTTCCGTAGACGGTGATTGCGAATCGATAACACGCGATGGACTGGCGTTAGAAAGGAAAATAAGAACGACTGCATTAATTAGCACGTCGTTCTGGATAAGTATCGTCGCCATACGAGGGCAAAAGTGAAACCTCCCGGTACATAGAAACTATAGGTCTCTGCACTTGAATAAGAACGTAAAATCTATTAATATTACAATATGATCAAATTTAATTAAAATATGGCACTTGCATTGAATTTAAATATTATATACAGTAAAAAGTTTAAATATAATATATTATAATATATCTAAATATAATATATGTGTAGTGAAAAGTTTTTTGTACATAATTAGATATCTAATTATGTGTAAGACACATTTTCCACGTGCGTGTATGCAGCAGGAGAGAAAAGTTTCTCTCCCCGAATCCATTATATTTTAATTTACGAAAGAAAGTTATATCTTGGTTTAAATATATAGAGGAGACGCAGAGTAGACTCTGTGACACAATTCTTTATTCTATTATTATCTCTTTTTGTATTTTTAGGGCCAGTTTTTCAATAGTCGTTTAAACTAAAGTTTAGCTAAACTCACTCTTCGTCTTTTTTTAAAAGGGATAGTTAGAAAGAGACGAAGAGTGAGTTAAGCTAAACTTTAGTTTAAACGACTATTGAAAAACTGGCCCTCAGTGTCATTATGATTCGTCTAATTGTATAAGATCTATGCTGCATCTTTTTATAAAACTTACATCAGCATAAATAAATGTATCTATTTAACTGCAGGCGCGCCGTTATTCACGGAATACCTCGTGATAATCGCATTAAAATAACAAGAAACGCATCACGTTGCAGGGTCCAATGGCGCCGGATGCGGTTATCCGGGTGCACCGGCACATAGCAGCGTGCGTTTCACCAGCGGAGGTATCGACGACGTCATAGACGAGGAGGACGCCCTCCTTAAGGATACCACGTTTCTTGAGGGTACCGCAGCTACGTATTCCTGCGAACGAGGATTCGAGCGTCTGGGACCAGCGAGGAGGGAGTGCCAAGCCGATGGCACGTGGGTGCCGGAAGGCGTGCCCTTTTGTGGTAAGTATCTTCCATTTTTCACTCGAATCGTAATTATCTCAAATATAAGCTTACTTCTTTTGATCGGAAGTATTATATATACAATTACGACGTACGATGGTTTATCGCTAAGCGTAATATGTCTTATTGAAACGTTGATATCCGCAAAAAATAAGGAATGATGAGAATACGACTCTTAAATTACAAATTATAATTTTATATGCTAATATGATGTATATGATATAATATGATAATGCGATAGCGCATAGTTAGAGACACTACCCGCGGCAAATATATCATTAGTCGATCCTACACAAAATGTCTCAGACGTCTCTCTTCTTTTTATCCTTTCTAGATTCCAATTTCGAGTTGATCTCTTTGGTAAATGTTCAGTTTTTATAAATAATTTTCAGCTTAAAAATTTATTAAAGCATTGTTAAAATAAAAGAAATTGAATTCAGAAAATAAGTATAGGAAAGAAATTTCGTTCACAAAATAGATATTTATTTTTAATCGTCTATAAGTAGTTCGGAAACAACAGTTCCTCTATTAGTTCCTCAGTGTTTTCGTGAAGGAGAAATCGAGTCCAAGCCGGACAGAGAATCCGTGAGGAAAGTATGACCGGACAAGTCTGGGACATTTTCGCATAGGATGGGACATGGGACATCTTCATACGGAATATTCCGCCTTTCTATAAATTACATTTGACGCAAACGGCCGATGACACTCGGCTCGTATTTGCTTGTCCACGCTGTTTCGGGGAGGCAAGTGACCCGGTTTCACGTGTCCTTGACCGAGCAGGTTCGACAACGACGACGACCGGCACCGAGAGGTGCCCCGGTGGGGGCAGTGCACCGTTAACTCTGAACCTGTTACTGCCTAAGAGCGCCCGCGGCCTTCCCAACCTCGCGCGCATTCCTCAGACACAGACCTGTCAGACGCTCTTCGCTGTCCTTGGACCGGGTCGAACGAATTCACCCCGTTCTTCGTACACGGCCCCGGAAGCAACCTCCTCGTATTTCTCCCGACCGTTTTCGTTACGCCGCTTCCATTACCACATCGCTTATATTGCTTATCCCGACCGTAAACTTGTCTTTATTTTATTTTGGACGAGTAAATTGAAGGAAATACTTGGTTTATTTTACGCGGGATGGAATGTTAGTTTTTTTTTTTTTAACGATATCTGTGAAACACATCGAACTCAAGACGGCTATTACGCTCATTAGCAAGTTGTTTATGAAGTATTTCACGTGCTTTCGTATACACGTGCGTATGCTAATACCTGATTATGCGCTTCTTACTAGCGAGAGATATCTGGCACTGGTAATGGTCGCTTCGTATTCCGTGTATGGGCTATAGGCAATTTCTTATCGCGCGGAATGCGTTTTCTATCCTTACGTTCGATCATCTCAGGAATGAGGTGACCGATTCTCCTTCCATTATTGCTTCTCGACTGAATGCGCCGATCATAGAGCAAACCAAATGCTTATCGTATCGAATTGAAATTTAACAGATCGTAAAGTAATATCTATCAAAGAAGAAAACTATTATTACGAATATTTTTGTACTTTCTAAAAGTAGATAACTTGTAAGCATAGATAATTTTTTGTCTGGAATTCTTTTCAAATTTATTGATGAGTTCTTTATTTCCTACAATGAGAATATGATTAATATAGTAAGAACATGTTTTTTGAAAGCAATGAACCACACATATATATTCATCTAATACAAGTTTTAATTATTTAAAATTGAAAACATTTTGAAAACTCTCATGCCATGAAGATATTTGAAAGCAAGTGGATGCTATTGATTGTAAAACATTTGGCATGCTAAATAAATAGCTATTCTTACAAATACTTAATATTATAAATCTATTAACAAAGAAATTTTAAGTGAAAAATGTTTTGAAAAAGAAATTGGAATTTTTATGTTTATTACTATGCTAAAAATTATTATACGAAATATCACACACACACACACATTTGTGCTCTGTTTTCTAAGAGATACTTTTGAATTTTATTTCTCCCCCAACACGTTGATTCAACTTCAACCTTAATTTAACTGTCCTTTCACCTCCGAAAGAACTAGAACTAGAATCGGAGAGATAAAGTAAAGTAAACCGCGAACTGACCTATTTTTTGTTTCGTTAGATAGTTGTGCAATTAACTGAATGACTGAATGAAGTGCTCTCACTTCCGGAAATGCACAAAGTCGTCCTGCCTTTTACAATTCTTGCACGTGTTCTCGCGCGAAATGTATCGAAGTGAAAGAGCATTGCATAGCTCTCGGAGAGAATCGCTGTTCCTGATGAGATCTCACGGCCACGCTCCGCGAATTCAACGACAGGCCGAACTGGTCCAGGTTTACGAGAAGTGGCGCCGTGTTGTGGGCGGAAGTGGGTCGCGTGGATTACGAGTACACGATGTCGACACGCCCCGATGATTGCAAGGACTGTCTCTTCGTGGCGCGTGAACCAAGCAGAACGCAGAAAGAGAAAGAATGAGAAGAGAAATACGCTTTTGTCAGGTGCTGCCGAATTTCCCCTAATAACGAGCAATAAATCGTGCATAATATAAATTACGATTAATAATTAAGATTGAATCACTTATTCTTTCATCACTTATTCATTTTACGAATATCTCATATGTAATTTTCTCGAATTATAAATAGATCTCAGAACATTAACAATGCTTTGACACTTTCATCCGTCAATAATGACTTCGTATGCTGTACAGAATATCGATAATTGATTCTGTAATATACTGATGAAACTCTTACATCAAATCGACGTTCTACTTTATAAATGAAGAACATGTAAAGAGAGTACGCGCTAGTACGATAATTAATACAAATTAATCCCTGATAAATTAATTTCTGACGATAATCAACTTTTTAATCGACCGTGAAGTATGAGGTAGTCGTATAAGTCTCTCTTTTTCTCTCTCTCTCTTTTTCTCAATTATACACATCAATGCGTATACATTGTAGTCAAAGATAAATCATGCCTAGGAAAGCATTGCTAGATATAGGCGGCCTGATAAAACATCCGATCGAGATTAACTGCAGCCATCGACGATGACGATGCGAACGTAGTTTTTGTCAATGCGCGACATCCTAGGCATATCTAGATGACAGATCTTACTGGAACAAGATTATCGGAACAGGATTATTGGGTCACGATTCTCGATCGATTAGAGCGGAAAAAAGGGACAGGTGTGAGTGAAATTGTCTTGATCGGAAATGCGGAATATTACCTATCTCTAAAATTATTTTCGAATGTCACGGTCTGCATATAAAAATCTTTAACGATTTCTTAACCTGAATGTTTCCAGTTTCAACCCTATTCTTGAGCGATAATGTTGCCAATTATCCTCGGTAAATATTGACATGAATTTAATGTTTATGACATCGATCTATCTATTACACATTTCTCTTCTTTTTTTAACTTTATATTTAAACATATTAAAATTTTATCTGTCTTGTTTTCTGATTAAACACATTTAGAAAAATAGCAAAATTAATACGAATTAAATGATGCCATCTTCTAACCGGTTACATATATTTTTGTTTCTAAAAATTAGCAATTCTCTTGACAGTTAATATAACATGACACAGATATTCTTGGATATCTTGATTAACACTCGATTAACAGTTAAGAATTTGAGGCAAAAAATCGCGTACTTAATATATTTTGTTACATTTATTTTGTACGTATCGTATGAATCTTCCTTCTTAGACAAAAAGTATCTTTACTAATTATTGACAAAGTTTATGTATAACAATTTTTAAATAGTTTTCGTGTTTATATTAATATTAATTGCTATTTTTCTAAATGTGCTTAATCAGAAAACAAGACAAAGAGATGAAATTTTGATATATTAAAATATTTATTGTTATTTTTCTAAATATGCTTAATCAGAAAACAAGACAGAGAGATAAAATTTTGATATATTTAAACATGAAATTAAAAAAGGAGTGAAATGTGTAATAGATAGATCGGTGTCACAAACATATTAAATGTCAAGTTTGCTGAGGATAATTGGCAACATTATCGCTCAAGAATATTTAAGAATTGTAGAACGTTAGAATGTCCAAGAATTTCCGTTAGATATCTATGTTAAATGATAGAGTGGAGGTTCGGTAGTTCAGTAGAGCAGATTCCGACATTCCTGCGGTAATCTTCATACCTATTTATCGAGGCAAAGGAAATAGCGTGCAGATTGATGACGTTGTAATAGTATTTCTTGCGCGCGGGGCAATAACCGTCGTACATTCGCGGACGTTTCTTCGTCATTATTTTGACGATCGCGGGGCAAGCGTGCGCGCAGACAGTGCTTGCACAAAATTGATAAATTGAACGAACTTACCTGAAGTGAAGTTCGATTCCAATTATGCTGTCTCGTCCGGATGGATAATGTGTAGTGCGCTCCTCCGCGCTGCTCTCAACAGGTAATTTTAAAGGTCTTAAAAGCTTCTGTCCTTGGCCGCGCACGCGCGGTCTGCGCCCTCGCGGAATTCTCATTTTTAAAGCAACAAATCTGATCTGAGGGAAAGGGTGGGTGGGATCGTCCATCCGGACGAGACAGCATAATTGGAATCGAACTTCACTTCAGGTAAGTTCGTTCAATTTATCAATTATGCAACGTCTCGTCCGGATGGATAATGTGTAGATCTTTAACGCTCAGATTTGTGGACTTGAAATAAAGGCGCCAACCAAGACTTTATTTAATTCGCGAGCAATTTTACAGCTTGTTATAATTTCAGAAAAAAAAAGCAACACCTGCGTAAGATTGCAAGAACTCGAAATAGTATAAAATTACAGAGAACTTAAAAGAAGTAAATTTCCACCTTTAATCTTATGCTGAGTTAATTATCGTGTTCTGAAACGATGGGTCCGCGATTATCGGGCGGTTGTAGAACCTTGCGAAAACACCCGAGGAACTAGTCCAACCCGCAGTACGTCTAATCTCCTCCACACTAATGCCTTTGTGAGCCGCGGAAGACGTCGATGCATGGCGTGTGGAATGAGCCGAAAATATCTTAGTGTCTATACCCGCCGCGTTCAGCTCCGCTTTAACCCAGCGTCCTAGGGATTGAGCAGAGGCTGCTTTGTATGGGGGGCGGCTTGAGATGAAGAGCGAATCACAATCCTTATGTCTGAGATTCTGTGTCAAGTTTAAATAAAACTTCAATAGTGAGAATACGCATAACTCCGGTTTGTCCACGAAGGGTTTGAAAACCAGCAAGGGCTGAGGCCTACTCAAACCCGAGGTTTTAAGCCTCGCCGGGATTCTGATGACCACTGATTCTGCGAAAACAATATTTGAGACTTGAATGGCAGCGATTGTCTGCATCCTTTGCGCCGTAGTAAGCGCTAACAGAGTCGTCAATTTTCTGGAGATGGTTTCCAGTGAAAGATCCTCGTGAGGATAGAGGGTGGACAAATGTGATATTACCACCGCCGTGTCCCAGATAAATTCATATCTCGGGCGCTGTGGTTTCAAGTTCGCCGCTCCCTTACAAAATCTCTTTACTAAGGAGTTCGAACCCACTTCTTCGGCGGTGAGAAGCGAGATAGCTGACCGATAGGTATTCAACGTCGAATAGGAACCAATGTCCGATAATGAGGCTGCTAAAAACTGTAACACCGCCTTGATTGTTGGGTGAAAACAGCTAAGTTGATTCTTTCTGCAGAAATACCACCACAACCTGATGGGCTTAGAGTACTGCTTGATTGTCGCTTCTGAAACGGATGCGAGAGTTGCGTCCATCGCCGATGCTGGTGTTCCTTTAATTAAAAACGCCTGCCGGATAATCTGGCGGCAACCAGGGAAATCCTGGTCCATGCCGGGTGGATCTCTCTAAAAGGAGAAGACAGCATATTAATATTTGGTTCGAAGCGAATCGGTTGATTAATAATAAGACGATTGAGCAAGGGGAACCATGGCTGGGCCGGCCACCAAGGAGCAACCACTACCCCTTCCGCTTTATCCGTTATAATCTTCCGCAGTACTCTTAAAATAAGAATGAATGGAGGGAATGCATAAAAGTAAAAATTTCCCCAATCCAGAGAAAACGCATCGACTGCCTGAGCTTTCGGGTCTGGAAGCCAGGAGACAAATCGAGAGCACTTTGCATTAATCGATGATGCAAATAAATCGAGATCAAAAGGACCAAAGAAGGACTCAATCCTATCAAAGTAGCTTTGTTCTAGAGACCATTCCGTTTCCTCTGAGACGACTCGTGATTCGGCATCTGCTTCGAAATTTAGAGCAGAAGGAATGTACGAAGCGTAGATAAATAAATCTCGTTCTGCGCACCAATTCCAGATTTCTCGGGAAAGATTGGATAAGTGAGGGTATTTGATTGAGCCCATCCGATTGACATAGGAAAGTGCTGTACAATTATCCACTCTTAGAAGGATGTCACAACTCTTTACCTCTGAGGCAAAGCATTTTAGTGCATAGAAAATTGCAAGTAATTCCAAATAATTAATGTGATGTTGTTTGTCGTCTGTTGACCAGAATCCATGAGTGCGAGCATCTCCGCAAACCGCTCCCCATCCTGTCCGAGAGGCGTCTGTAAAGATCTCGAGAGCAAAACGACCCGATCTAATCACATTATGTTGAGAAATGTCCGAAAAAACATTCCTCCACCAAAACAGATCGTCTTGAATTGAGGCCGGGAGCACCATTTCCGCTTCGAAATCGTCTTCCGCAATTGAAAGCGCTAGGAACTTTTCTCTCTCCAAGATTTTAGTATGCATAATTCCGTATTGCACTGCTGGGCAAACCGAGATCAAAGAGCCTATATAACTAGCGAACCATCGAATCTTACAAGATTTCTTCTCTAGAACTGTAAGAGTTGCTTGCAATAGTTTATGTCTTTTCTCCGAGGGAATCGACACTGAGAATAACTCCGTATTAAAGTTGAAGCCCAAAAAACGGCGGGATCTAGACGGCCTGAGTGCACACTTCTGGGCGTTAATCCGAAATCCTAAAGAAGATAAGAGGTTAATAGTTGTTGTAATATTCTCCACGCATCTCTGAAAAGAAGATGCGATGAGGAGGAAGTCATCCAAGTAAGCAACTGAAAGGAAACCCTTCTCTCTCAGAGTAGATAAAACCGGTTTCAATATCTTTGTGAAAATATATGGCGCTGATGCGAGGCCAAACGGCAAAGCACAAAATTGAAAAAGCCGGCCTTGGAATCGAAAACGTAAATACTTTCTATCGTCTTGATGAATAGGGACAAGCAGGTAAGCATCTTGAAGGTCAATCGAGGCCATGAAGTCTCCTGGGGAGAGTAGACGTATAACCGTCTTCCAGTCTTCTAACTTGAAATGGGGAGCAACTATATATTCATTAAAGCGTTTCAGGTTTAATATGAACCTCCAACCTCCTGAGGATTTCTTAATAACAAAGAAAGGAGAAATGAACTGGCCCTCGCAATCGACCACTGGCTCGATTGCTCCTTTCTCCTGTAATCTAGCTATTTCTTGAAGACAAATACGCTCTTCCGACTTCGACAAGCGAACCCTGGGCTCAACCTCCTGTTGAGGCGGTTGAGCTTTGAAAGGAATCTTATATCCTGAAATGGCTTGTAATATTACCCTATCCGAGGTAATTTTTCTCCATTCAGACTGGAAATGAGCTAAGTCGCCCGCAACAAATACCTGGTCTATCGTCTCCTCGATCTCGAGTGGGATCTGGCTCGCCTCGTTAAGTCGCGACTCCTGTATCTCGCCCCTGTTCTCACCGTCGCTCGTGGTTGCCTCTTCTGAACAGGGGCTCGATAGTTTCCCGCCTTTAAAGAGGACGGTCCCTGCGTTGGAGTCTTAATGGGCTGTTGTACCTTCTTCGCGATTGCTGAGGATACGCTGGCGATATTCTTAGATGATTTCTCCATCTCTGTAGCCTTCTTAATCTCTTCTCCGAAAGCCGCGCCAAACAGAAGATCGTCTGCTGGAAGGCCATCTGCTGTATTTTTAGCCAAAAGATTGAAAACGGGCCGAATTTGAGCCCGTCTAGATAGGGACAAGCGATAAAAGAGATCCGACAGAATCTTTGCCCCCTCTCCAATTTTTACGATTGCCGCACGAGCTCCGGAACTGAGAGATTGTTGAGCTTCTGGTCTCAAAAGATCTGAGAAAGCTTCTCCTAAAGCAAACAATGCTGCGCCAAGTTGATCCTGGTTCGTGCAGTTGTGCTCGTCTCTCTTAGCTATAGAGTTGTTCTTCAATACAGCCTTGCATTCTGGATTGAGCCTAGGCGCCTTCAGGAAGACAAATTCCTCTGGAGGCGAGTATTTCTTTATAAGCGTCTCCCGCTGTTCCGCAGAGAGACCCTTGCGTGTCAGATCGCGCCATTTT